>CM052077.1:4643992-5133992 GCA_020010945.3 Muscidifurax raptorellus
TCTCTCTCTCTCTCTCTCTCTCTCTCTCGTATTAAAGACCATATAGCTATACTCGCGCTCCCAATAACGGCAATAAGCCGTAAAGCGTTTAAAAAGCTGGTATAGCCGCCACAGCAAAAAGACAACGTCTACCATCGCCGCTGCTACAGACATTTGCTACAGATGAATGAGCGGATGAATGGACGCGCGCGATCGCGTTCTCCACTTGGCCGGCAATGTAGTCTCTCTCTCTCTCTCTCTCTCTCTCTCTCTCTGTCTCTCTTAGCGGCTCGAAAACGCGTGTATATTCGCGAGGGAGAGCGATATCCGATACATCGGATGTCTGCATGTATATATACACGAGAGCGCGAGTCAGTCCCCCTCCTGTAGACCAATCAAATTTTATGATTGAAATCCATCTCTCGGTTGCAGAGATTATAAGCGAACGATCGACTACGTTCCGCTCGCCCTGACCTACCGAAACAAGCGTGCGATGTTACATATTAATGTGGACACATGTGCGTCATGTCTGTGTCTTAATTTTGACTTGCAATTTTGTTTTTTTCACGTTTGATGGCCCGAATAATTATGGATTCAAATCGCGATATAGGTTATGTACGTCAAAGACAGTTTAAACTTCGAAAGCTGTAAATTTCTCTACTATTAGATGCACATCACAGTATCTGAATATTGCGTAGGCAATGCAAATCTCCCGTTGCTCCAGAATTTTCGAGCTTTTTTGTCCCACGAGAGCAACGTACTTGTAATGCGCAACGTTTTTTGTCGCATGCGCGCGTCCTCCAATCAGCGTTCGCGACACTGCATCGGATATTTTTATTCGCCCACCATTTCCGACTTTTTTTTCGTCGCTCCTGTACCCCGTACATAACCTAGCTTCCGCGTTATAGAGAATTTCCGCTTGGAGTGATGCGCTCCCGCGCGACTGTATTTTTTTTCCCTCCTCTATACAACAATCTCCACCGAAACAATGTGACCGTTCGCGCGCATTTTCGCGAAGAGAGAAGGGGGGGGGGCGGAGACAGGAAATCATAACCGCGGAAGCGCGTTTGTTGATTTTCGTCGCTCGACGGATTTCCATAGCCTTCCCGACTTATCGCACCGGAAGTAAAGAATCTCTTTGTCCGGCATCAAACGAATGAGCTTGCGAATTTTTTGGGTGACCGTTGTAAGCTAAGAAAAGTGAGGCTAGAATGCACGATCTCGACTAGAATAGACACAGATCTTTATACTCACAAGCAACGCGGAAACTAGAACACATTGTATGGCGTTGCGCAACCTAACCTAAAATCGCCATTGTAAAGTGCTGCAGCTTGAGAGTCTAAAAAGACCAGTTTAAATATTAGCGTTAGGCTTGCCGAAAAAAAGAGAACAGCATTATGGAGGGAGGCAGGTCTGCGTATAGTGTTATAAGTATTCACACACACACCTTTACGCGCGGCTCGCCGACAATAGCGCGACTGCCTATATAGGCGTAATGACCAAGTTAACGCAACGTCAGTTCGGTTGGCGTTTATTTGCGCACTCGCGGTGTTATTTGCGCGTGCGGGACGCCGCGCCGCTGCCTCGGCCAACTTATGTTAGCGCAGCTTATACATATATGTGGCTGGGATGTGTATATATAGTTTCGGACTATACCGCGGGACTCGACGCGTAGACAATAGAGGATTCGATGCGGTTGGCATCAATGAGATGCGATGATTTTTAAATTCTTGGGTTATATTATGCGCTCAACGATGTACTTGTGGGTTTAATTTTCAGCTGCGTACGACACCTGGCGGCGCCTCTACGTACAATAATGAAAAATTGTAAAGTAACAACTGCTTTAATTGATATAGCAAAAAAAAACAAGTTTATCTAAACTTTGCACTGTCATCAAATAAAGCCGCATATGTAGCTATATATATATAAACTCTACACCGCGTTGCACAGAGCGATTAATCTTCATCTACTCCCAAAACAATCAGCGCGCGTCAGGTGAGAAAATCCAGGCGTTTAACGCCCTCGGCTGTGCTGCAATATATATGTGGAAAAAAGCATGAGCGCGTGCTCGAAAAGGGCATCATCATACGGGTTATGAGAGAGAAATCCGCGAGTCAACATCTCCATTTCAAAGACACCTGTCATTCCCACTTGAGCCTCGGTGGCGCGCCTCGGCCACTGAAAATCAAATCCAGTGCGGGCTAAAGCCCCCGAGAACGAGAGTACGTTGCCCCCTGAATCCGCTGCTGCACGCCCATTGACTGACTCGCTGTGACGGAATAAAAAAACTCTGTCTCTCTCTCTCTCTCTCTCTCGCTCTCGCTGTCGAGTCCTTAAAAAAAGTGAGGGCGAGTTCGTCCCCTTCGCGTGATATACATACACATGCGCATACGCATACGCATTCTACTCTTTATACATATACGCACATACACATATATAGTGAGGAGCATATAGCGGGTAATCGGATCGCTTTCGTGGAGAGCTGGGCACGAGGGAAGACGAAAACACGGTGTGTATCTGGGGGAGAAAAAGGTAAATATAAACGTCATTACATCATCGTAATAAAACTCCACGGCGTCGTTGGTTAACAAGCTAATCCCTCGCATTCCTGCCTCCTTTTTCGATTCTTTCTCTCTCGCTCCTCTTCGACTCCCCCTCGCGCAGAGTATAGTAGTATACCTGCGATGATCTCGAGACGGTCGGGAGAGGAATAATGGTGGAGAGGGGGGGGGGGGAGAATGGGGGAGAGGAACAGGTTTAACGGCCCAGGGAAAACAGCGAGAGTTGCGTGTGTGTGTGTGTTGTTGCAGGGGAGGAGAGGAATTCACGGCGAAGCAGCTGAGACTCTGCAGAGAGAGGACTTCGACATTGTGCGGGTGTACATGGAATCAACGACTGATGCTGACGTGGTCACGGAGATATGTTCTATGCTCGAGAGCAAAAACTGAGTATCGATGATTCGAAGGAAATTTTATTTTATAGACGTGTATAAATGATCGATTCTTACATGCCATCAATAATACAATTATGTGTATGTATGAATGTATTTCTAGATTTGTATAAAAAAAGGTTTATCCAAATACTGATTATTATTACTATTTGTATTTTGATAAAAAAGAAATGAAGATCGAAAAGTCACAAGAGAAGCGCGTCCGAACTTTTTTGACGGAAACTATTTGCACGAAGATTCACACAAATTTTTAATTTCGAAACGTGAACTGGCGTAGCAGACATCCGTTGCAGTTCGGGTTCCTATTTTTAATAAAGTTTTCAATTCGTTGAAAAGTGGATACACCCTTGCATGTATACGACTGACTCCTCTCTCGTTACACATTGTCAAACCCTTTGAAATTGCTCAGTTTGTTCCGGTGTATATATATGGTATTTTATTATTTACAAAATACATATGATATTTGTGGAATAGCTTAATTGAAACCAATATCGCAAGTGTAAAATAGATGATACCGAAGAGGTGGCTAATAAAAAACTCAAAGCTAATATTTTTACTCACGATATGCATTTTTAAATCAATACGATGCTTAAACATTTTATTAGAATTTCACGATGACGGAATGTTTTATTGAATAAAGAGGCGGTCAAGCGAAGTGTGTATATATATATTACGCGATTTACTGCAAACTGATCGTAACTATTCAAAACGGAATTGTTATCTATTAACTGATATGCTTATATCATTAAGTATTAATGCGTGTAATCCACTTGAATTATTAAGCCACTAGAGTAGTTAACTACTATAAAATTCATATTATACACATCGATAATCTGATAAGTATCGTTGATATTACAATTATGATAATGCAAAGCTGTATATAATAAGTTAATCTCCCTCGCACCGTCGAGTAGAGACGCATATTGCGATGTAAAACTCTATGCATAAAAGCAAGCCTTATCCCAATGCAATGATTATATTGTGAATAATATTATAAAAACAATGTTGAAAGAAAAAAATTCATCCCCATCACTGATAAATACCATAGTCTGAACCCTTTCAATTATCTATAGTACACCTACAGCACCGAATAAACAGCAAGGATCGGAAACACACAACAACTATATATCCATATACTTCAAGAATAACAACAACAACAAGAACAAAAAAAGGGATGGACCCAACGCTGGTATACAATAATCCTTTCGCTTTTCGCGCCGGCTGCGCATAAATTTCCAAGAAAAATCATTCACTAGTTCAGTGGAGTACGACGACTGTATACGGCGTGTACGAAGTTTCGCTTGCAGCAGCAGCGCGCAAGAGAGAGAGAGAACAAAGCCGAGATATATAGGGGGGTTTATACCGCGCGAGGTCGTCCGGGGTGCACAGTACTTCTCTCTCTCGCTCTCTCCCCTCCACTTTACGTCGAGAGGGAGACGGAGATAGAGTCTCGAGCTCTCGCCGCTGCAAAACTCGGTCAAAGTCTCGCGTCTCGTCGCCTTGCGCGCTTTGGGGATATGCTGCAAGGGTCGAGCCGCGGATAGATCTCTCTCTCTCTCTCTCTCTCTTTCGACTTTCGTTCCGTATATCGTATATCTGTATATAGTGATTCTGGTGAACGAGCCGAACTGCTAGCGACGTGGCACTACTGCGTATAAATCTTCAGTCGAGAGGGAGAGACAGCGCACTCTAGCGGCGGGTCGTACTTTATCAAGTCTGGTTGAGAAGTTTTTTTGCAGGATAGGTTTGCGGATGCGATTGATTGGATGATGACTGTTTTATGGGGGAGAATTGAGTTTTGCTTTTTGGGAATGAAATCTCTTTGGTGCGTTGAAGTTCTGAATAATTGTACACTTTGAAGAAGAGAGCCGAAGTTTGCATCAGAATAACTGTTGGAGCGATATCGTTTTATAGGTTTGGAGGCACGACTTCGCTCGATTTGTCATGTTTTTTCAATGCTTAGGGAAATTTACTGGATCTTTCTTTGCGTTCAGCGAATTTTATCGCAGAGTTGTGACAACAACCGATATCCTAGGTGTAACGCGTAAAATGTAAAACTTCGATCACTCTCATTTATTTTGAAAAAAAGCACACTGGCATTAATAATCGCATCGCAGAAACGACTTTTCCGAAGTATTCGTGACCAGCTTGTGTTTTCTTGGCGATAAAATAAAGTTACGATAAAATGAGCTTTGACTCGATGCTCTGATGCCGTTCCTTTTTTATGTTACTCACCCGGACAAATGAAATAACAAAAATATTAGCCTACTCTTGTTTGTACGAGTCGTGTGTTATTTTAACAAGATACGCGGAGTGACCTGTAACAATACGTGATAAAACTGATAAAAAATATGCATCCCTCGATGCTCATGAATCTACAATATTCGAAAATGTAACCGACGGCTAAATGATCACGATTTAAACATGATATTTTAGCTTTTAGCAAAAACACGCCATCGCAGAATGCAAACGCATCATCCTTACACACCTAACCTGCAAAAACCGTCATTCCGCGATTCCACAAGATCAGCATTACTTGACTCTCCAAACCTTAGCACCGACGCGCCATCTAGCGTCCTCGGACACTGCGCAAGCATCTGAGCATTATATATAGAAAAGCGTCAATGGCAAAGAAAGGGAACGTCGCGACACAGCGCTAATAATCGCACGCGGTCGTCTCTCTGTTCCACAGCCGCTAATTCCCGTCATTACCGTTGTTACGGTGAGAATGCGCACGTATAGAGAGGGAGAGAGAGATCGCGCGCGGAGCAAAGGGGGAGGTACCAGCGAACACGAAGATGGTATCGAGCGATAAGAGTCTCGCGCGCGCGTGAGCCATCGCGTGCAAAGCGCTTTTCTAAATGCCTCGAAGCGCAGCCGAGCGATAGGCCGCGGTGATAATGGCGGCGGCGGATTATGTAAAACTCTCCTTGCACCTTACCTGTGCGCGCTCGCTTGGCCTCAGTATATGTATATATATATATATATATATATATATATATATATATATATATGTGTGTGTGTGTGTGTATATGTATATATAGCTGTGTATATGTAGGTACGTGTAGATACTCCGCTGGGTCTCTCTCGACTTTTTTTTCCTACTATACTCTCTCGTGTCGCGGAGCCCCTGGCTGTTCGTTCGTACAGTTTTCTTTTTGCTATAGGTTTTTTTTCTTCGAGCTCGGTTGGCCAGAGCAGGACCCGGCTGTGCGCGGGACACGAAGAGAGAAAAAAAAGAGAGAGAAGCGGGGTGAAACGATAAGGCTGCGCTCTCGCCACTGTTGTTATACAGGTATTGTTATGCTATATATGCTGGCTCTTGCAGGAGGTCGCGGAAATTTGATAATTATTTAGAAAGTAGTGGCTTAACTCGTGGCGATGGGTACTTGGAATCGGACAATAGGCTATGGTTGAAGTTGAATTTGTCGAATGAGTTTATAGAACGAGATGGATTCCGGAAACCAAGAAATGGTGGAAAATAACCGTTGTAAATCTGGAGTTTGGATTGAATCATCTGAAGTTGTAAATTGAAAATTTAATATTTGTATACGAAAAACCTTAACCATACTCTAGAGTTGTCGCAAGCCTCTAGTATTTACTCGTACAGATGTATGAGATATCAAACAAAACTAATGCTCGATCCTACATAATTAAACCGAGCCTGGAAATTACGGGCTGTCAACAATGGAAAAAATTTTTTTTGCTACATCTAGCCTTGGTTGTATACGCTAATCTAATCTGCAGTCTCAAAAATTTCCAGAGACGCATTTTACCTAAAAAAGAAACTATATCATCTTTTGACACCACAATCACAGTCGTTAGAATAAATATCCGCGCCGAAGCACCGGCGAGCATTCGAGTATATAGAAAAGTAAGGAGGGATGACAAGTGTAATTACTAGTTTATCTGCGGCAACGCTTGCGCACACGCGTGTGTATGTGCGCGCATACATAATTCGATGAATAATACGGTTCGCTATCATCTCGAATCTATCGGCGCGTTTATAGCTTCGTTAACGCGCGCAAGGTACAAATTACCCTCGCCGTCGTCGAGCTCTCTACGGTTTTCTATAAATTATATCATGGCATGGTGCCGACGTTCTTTACGTAACCTCGCAGACACATCTTTGCGAGTTTGATTTATTATTGATAGCGAAGCGTGGCTTTTTTCAATCGGTTATGTACGTACGGTCTTTTTACATCGCACCTTTATGGCCAATATAAAATTGAGTATATCACGCAAAACGTTCTTTTTTCACAGCGTATGTATGTTTGTAAAAAATTCACGTTATGCAGAGTAAAGAACTCGTTTTTGCAGTAGGGATTCAAATAGATAAATATTTGATTAATATAGAGGTATACGTTTGGTTTATTAAAAATTCATGCCTCGTTCTGCAGTCCGTTTAATTATTGCGCGCAGCTCGATCGCCATCAGTAACGCAACATTTTCTTCTTCATAATTTGCGGAATCATGTGACTTTGTTAAAATATGTCTATTTTCATGCGAATCAATGTACATCGATTTCTATATCGCGATAATATACCCGTGTCAATTTCCATTGAAATTCATAATTAAATTTGCATGATGAATGTGCAGTATGTAAAAGCTCAAAAAGTAATGGGAGAAAATGTCGAATATGCGCGGGGGAGGAAAAGTTTAGCCTGTCGAATCGCTCTCCCGAATTTTCTCGTATAAATTTCAATGCAACAAAAATATTCGCGGAATCCGGATTTTTTTAGTCATTGCCGAATCCGATCAGATAGTCGGAAAGCGCTCGGATTTCGCTAACGATTCCAAAAATTCAAGAATTACCGAACTCTTGATACACATAGGAAAGTTTTTCCCATTTGAATAGATATACAAGGAAAAAAATAGCTATTTCGAGATTCGAACGCAGGAACCTTTTCGTCAAACTTACGATCATTACCAGTTCGAATTACCATATCTTCACAACAAGTAAATACCAAAAAAAAACGAACTTTTCCATGCATTCCACAGTTTATGAGTCCTATATAACACGCATTTCTCCCACAACAGCATCACACTGCAACAGCAGCAGAGGACAAAGCCACGAAGAAGAAAAAAAACAGACACCACATTTCGCCAGCTGCCGGCGCTCGTATCCCGCTTGACTTTCAGAAAAGACAGCGAAGGTGGCGGCGACGGAGTGTGTCGATCGTATTCGCGCTTATGCATGCATGTGCGTGGCCGTCGTCGCGGCTCTGCCCGGATAATGGCCCGACACACGTATAGACTTCGCCGCTATTTGAAATAACGCATGACATCAGCCGGAGGCGGTGAGCTGCTGCACATATGTATGTATATGTATATATACACGCGCGAGTCAATAGGAGCCCGTCGGACGTATATGCGGTACTTTTTATTCCGAGTGGCCAATTTCTGCACTGCTTCGCTTTTGTGAGATGCGGGAGTTAGTATCTGTGCGGGGGCAGCGCTACCTAACGATAATTTTTTTGGGGGAGGGGGCATGATTAGGTATTTTGTCGAAATTATCCTTGCAATTAAGAGTAAAAAAACGCTTATCCTGTATATTGACTTCCAAGTATAAAAAAAACTTAATGTTAAAACTTACGTAACCATGATTGATTAAGGAAAACGCAACCAGTTCCGAAACTTACCTGTAACAGAAAAAAAAATAATATCGTTATTTAGATGTAGGAATATAAATAGCAAACGATATGTAGCAAAGTTCACAGCATTTTTTTATAATGGAAAATTACCAATGATCGGTAAATGTTAAATCGCTATTGTCAGTTTCATTTTCCGTTAATTAGGGTATATGTACTGACGGTAAATCATCCTTCAGGTCACTCGGATCAAGCCAAAAAAAGATATCGATCAACACTCGCTCATAATTCCGTCTAATTTGTAACTTGTGTTTTTAGCCAGCTCTTTTTACAAAACTAATCGCAGTTCAGAATGCAAATCACCGCGTTTAACATTGATCGGCAATTAAGTTTACTTAGTAATCAAAATTCAAATATACGCGGCATGAGAAATGCACATCCTGATAGTCAGACTCGACTATTGATAGATTAATCAACGGATAGCATGTCTGCCGCAAAAACTGCTCAATCCACACCCGCGATGCAAAAAAAAAAATAAGAGAAGCGCACGTGACGACGATTGAGTTTTCAAAAAGGAATATATTAAAATTTTTGCGCTCCCGCGAGCGACCGCCGCGCGTATCGATTATATGAAGTGGAAAATTTATAGGTTACGAGCCATTAACCGCGCAGCACGTGCTTCAGTTTAAAAATAAGTCGCGCTTTCGAAGCTATCCCGGGCATCATTCATATATAGAAAAAGCACTTAATCGCTTGTAAAATTGATACCCACATATGCGCGCGCGAGCTTCGCACAATACACGGTATTAGTATTTGTATGATCGTAATATCAACGATAATTAAGCTGATTACTACATGCGCTGAGGGATGAAATCTCTCTCAGTTATGACGAGACGATACGGTACTAGAAAGTTGAATAAAAAATTTTGTTTATTATATTTGTTATTATATTCTCGATTTTACATACTCGATATGTAAATACAATCATAATGCCTATTTATCAGTAGACGGTGGATTTATTATTCATTATCAAGGTAATGAGATGTATGAGTCATTAATGTTGCTATATGCACCTTTCGATAGACTATCACTTATGTATCTCCGATAGTGTTATTATATTAAATTAAGTGTCAGTATCTATAATATTCTAACACGTCGTCGAGTTGTAATTTACTACTTTTTTGGTGAAAAGCGACAAGAAGTTACAAGCATCTTTTATTTTTCATTGCAAAGTATGATATAACTTGTCACGCATAATATATATAATTCTCGCGCTCGAAGAAAGTACAAGCTATATTTATCTCCCTCCCAATTCCAGACACGAAATTTATCGCCTACAACGATGCCCTCACAAAATGATGAATGGAAAAAAATGTATCTAGCAAAAAAAAGAACATATTCCTCTAAACCAGTGACGAACATCAGCAGAGAGCAGCTGATTCAGTGAGTCTCAAGGTCAACCCATCTCCACAGAAGAAGGAAATATCGTTACAAGAACTCTCATCCGCGTGATTTCCGCAGGTAAAATCCATAATACTTTTCGACGCTCGAGACTTAATATATTTTCAGAACCAGCAACGACGTCCCAATTTTCCGAAGCTCTTATCTCCTATCTCTGGGGAGACGCGGCGTCGCGCACAGCCGTGTCAAGGTCTCTCTCGTCGGTTCGAAACAACAGAGAGACAGAGAGAGAGAGAGAGAGAGAGAGAGAGAGAGAGAGAGAGAGAGAGAGAGAGAGAGAGAGAGAGAGAGAGAGAGAGAGAAACGAATGTAACCGCAAGAAACGGTGAGCAAATTCTTCTTATCGGTCCGGCGCAGCAGCGTCGAATACTTAATATAATCATCATGATGATTCATCCCGGCGGTGAATAATCGCGCGCCCTCTACCAAGAAGGGCGTGACAGAGGGCGCTGCTGCGTTGTTTACGCTCTTGACTTTAGAGCAGTATATATGCAGCCGAATATCACGGTAGCGGATTCGTCGTATATAAATAATGCAGCAGGAAATCGTAAGCGAGTTTTAGAGAGTGAGAAAGAGAGATAGAAGCCGAGGTGAGATAGGCTGGAGCTGATAAGGGCTCGCGGTCGTGTGTGTTGCTAGGCGCTCTTCGGACGGTCTTCTTATATGCTCGTGCCTGGATGTGTTTCTTTTTTATACAGGTCGACCATATTCGTCCGGTTCTGCGTTATTACATCGGTGTTGACACATAATAATAGTGAACGAGAGATAAGAATAGCTAAATTTGAATATGAATCCGGCGAGTTTGTTCTAATAATAAAAATCAAAAGCGGCGCTAATTGCTCTAGCACATAATAATCTCTTTATTTATCGTGCACATATCGCTAATCGAGCTACACATACGATTATCACATTTGAGTATCCGAATGGAAAGCCGTCTAGACATTTGTACAAATTAAATAAACAAGATATACAACACATTTACGAGCTACACTGCGTATATTAATAGCTACGATAAAGGCCACTGGAATCAAACACGCATCGGAATATGCGCCCGACTGGAGATAACGATGTTTGACGCCGATAAAAAGAAACCTCGGATTTAAAATCCAGATGAAGTGAAGTGTCAATGCTCAATGTTTGGCCACTGTACAGACTTGGTTTCTTACGCAACCGACACCCCGTAAAGCGTAGTCGCAGAACCGAAGCTGTTAATTTCATACAGCGATTCCATACATCCCGTATTACTATACTACACACGCATCACACATGCTATATATACGGACAAGCCGAGAGCCCAGGGACGTCCCCGCAAACGAGCCATGCGAATAACGCACCGAACCGAGGCGACGCGCGTGAGTCTCTCAGTTTCGGCGTCCCTCCCTCTCTCCCCCCCCCCTCTTTCTCTCTCTCTTTCTCTCTCTCTCTCTCTCTATACTTACGCCCGCGCGATGTCGTGCTAAGCCTGGGGATTATTCCTGGCGCGGGCGTATTTTTATCGTCCTCCACAGGCCCGTTCGCCCAGAGCCAGCGGATCTTCTTTCGAGAGCGAGCTCTCGGATGCCGTCGTTTCTGCGTGTGCGTGATGCGTTGGTAAAAAAGCGGATGCTTTCACTCGCAATTTTTTTTTTTTTTGCTTTGAAAGTTTGAATTATTGTACATGAAACGGTAGGTGCTAGAGACTGGCATGACGCGAATGGGTATAGAAGAAATCGTTACGTAAGACACTTAACGAGCAACGCATGGATCTGTATATTATATAATATATTTTTTATTCTATACAAGATACGATATTCATTCTATTCGTTCTCCGATTGGCTGCTCATTTGCGCGTGCGACCTCTTTACGTACCTTGGTGAGTTCCTAACCTCAAAAAGTGAACATTCCGAAGAAAAGAGTAAAACAAGAAAAAATATCGTTCTAGAAGGCACTGGTGTGGCCGATTCGAGGGCACCTTTTTTAGTCTCAATAAAGTCTCGCGCCTTACGAACAAAAGCAAAGTGCAGTGTATTTACATCGGCTCTTGCGACTCCCTCATTGAACAACATCGCGAGAATCTACATTGGTGGCGTGTTCTCGCAAAAATGAAAAACAAAAAAAAGAGAGCACGTTAGTACAAGGGGGTATAATACGCCGCGTGTGGAAAAAAAGAGTGTAGAAACGCAGTCTCTCTCTCTTTCTGTCTTTCTTTTCGAATACGAGAGAAAGAGAGAGAGAGAGAGAGAAACAGACGCGCGAGTGTGTTACGAAATCGCCAAGACAAGTGGACCGGCGGCGAAGAGGAGCTCGTTCGACGAGCTTTCTACCTCTCTCTCTCTCTCTCTTACTTGTTTCGAGAGTTTTTTTCTCTCCTCGACTGCGTACGCGAGCACGAAATTCCTCGTTGCGTCTTTTGTTCTTGTTCTCGTCGAGGATAACTACTCCATACGATATTTTTTCCTCTCGGGAAAGATTTCTCGCGAGGCGGTGACATTTTTTCAACGTTGCGTGGTTATAATATGACTGCGTGACTCGTTGTCAGCTGTGTACATGGGATGTAGACTGGATTTTTTGGGCGGGACGCGCCGTTGAATCGATATAGTAGAAGAACCGGTAGAGTTTCTTATTTTGTACTTTGATGTGCGTATGAAATCACTATTTCATACAACATTCTGCCGTAATAACAGACGTCATCTTCTAATAGTTTTAGACGCTGTTTGATTGGACAAAAATTTATGCGCGAAATTCAAATTAAAAAAAACCGTTTAATCTACCGTAACAACGCGCCCAAAAGTTACGCAACATCGGAGCAACTAACAACCACGATGGTTCCTCCGAAAAACTTCTTCAAAAGACCAAAACCCGCAGCACACAGCAACGCAGAGTCCGTCATACCAGCACGTATACATCCAGAAACTCAACAGCAGCGCGAGTTTCCCCGTCGGCCCGTAAATCCTTTATATGTCCTTGTCCCATCTAGTTTTCGTGCGGCTTATTTTCTCCGCCGCTGCTGCCGCTGCGTGTATATATGTGTATATATACTTCTCTCTCTCTCTCTCTGTCTCTCTCTCTCTCTCTCTCTCTCTCTCTCTCTCGCTTCTTTAACGTCGTCTCGTTCCTTTCGCTCGGCGCAGTTTAGCTCCGGGCTAAAATAAAAATGTGACGCGCCGCGATTTACGCGCAGGCTCCGACGCGACTGTTAAAAGTTGCGCGCAAGCGTTGTACTGTACAAGCTGTCGCTGTTGCCTTTTTGTTTTTTACGCACGGCGTTGTATATAGTTACGGGCGGCACGAAAATTTCGCGCCGAGCGCTCTGCGCTTGTGTGCTGCAGCGGTAATTTGGAAGGTATAAGGCTTCGAAGGAGTAGATGCATATATATATACATATATATATGTATAGTTTGGTCTTTTCGAATGCATAGGTAGTTTGACTTGTTGATTCTGCATATCGGGTGAGGCAGTTCATGCTGAAATTGTATGTGCAGTATATATACGTGTAGCTGTAATTAGCGAGGGCTATTACTTTTTTATTCGTTTTTGTGCGCCACATTTTTTTCTTTTTTCTCTTTTTGCTCAGTTCCAGTCGGGTGTAACAAAAGAATTTTAAAGCCTGCTAAGAATAGGTGTCTGTATCTGGCGTTTGGTATTTTTTTAGTGGAAAAAGTACTTGTAATATAGTCGCGCAATATTGTGTATCGATCTTTCAAAAATAATAACGCTCAAATTTCGATTTTTCAAACTCATATTGGTGGTGTATCCTTGAATGTTCGTATTCAACTATAATCATGTAACAAAAAAATTACACCTCTTCGCTGTAGAAAAATTTCTATATCTTTTTTAACGTCTAGATATTTTTTTTAAATACTTCGAATAATTTAATATTGCATCACACAGTAGCTGACAACGAAAAGAAAAAATCGTCTCAAGTCTCGCATTTGAAAGACGTTCAAATTCTCAACAAGTTCACAAATCAAACGCATCCAATAAAGCCATTGCAACAAAAACCACGCGAATAAGACACCGCAACAGCCATACAAAACAATCGTGTGTCGAGAAGCACGCAGCTCGGCGCGCGGAGGGAAAAAAGCGTCGCGAGTAATCGACGATGTATACTCGCACACCCCGTAATTGAATCATTCTCGCGCGGCGCATCGTTTTTTGCTTCTCCTCTCTCCGACCCCCTCGACGACAAGGGGAGGGGGCGCATAACTTTAAAAATTCCCGCTTCTCCCAGACGGCCTCATAAAGAATTGGCGCGTGCCACCGCTCCTTTATCTATATATACATATACATGTACAAAAGAAAGCGAGAGAGACTTAGGGCGCAGGTGCAAAAAAGAAGACAGACTCTCTCCTGTTATTAGCGTCGTTAATTCAATCGGATCTCGATCTCTCTTGAATGTGCATGTGTGTGTGTGTGTGTGTGTAGCAGAGGTGCGCACACGCGACAAATCGTAATGCGAAGCGGTTGGTTTTTTGCTGCAGCGCCGCGGCCAATTACTTCCGCTCGAACCCTTTCGTTCTCTCGCTCACTCGTCTTCTTCTCCCTTTTCGGTCGGCCCTTTTTTGCGGATCGAAATGGAGAAGCTGGAATTAATCCGAGTACATACACACACACACACCGGTGAGTGGTAGGTGACGCCGGTCACGCCTCTTGAGGTATACCCCTTTTTATGTATATATGTATGCTTGTATGTATGTGATTATGATGGGTTGAGCGTATTGAACTCGCAGGTGGTATTTTTCGGGTGTAACCTTGATGCGAATGCGATCTTCTCTTTAGTTTTTAATGTCGTATTTCTAGAATATAGTACTCTATCTATACTGATAAAAAAATGCCACTATTAGAGTGAACTATATAGTCTTTTGGAAACCGACGAGATGAGAGTACGAAGCGTCCGCGCAATATCCAGAATCGTTATACACATAGACGACCGTCACCGCACTTTCATCCAGCGATGAGAAATACTTTTCCCAAAATTTTTCGAAACGAAACGAAACTTTCGGCGCGCGTCGAATTTCAAATCGCTGAACCGAAAGCTCTCGCGAAAGCCAATTTGCGGCTGGAGAATGTAATTTTCCCTCGCAGCGTGTGCGCGATACCGCGCGCGCTATAGCTTCGACTTTTACCGAAAATTGAGTATCCGAATTTGAAATTAGAAGTTCCGGCGAACCGTGGCAAGAATCTGTATGGGACCAATTTGAAGATTAAACCGTAAATTTTCCAACAGGATCGGATACTTCTGAAAAGTGAAAAGACAAGAGACCGAGAGGGGGGGGGGGGTAGACTACGCAGTAAAGCGTCGAGATAAACACCCCCGAGAGAAGAAGCATATAAGAAGAGAAAAAAACGTATATACACCGACCGCAAGAAGGAGGCGTCGTAACAGCCCCAAGATCATAAGCCATTATCGGGCCCGGCTTTGCAGCGTAGCCACTCATCATAAAAACCGCCGCCTCGCGCGCGTATCCCCCCTTAAAAGATTGATGAGAGAAAAGTGAAGCCGCTGAAAACCTGATTTGATTGGTGACCTGTATTGCCCTATAGAATGGCCTGTTAGAAAGGGCGCGAAATTTGAAATTATTAAAATTAGATTAAAAAAAAACAGTTTTTACAGTTTTTAAGAAAGGATAAACTATGTATAAAAATAAACAAGCTTATATTATAAATATTCATTGTGAAACATTGTCGCGTAAACAATCAATTTATTGAATCAATTTAATAACGAAGCTGAACGTGTTGGTTTCGCGAACCGTTCCTACTTCCTAACTTCTTCCTGTTCAAGTCAGAGGAACAAGAAGTGAAAAAGTAAGTCTTTCGATTAAATATAGCGATTCGTGGAAACATTTTATAACGTATAATCTTACTGCTAATATGAGAGTTTTGCCAAATGAAGTCGATTTTGCACATTTTTTGATATTAGTTGGTGATGGAACGTTAAACGATACAAACGATAACTTAACTCTACCTCAACAATGCATTATGGAACCGAATAGTAATATAGCTCATCATATATTTGGCAACTTTATCGCAGAATCAAAATTTGAAGAAATGAGTAAATGTGCTATTTTATCCGCGAGAAATATTGACGTTGATGAAATTAATAAACAAGTTACTGATCTTCTAGATATCAATACAGAACATGTCTATACTGGTATAGATAGTACTGAGAATTGTGATAATGGAGAATTAAATGAAATAATTTTACCAGAATATTTGAATTCTTTAACTCCATCCAATTTGCCTCCCTATGAATTACGTTTACGCAAAAATTGTATTGTTATGCTTATAAGAAATATAAGTATTAATGAAGGCTTGTGCAATGGGACTCGATTGCGAGTAATAGATTTTTCTAATCACTTATTGAAATGCAAAATTTTGACGGGAGATAAGGCTAATGATATTGTATTTTTAAATCGTATTACATTATACTGCGAAAACATATATCCTTTTTCTTTTAAAAGAAGACAATTTCCTATTAAATTGGCTTTTGCAATGACTATTAATAAATCCCAAGGTCAAACATTTGAAAAAATCGCCATTGACCTTCGAAGAGACGTTTTTAATCATGGCCAATTATATGTAGCAATGTCAAGGGTTAGATCTTGGGATTCATTAACAATTTACTTAGGTGATCATCAAAGACAAAACTTACAGGTTAAAAACTACGTTTATAAAGAATTATATACGTAATAAATAATTTACATTTATTTATTATTTCCTAGAACATATGTTCCTTAAATACAAAATAAAAAAAAAAATATTTTATATACAAATAAGGAATTATTAAAGAGTAATTTCGAATATACCGTATGTAAATAGAATAATGAAGCGCGCGCGAAGCGCGCTGAATGAACCTAGTATATATAAAGTAAGCGTCTCGTCGTTGCACGCGTCATATTCGCCCCTTCTTTAATGCCGCTGATCGTCATCGCGCGCGAGAAGGGCGATAAGTGAGAGACAGCTCGGATAAGCCCTTGGACCCGTCGTTCCCGAATTATCAACCGGCCACGTGGCCATGTCCTTTTTTTCGTGACGTGGGTATGTCGAGAATGTAGGGGATCGACTTCTGTCTCTCGTCTGGAAGGTTGACAGAATCGTATACGTATAAGGTTTATTAATTATTATGGGTGAGTAATATCGTATAGACTAGTATTGATCTATATTTTTGAGGTTAGGATCGAACCCCCCGCCCATATGTTATCTGAAAGAAGAGCGGTCCGCTGGAACAGTAAGGGAATGAAAGCATAGGACGCCTCTTCCGTGCAAATGGCGATGATTCTCCGCAAAATACATCTCCGCGTGTAGCAACGTAATGCCTGTGTTCAAGGAAAACTTTTTGCTAATTAGGTAACGCTCAGACATACAGACGCAGAAGAGAATGGAAAGTACATGATGAGCAGGTATAGAAGCTATAATTTGGCGCGCGGCATGCGAAGGTCTTTAGAATTCTTCTTCATCGCCGTCGGAATGAATACATTGATGCCACGCACGCACGCACTAACACACTGCTTATCCTAATATACGATATCGCAAAGGGCAACAACGTCAATTTTTTTTCTCGATCGCCGTCCCTAATTTATAAACGTTATGCGTCACATCGCGAAATCGGCCATTAATTTTCATACCGCGAGCGAAGCGCACGATAAACATTCGGTAGGAGTACTCGCAGCGAAAATGCGGGAGCAGCAGAGAAAGAGAAAAAAAACGAAGAAGAAGAAGAGAATATCCAATTGTTATTCCGCGGCGCGTCGGCCGTAACCTCTACTCTCTCCTCCAGAAGAGCGACGGCAAGCATCAGGAGCCGATTATGCGAGACCGCGAGGCGCGCCGATTTTTTCACGGCAGCACTGCGGGTATACCGATAGTCGCCTGGGTACGTGCAAAATTGTACGTCTGGCGTGAGGCGATCTTTATCGAGGCTTATATCCTTCGTCTTTGTCTAGGAACTGCGTGAACGTGATTTTGCTAGGGAGGAAATTATGTGCGGAGACGATGCTATCGTAGAGGTTAGGTTGTTGCGTTTATAGGAACGGACCTATTGTAAATTCTCATTCGAGCTTTACTACAAACAAGAGATGTTCATTTTTCTTCTGAATCTACGAGTTGTGTGACATCGAAAGGTCTATTCATCTAGGTATTTTTACATCTCAAATTGGCAACAAGCCCAAAGAAACTCCGTTAGGATGAAAAATTCTAATCGTGCACGCACGCGCACAGATTATCGCAAATAGATCGTCGTAACCCGATTTCCAACATTGCCAAATGCTTTCCCTTATCTGCGCGAATGATAAAAACCGTTTCGTCACATACCAACCTGCTGCAAAGAAATATTCCTAAAAAAGACGGTGCTGCTCCTTTCTTCGCGCGAAGAGAGCCACAGATCAGCAGGCAAATCACGAACGCTTTCGGCAAACGGGCCGTGCACTCGCTGAATTATAGAAGCCCAAATATTTGCTCATCTTCCGCTAGATTTGCGCTTGCGCGCTCTCGGATTGTTTAAACGCTTGCGCGGGTATATACACACACGTGAACTTAAGGTGCGCGCACCTGCCGTATATACACATTTATCAGTGCGCGGTATATATATCTGGTACATATATAGGTGTTCGATCGATGCAACTTGCGAGTTGTTGCCTCCAAGACTCTTGGGGGAGAGTTGAAAGTGTCCGAAACAGATAGCCACGAGTGTGTTGTTGTAGTGCAGTTCGTGGAAAAGTTTTCCGAACATGTGTTACATGCCGCTATCGAGAGGTAACTCTTTTATAAGAAACTTCCTCAGTTTTTAGAACCTTTTACATTTACTATTTTTCACTTCGCGGTTTTCATAGCCTCGAGTTGTTGAGTTGCGGTAGATATTTTTTTGGCAAAAAAAGCTCAATATTCCATAGAAATCCGTGAAACCCCTCCGACTAATCAGTCCAATGTTCCCCGTTCTTATACACCCCATACAACTCTATAGCACCCAGGCTCGCGTGTCAACGCCTTAAAGAGCTACATTTTCTGCAGAGAGCCATACACATCGTCTCTCTCTGTCTCCCCTTCTCGTTTCTCTTTTCTGCATTCGCACTCGGCGTGCGATTCGCGCATCGATCTGTTCGACTCGACGCTCCTCGGTGTATATACTATATACCCCCCCCCTCCACCCCACCTCCCCTGCACACTATACACTCGAGTCTCCGGTGCGATTGTTCCCGGCGCGCGAGCAAGACGAAGACACGCGGTTGGTAAAAGAGGAGGAGGAGGAGGTCTAGAGAAGAGAGGCAACGAGGGGATAGAAAGAACGAAAGAAGGAGACCGCGAGTGTGCGACAGTCGGATAGGAGAAAAAGAAAAGAAGAGGAGAACGAGGAGGAGGAGGAGGAAGAGGCGAGGGAGGATTACGGCGACGGTGTGTAACAGAGAGAAAGAGAGAGAGAGAGAGAGAGAGAGAGAAAGAGAGAGAGAGAGAACGTTCCGACGGGGGGAAATGAGGAAAAGTATATGTGGCTGCTGCTGCAAGCAAAATAGAAATGGTCGGACGACGGAGCCTCGTTTATTTGTGAGGCGTCGGACGATACGTTGTAGTTGTTGTTCTTTTTTTTGTCTTTTTCAGTTGGATCATTGTTTGAGAGGTTAAAAATGTAGCGTCGCTGTCGCCGTTAGCGAGCTATTATTATAGGAGCGCGTGAGCTCCGAGAAGCCTATGTGTGTGTATTCCGCGGATTTTGCAATCGAGAGGTTTTTTGGAAACGCATGAAAATAAACTCGAGATTGATGATTCGATATTAACCATATAGTCATGTGGTCGAAAAAAATCTTTAAAAAGATGCAAATTAATGAAGCCGACACCAAAAACTCATCTCTTCTTTTCGTCCTATTATTAATCCAGCTACAGTAGTTCCCCGAAAACTCAGCACCTTCCCGAAACGAGAGCTGGAGAGAGACGAGCGAGAAAAAAAGTGGAGGTCGCGTAGTGGAAGCCGTCCCGATAAAAGTTGACACGCACATGAGGGGGAGAGAGAGGAGCGGCCGGCAGTATTTTCGGCTTTTATCGCGAGGACGCAAAGCTGCCGGCGAGATAAGACGAATCTCCCGCTCCCCCCGTCCTGTGTATTATACACGTACACACATATATATACGTGTGTGTACATGATGCCGACCTTCGCTTTCTCGTACAAATACATACAGTGCATGAGCTTTGAGAGAGAAAAAAAATACACAAGGCGTAAGTACATACATACTGGTTACGTAAAATCGACGACGCGCGATAAGTAATTTGCGGTGCGGCTCGAAATGCATCCATGATAAATCTTTAACGATATATATACATATATATATACACACACACATATATGGAAATAACTGTGCGTGAAAAAAAAACATGAAAAATTGACTTGGTACAAAAAACGCGCAATCGGGGTCCATGAAACGCGTCATTAAATCATCCACAAACGCCAGTTGCACTGCACACACAGTGGAGCCGATGCACATTGCGGGGGAGTGGGAGTTTTCGCGCGCGCGTTACATCGGCTATTGTATATATCGGGCGACGATTCGCACGGTGAATTCCGCGCTGATCGACGTTTGATCGGCCGCGAGCGTCAATCGATGAGTTTGTTTTTTTCATCATCGTGCGTGTATGTGTGTATCGTAGCTCTCTCACTTTTTTCAAAAACGTAATTTTACGATGTGCGAAATTGTAAACATGAGCCACGTGACTTTTTTTTTCCACGTGAATCTTTCCCAGAGACGGCTGACGTTCGATCAGAGTCGCAAACGTACATACGAAGGTGGACCTAACCTCGAAAATTTACGTACAAAGATAACAACTTCTTAATTCCCACGCAAAAGAAAAAGAGCGATCGGCTACACGGGGCTGAAAAAAAAACCGGTGCATCAGAGGCGAGCGCGTCACGCTTCGACTGTAACCAAGTCATTCTCCTCGCGCTCGCGCGTCTCGAATCTGCATAGAAAAGCCGCTCTCTCGCGCGGCCTTCTCCAGTCGCGAAAGAACGACGAGTCGTCCGGCGAGTGAGCGCGAGAGAAGAGAAAGCTCCCGAGAACGTGCTGTGTGACCCTGAGAGTACGAGGGAGACGAGAGAGAGGGACATCGGAGGCTTGTGCTGTGGAACCTTTTCAGGCTGAACGAGGCAGTTTTGGGAGAAATCGCGTGCGCGCGAGAGAGTGAGGATCAGGGAGATCGTTACGAGGACTGGGATACAATTTTCTCCCCTTTTTTAAGCGCGGAACTCTGGGAAATTTTCGGGGAAGAAGGGATTGGAAAATGAGTGGGATTTAGTTGAAAGCTTTTTTTGCTGAATTTTACTGGAAATCTTGCAGTGTTGCCAACCTTTTTTCAGTCTACAGAGCCGGTGGTACCACCTTGACCTTTCGTGCGGTGGTCGGTACACCAGTATAGGATCTAACAGAGAGCAAAAATCAACAATCAGAGCTAAATCGTGAAAAATCTCTGAACTTTCCACCCGAAAATCCTCTCAAGCACTCAAAATGTTTCTCGCGCATCAGCCTCGCGAAGAAAAGCATAATACGACTCCTTCCAGGTCCGAAAATCTCTCTCTCTCTCTCTCTCTCTCTCGTCGCCGCAGCGCGTGCTTAAACCCGTCCGTTGAGTCGGAGCGAGAGAGAGAGAAAAAAAAAATCGCGCGAGAGAGTGACAGAAAAAAAGGAGAGGCAGGAGAGATGTGCATTGGCCGAGCCTCGAACCCGAGGAAAGAGGTCAGCGCCGAAAAAAAGCAGCCAAGAGAGAGAGAGAGAGAGAGAGAGAGAACGGCGGCCATGTAACGCTACGGCTGAAATCTCCGAGATTCCAAGCCAGCTTCTCTTTACTGGAGCTGCTGCTGCTGCTCGGCCATTGTATTCGCGCTATACGGCCGATTATATCCTCGAGAGTGAGAAAAAGGAACTGCTCTTTTCCGGGGAGTTTATTAAATTTCGCCGTATAGACGAGCACGCGGGGTAATTGCTTTCGCGACGCTGCGCGAGTGTGTCGACCGTTATTATTGTTTTGGTAGACTGGAGAAGAATATGCTTTTTTTATGATGATAAGGCATTTTATCAGAATTACGAGGTGGTGTTTTGTGATTGATATGTATATACGTATAATTGTAGCCAGAGACGCGGTAACTTTTGCGTATACTGTTTACAAAGATACACGTAACCTTGCAACCTTAAGTTTGAGGAGCTATCTCTAGACACTCAATTGTGAAACAGGTTAAACGAACTGTACTAACCCGATTTTCATTCATCGACTTGTTTATGCGTCATAATAGAAAAAGAACGATCGATTATTGAATAACCAACAGACAGCGTGAAAAAAAGAGACGGTGCAACTTTTCGTATGCAACTGTCGATTGCGCAATTGCCGAGTACACAATGTTTTTTATCTCGCAATAAATTACGATAAGCCGCCGTTCAAGTTCACGGTTTTCTCCAAAAAATTCGCTTTTCAGGCGGATCGCGATAATTTTGCCCTATACATCATCACTATACAGTGCACGCGTCGAGAGTAAGATTCTGTAATAATAGTGTGAAAAAATTAACGGAAATCGAATCAGCAGAGAACACGCGGATAAATAATTCACGCTTATATCGACAGTATAGTTGCTAATATAGAAGCTTCTCACATTCATCGATCGATATGTACGAAATTCCGAGCACCACCACGATGTTTTCCCGAAAAAAAGAAAAAAAGTTATATACACCACACACACACACACACACACACACACACACACACACACACACACACACACACATACATATATATATATATATATATATATATATATATATATATATATATATATTATATATATATATATATATATATATATATATATATATATATATATATATATATAAGTATATACGGGTTCTCTCGTCCTCGGCTCTCCCGAGAAAAACTTTATGCGCGCACCGCCGAATTTCCGCTTAAACTACTGGCTGACCCTGACGCAACTCTCCAAACAAGGGCATTTTCGAGAGACGTCCCCCCTTCGCCTGGAATTTATCGGATTCGCGTCAGCTGGTACTTTCTGAAAACCCGAAGTCGAATTTTGAAGATTCAAGTCCGGCATTGCAGAATTATCTCTCGCATACAGCAGCTTTAAATCCGACAAAAAAAAAGCGCGTAATGTGCGGGCGACGCGCCTAACGAGCCGAGTTTGTTACGGGCAATCGAGGCTCAACTGTATTATATACATAGGTATGCGCGCACCTGCACGAGTCGATTAATTTGGCGCAGCGACGCGATATTTTTATCTCTCTCTCTCTCTCTCTCTCTCTCTCTCTCTCTCTCTCTCTCTCTCTCTCTCTCTCTCTCTCTCTCTCTCTCTGCCGCCGTCGCTGTTTTTCCACTGGCCATACGTAATTTTTCGCTTTATCACCGCGTTTTTCATTCTCTCCCCCTCCCCACCCCCTCTCGCCCCTGGGATGACGACGACTGCAGCGCTAGTAATATGCATATAGTGTACGTGTTTACATTTGGCTCCGGGCGGATTCACGTGTTCATTGTATTATACCGGCGAAATCGACGGTCCTTTCTTGAGAGTGATTTAGTATTGAAAAATTTGTGCAAGAACGTAGAGCTGTCAGAGCTTTTTCGTGGGAGTGTAGGGGATCTGGTATTTGGACATTCATGTGGTATGTACCCATTGGTTTTTTCAAAAGATGAGAGGGACAAAGGTGTGTCTTGACTGATGTTTTATGTACAGAGGAGTAGTAGTTTATGTAAAGAGGAGCTGAAAGTTGGAAAACGAGACTACGATAAGCAACGAGACTGAATTTGCAATGAAAAACAAATGCTGAATTATTGAGCGAATGGCATAATGATATTTCATGCTGAGGTCAATGTCTCTGTCGAGTTGAAAGTCAATAAAGTTAATTGATTTGAAATGTAAACACTGTCCACATGCTCAGCTGGAATACAGTCAAACTTTACAATTCCTTAAGGTTTTTATTGCATGCGATGGAAGCACAGAATGCATGAAAATTATGCAACTAAACTTCAGCTCCTCGCTCTACACCAATAACTCAAGTTGCGAGTCAGCTGTACCCTGGGTTTCTGGTCAACGTAAGTGGATGTAAACAGTAGCCTTACATTGTTTATAACCTAATCTAGTACAACAACAAACATCATTACAGGGTCCATACAGAGTGCAATAGACTCACATTTTATAATGATGCTGCATGTGATGGCTGAAGTGAGCATCGATGGACTGCTGCTGTTGCATCTGCTGCTGCTGTTGCTGTTGCTGCATCTGATGATGGGTCTGCGGAGTGTCCATGCTGGATGCGCCAAGCAGGTTGGCGCTCTCCCTGAACAGCGTAGCCACCTGCATTTTAGCTAGCTCACTCTTTCTCTCTCTAGTCCGAAGAAAGAATAAAGCAAGGGTCACCACCTTATCTTCCTCTCACTCTATGCGTGTACTACTATACTGCTTCTCTTCTCTGCACAAAACTAGTCCCTCCTGGCTGCTGTTTACACTATGAGCCAGGCAGGAGATGCGTCATCCTCGTCATTCTCTCTCGCTCCCGTTCTCCTCCTGATGCAGCCTCTCTGAGAAAGGCTCTCAGGAAGAGCTTGTATATACACTATACTCAGTAGTATATAGCTGTGTACACGATATACTGTCCCGAGCGGCTCAGCAGCAAGCGGAGCAGCTCCGCTGCGCCGACCTCGGCCTCCTCGTCATCCTCTCGCGGGCCGATCCCACTCGCGCACTCTCTTATAGTATTAGAGCTGCTGCATGTCGACGCTGCAGCACCACACCCGCACACCGTCGAGAATTGCTGCTGCTGCTTCTCGCTCGCTCTCTCTCTTTCTTTCTCTCTCTCCTTCGTCCGGATATTATATATATGTATACACTCGACTGTACCTCCGCCACACTCGAGAGATATAACAACAACAATATCAACAACACTACCACCGGCGCAGCACCGCACAACTATATATATCCTGCTATCCCGTCGACTTCCACAATCGCGGGAGGCAGACGACGGAGAGATGTATCCGAGAGTGCAGTGGTGATAAACAAGTGGGTAAACAACGGACGAACAGACAGACAGACAGACAGACAGAGCGTTAGAGGGAGAAAGAGAGAAAGAGAGAGGGATATAGAGAAGAAAGTGGATAACGATGCACAGAGAGTAATGAGGATAGTTATATATCAGCACACACTATTTTCGAGTTGGGGGGGTGTGCGCGCGAGATGATATACACACGCGAAGCTCGAGAGACTAGCCTCACGGCGGCGCGGGTAACCTAAGCACGGCACCGTAGTAGCGGCGGCACTGCTGCGAAGTCGCCGCGCCGCTGAGCTCGCGGCTTCGGCAGCCGCCGTCGTGTCTCGGCTCTCCTCGGCCACCACCGCCTCCCCCCCTCCTCCCGCTGCTCTGCTCGCGCCTCGCCAGCAGCAGCGAGTTTTGCCCTTTTTCTATCGACGCGACGCTGGCGCCCTCTACCTCCCCCCCTACTCTTCCACCCGGAGAGAGAGAGAGAGCTGGATACCTATATAGCTCTGTCTTTTTTCACGCGAGTGAGAGAGAGGCTTATCTCTCGCGCAGCGGCGGCGTGTTTTCTTCGAGCCGGCGCTCGGCGCGCCACCGGCGCATAGCGCACGGAGTTGTTGCTGGGAGTCTGTGCATGTGTGCAGCCGTCGCTGCTTTGTCGTCGTTCGTGAGCTATAATGCTGTATAGCGTGCGCTATGGCTGGGGAGGGCTGGGGTGGCTTGGAGATACGGGGAGTTTTGAATTTTTTTTTTCGAACGCCGGAGGTTGGCAGGATGAATTTGGGCAAGGTCGCGGAAAGTTGAAGTTTGTTCAGACGGTTGGCTAACCTGGCTGGATACTTGAGAAAAAAAACAGGTTTCGCCGCCGAGTTTGTCTTCGCAATGCGAACGTTTTTTTTCGCTCGACGAGCTTTGGAAGTTGAATCTTATCGAGATCGTTAGCCCGAGAACTCGAACGTCTACTGAAACAAAAAATAACCTTCAATTTCATGCGACGATTCGAATGAAAAATTTCAAAATCCTTCAGCGTAAAAGAGAAAAAAAAATCTTCGGTACACCAATCTGCCCCGTCTTCTCGAACCGCATATATATATATATATATATATATATATATATATATATATATATATAGTCCTCGCACTCGCTCTGCAGTGCCGGCTCTCTGCTCGTTCGCGAGTGGGTGTACACACACACACACACACACACACGCGCGCGCGCACACACACACACACACATACACATAGCGACTACAGCCGGACGTTTGCTTTTGTTTATCTGTTCTGGTCTTTATCTACATACACATACGTCTCTGTCTCTTTTTTCAAAGTCCAAGTGCGTAGGTACGGAAGATCCTTACTCTCGCACGGAGCGCGTATAGTTTACCGATTATAAATTGCACTTGCGATTTTGAAGCGCAGAACGTAGTAAAAGCTTCGATTATTGATGCAGCTATATTAGTTTCTTCAAATCCCTTCGCTCGAATAATTTAAGCTCGCGGGAACTTGCTGGCCCCGTGTAACTTGCTCGGTAAGACTTCGTAAGACGATTTGGCCGAACTTCTTTTCTAAACTAATTCTCGCGCTAATGTACTTTGATTCAAGTTTACGGCGAAGAATATTAAGTGACTGTATCCAGCTCGACGATCACTCTTCGAACAGGTATTTACAATTCGCAGAAGTACATAATTGCAGAGAGGACGCGTAGTCCGGTCTCAGAAGTCAACGTGATAGACTTCCACAGTATTATATATATACAGGTATGTATATTATAAGCTTCGCTGCAAAGCTTCACAATGACGGAGCGACTGGTGCACGAGCTTCACCGTAACGCGGAGCCGGTGCCAAGTTACTTACCTAAAAATAAAAAAGCTCGCGAGCGGATGGCAACTTGCGCTCGAGCCGTCGCACCTTGTACTTATACTCTACAGCTGCTGCTGCTGTGCCATATGGATTTTGTGTACGAGAGTCGATTTTTTGGGTTGCAATAAAGATGAAAAAAAAGCAGAGTTTATTGCGAAAAATTTTATTCGGATCTAGATTCCGGGCATTCGTTTATTAAAGCTTTCGGCGCATATACAGAGCGGTTTAAATTAAAATGCTCTTTGCAAACTTTTTTGCTCCTTCATTTTCTTTTATTTTTTATTTTTTTTAGGAAAAACCTTTTCATCTACATACGAAAATCACGGTACTGTATCATTGGGGGTCCTTCGTTGCTTTTATTACTGCGTTTGATGAAACGATGATTCTTGTACACGTGCGTTTTACACGAAGCTCACATCTGAAAAGTACGAAAAAGTTTACCGACAATTCCATTCAATATAATGTTGTCCAATTATAACAATGTATATATACACTCGGGAAGTAAGCCGTTACGTAGTATTTTACAAGGTTACTTCATATATTATACTCCACGCGGAGAAAAATTCCGAGTAAAATTTACACAGTCATAAAGCTAAGTAAATATCACATAATTTTATACGATACCGTAATGAGTCAATTTAAATGTCTCATGTATTTCTCAGCTTCTCATTGTCATTCGCACTTTTTCCTATCTCCAGCGTTCGCGCTGAGTAATAATGCTCAGTACGCAAGATAAACCGGCTACAAATTCGTCGATCCAAGGATTCCCTCCTCAAAATTATACGCAACGTACAAAACCGTTCTCCAAATTTTCAGCCGGCACACTTTCGAATTTCACACTCGTGCTTCGCATCCAAGCACAAATTCGATCGTCCTCTCCGAGCCCCAACCACCATAAAACTGAGCGCGCTCACGGTACTCGCGGCTCCAAAATTTTGCAAAACAAAAAAAAAAAGCTTATCCTCGACTTCGGTGCAGTGGTATACTCGAAAGCCAACCGCACGCGTGCATAAAGGCGCGTGCGTCGTAAACTCGCGCGTCGGTCGAGATAACGCGGGTCCCTCTCGCGCGTTGCGGCTCTTGGGAAATATCTAGATAACGCGCGAGACACACATGCAGCACCTATATATGCGCATGCATGTATATATATACGCTTGAGCTGCCGCGCGGACGACGGGAAGGAAGAAGAAGAAACTGCTCGCGTGGATTTGAATGGAAATGGCGCGGCGATAGGGACTGGTTGAATGTTTTTTTTTAGCTTTGGGATCGCGCGTGATGCTCGATATCGGCGATGGCTCCGCGGGCTTCGAAAAGTGAGTTTCGAAGAGTCGAGTATTTTTTTTTTAATTTTGAAGTAAGTTTGCGTATTGTAAACGGCTGATTATAGGGCTCAATGCTCAGATTCGTCATCGGGTTTGGATTGGAATATGATGGTTATTTTTTTTAAACTCTGAAATATAAGAACCTTTTTAACGCGCTATATATGAGCTGCGTGCCTTATTTTAATTACAGCTGAAAGCTCAAAGCTCAGCTAAACCATACACTTTTAATGGCAGGAGTACAAAATTTTCCACATTTCATCGTCATCGTTAAAGAGTTATTCGTATATACAAGCGCGCACACACTCGAAGATGCATTTTTAAAACTACATACACAACCGTGAATTCACTTCTATTCACGTGCAACCAACCGAAATCCAATGTTTCCACCCCTCGACCAACCAAAAATCTTCAAAAAAACGTTCACCGCCACAAATTTACCGAACAGCGAGATCTCGCAAAAAAAAAAGTATTCGCTTCACTCCCGCCAAAATAGAGAAAGCGCAGAGTTCGCGTGTCGAAGCTCCGTCTAACGACATTTTACGCTCGCTAATTATCCGGTGCGCCGACTGTCCTACTATTATACATTAGTTACACCTATTTTCTATTGCAGAATTCGCAGCTGTCGCGTAGAAAACAACGAGCTTCTGTCAGTTGGGCGTAGGCCCGCCTTTTTTTGTAATAATATCTTCTTTTTTAAGGGAAAGTTATTGCGCAATTCTATCCCACAACTGGCGCTTTTGTTTAAGCCGTATGTCCGTATATTCGTATGCGCGTGGGTCACAACGAGTATATATATATAGCCGTTTCGAAAAATCCTGAACTCTTAAAATCTATAGAAATACAAGGGCGTCAGCATTAAATCCCAGCACGCAGGACGTTAGTGTCCAAACGCGCTATCTCCAAAGAGCCCGGCTGAGAAACTAGTCGGTCCTCTTTTGTCTTCTCCTCCACACACGCGCGCGCGCGAGCGCACACAGACGGCACTTTTCTCTGCTCCTTCTCGCGTAGCCTCGTTATCGCTCTTTCTCCTTCGCCGTCTCGTTCCGCGGCTTTCTCTCGACTGTATATGCAGCAGCAGCAGCAGTACTGCCTCCTTACTCGTTACTTATATATATATATATATATATATATATATATATATATGTACATGCGCGTCGTTGCGTTTCTTCTTCTCTCTGACCCTCATTCTCACTTGCCGTCGTCGTAGTCTTGACAATTTATTTTTCTCTCGCTATCTTGCTCGCTTTCTTCTTCTTCTTCTTCTTCTTCCACTTCTTCTTTCTCTTGGCGACGAGACGAGATGCGGTTCACGCTCCCTTTCCTATCTATGCGTCGCTGACTATATGTGAGATTCTTTATTATTCTTCTTTATATAGGAGTAGTAGTAGTGTCTGTGTGTGTGTGTGTGTGTGTGTGGTAATGTTTTTGTGAGGCTGGAGTTGTTAAATGCGCGAATTTCCGACAATGCGCTTTGTCCGAGGGGATGGTCTTCTTTCTTTGCGCCGCTGACCTCGAGTTTTGACTGCTAACGAGGGAGTTTAGTTGTGATGTAGAAAGGAGTGGTACAGGTGGTAACAAAATTTAAGATGATGACAGATCTGGACTAAATATATTTTGGATTTTGAAGCTGAAAGGTGTGATCGTGTGGTGTTTTGTTATTGACCCTTGGATTAAAATACTTTGTATATACGAAACTTGATGAACTATCTTCTGTTAATATTAGTATTATGTTAATACTTGTGCTGCTTTTTTCCTTATTCCATCAAACTAAGAATGCAGGGACTACTTTCATCAAAATCCTAGACCCATCAACACAACCCGACGCTCTCCGCATAATAATTGTTTGTCTCGTACACACGATAAGCATATTATATGAACTTTAAACCCTGATCATGTACAATCATATATCCCAATCATTAGCAATATTCATTTCCCCATTCTCACCACCAGCGTACACCTCCATATCTTCGACTCTTCATCCTACGCCTGTCACACAGCCTGACCATCATCATCATCATCATCATCCTGAAAATCTGAGCTAGACAACGTTTCACCAGGATGCAGTTCTGCAGCAGCACAGGATGAGACGAGTGAACCTCGCGCGTCTGTGTTTGCCTCGCATAAATATAAGCGAAACCCGACGGTGGCTACAGGCCCTCGCGTGTGCAGCACACTCTGTGCGTCGGTACGTGTTTGTGTGTGTGAGACGAGGTTCCTTGTATAGGTATACGTGTTTGCGTTATATGTGTGGGTGTCTATACATATACATACCCTCGTCGGCCGTGTGACCCTGCTGCCGGCTCTCTTGACGAGGTGGTGGCGGAGGTGGGAGGAGTGGGTGGCTGCGAGAGAGAGAGAGAGAGAGAGAGAGAGAGACTATGAGTGAGACAGGGACGTAGCTAGTCGGCTGGGATTTGGGTTGCGAGATTTTTTTTGGGGGAAGATTTTCTCGAATGATTTTAATTTGACCTCTCTTGCAGCTTCAGATTTATTTGCAGGTTATTAAACACTTTGCAGTAAAAATATCAAATTGATTTACTTTGCGCTAGTGATCGTATAGAATTGTAGTGCCAATGATAGTTTATTAAAACATGCGAAGAAAAGTGCTTGAAATTGTACGCAATTCATTTTAGAGTATAGATTCATCGAGACGTACATCAATAACATGCATTAAATCTATTCGAATATACGTTCATAAAATATAACGTTGCTCGATGTCATACATTAGCTCGCCCGCAAATAAAATGTTTACTGATTACCAAGCAAACCATTTCCATATACAATATTGATTCCAGACTATAACTCACTCGCTCATTTTCATCCGCCAACAATCTGTAAGATCGATCCGAAAAGCTCGCAATAAAAATAACGACGCGTATATCTCCGATCCCCTAATTTTTCTTCCTCAACGAAAACAAGATAACAAATCCCATCCAAAAGAAAAAAAAACCTAAAGACCCAGCGAGATTTGAACCCTGCAAATATGCAACGAAATATCAGCGAGTACTTGCACCCGAAGCGAAAAACAAGCGCGCGAACATTTTCAGGGATTTCACGATAAGAATTAACGAGCAGTAAGTTGCTTAGTGAAAGGGAGTGAAGCGGGGCAAAGAAGAGACGAGAGAGAACACTCTTGGCTGCAGCGAGAGTCAAAAGTTTTTAGTGGCGTTTTCATTAACCCAGAACTTCGCTCCGCGAGCCTCAATGAAATGTGTGTGTGTGCGTGTGTGTGCGCCCGCGTTCATGAACTCGGCTCTGGAAATCCATAAAAGCTTGTACACAGCGATATCTGGATAAGTTTGCTCGCAAGTGGATGGGGTGAACATACCCTTATAGATTCGGCTTTCTTTTTATTTACTCATCAACGTAGAAGACACTGATATACTCTCGTCATCCAAGAAAACAAAATTATAGTCCACGCCTGACCGATCGCAATAAAATATGAAATGCAAAAAGGCCTCGTTTGCGAGCAAATTCCCAATGGACTGCTTTGCATTCCACGTGTCGTTTCAGCGTGCTCTAACGAAGGCAAAAAATTCGCGACGCTTTTGAATAACAAAAAATATATATATACAACGCATACGTCCAACTCGGACAAGCCGTAAATCAAAATGCGAAGACTACTCTCGCCCTTTGTCGAGAGCAGTCGAAAATTAAATTCAAGGCGCGCGCGTTACGTTTTAATTGTTTATTACATAAAAGGCATCCACATGTCCGGGAGCTTTCTTTCCCGCTCGCGCATCACAGAATGAATCGAAAAGGGGACCGCCTGCACCGGAGAAAGACACTTCTACTCCGTATACAGCTCTGTCCTCGGGGGGTCTTCTTTCCGCGAACGCGTCCTGCTTTCTCGCGAGGATGCGGTCGTTACTGCACGTGTGGGTGGTATATAGAGAGGAGAGACAGCAGCAGCAGCAGCTTTGCAAAGTAGTGACGGAGAAAGACAGTCGGGTAAGAAAGTGTTTTGGAGCTTTTTCGACTTTGTTTTTTGGAGTGCGCGAGATTTGATGGGTGTTGCATAATAGTCGGGGAGATATGAAAGCGGGAGGCGTATGATGATGGTTCGTTTGAAGAGCCGTTGAATCGACGGGTAAAACTGCTGGATTTTTCATTATAAATATATAAATGATAATTGCTGATGAATTTCTGGAAATCATTTGAATGTGCTCATGTGCGGACGAATGATTAACAATTCATTCCTTTGAAACGTTTCGTTCAGAAGTATATATGTATGGCAATTCGAGGGACGTACATTTTTGTCTTTTTTTTTGTTCACGAAGATAAAACGAAAGTTTCAAGCGATTATTATGAGAGCTTTTGTTCGAAACGTTGTGTGGCGACGAGTTATATTCATATGAATATATTTTTGTACGAATGACGAAATGTCCCTGCACGATCGCGAAAATTATGCAAATTAATCGAATTTCATTGATCTATACTCTCGCGCCGATATTCATACTCTCAAAAAGTATCCTTTATGCCTCAAGCCGAAAATAATTGTTTACATCCCGCAGTATAAGAAGCAGCAGGACTCGACTGCAGCAGGAGAAGCAGCAGCAGTGCGAGGATTCGGAAAAAAAGGAACGACGAGAGTTCAGGTCGCGCGGGGCGAGCAAAACAGAGCAAAAAGAGGAAAGGAGGTATATAACCCGACGCGCGCGCGAGCAAGGAGAGAGAGAGAGAAAAAAACGAGCAAGAGAAAGAAAAGTCAAAGCGCGCGGAGAAGGAGAACAAGAAGAAGGTGGAAGAGGAGAAGGAGGAGGAGGAAGAGAGGAGAGAGAGAGAGAGAGAGTACAAGAATGTGTTAGCAAAAAAGGAAGAAAAGATGTGGGGCGGGGGAGAGAAAGGGAGAAAAAGGACAAAGCAAAAAGAGAGCTTGGCAAAGAAAGGAGCAAGGAGGACGATCCGGAGTGTATATATGGGAAGTTCCGCGTTTTTTACTTTTGGGTCGTTTTAGGTTTGGTTCAGGCTTGATAACTCAGGTTTAACGCGGTTTATAGGTTCTTTTTCTAAAGAAAGTCAGGAGTTTTAATAATTATTTGTGATCTTTGAAGTTGGTACTGATGAGTTTGTAAAATTGAATTTATTATCAGATTTGATATAAAACAAACCTAAACAGATCGTAAGGTTCCATCAGGTATCAATGTCCCAAATTCACAAACATACTGATTTATTAATGCAAAATTCAAACCAGCGCCCCTACCATTATTCCACTATAAAAAAACACACTGTCCACCATAGGCTCGCAGCCTACTCTTCATAATCCCGCAACATCTTCATCGACCGTCTCGACGTGGAACGTCCCACATATATATACATATATAAAATATATACCCTGCGCTGTATACTCATAGCACGCAAAGTAACGTTTGCCGTGTGTGTGTGTGTGTGTGTATGGCAGACCGAAGAAAAGCTTAGAGAAAGAAAGAAGAGCGAGGGGGGGGGGGGTCGTAGCGTGGGAGGGAAAGAAGGAGAATTAGTGAGACGAGCCGTGCGTGCTCGGCTGTGCGTGTGCGCGCAATTTTGCCCCCTTGGTACACGCATGCATGCGCGCGTGCGCGACGCTACATGCTGCTGTTGCTGCTGCATATGTGTTGTGGGATGTGACGAGACTGTGTGAGCGCAGGTATGATGAGGTGGTCGTTTTTTTTTATTCTTTTGAGGAGACTATTGGTGGGGTAGACGTGGATTAGGAATTGGATTTTTCGTGGGGGGGGGGGGGGGGGGCATGCAGGACTTTTGATTAGTGTCGTCTTTTATCGATTACACGTTTTTTTTCGAGTTGTTGGATTTATTTGTTGGATAACGGTTTGATAAGAATTATAAGTACCTTAGAAGTTTATAACAATTAGTTACTTCGCAGTACGATTTCAAAGATTCGTACCATATGTATACTAAAGTTTTGCCGAACTTTGACATTGCTACGACCAATCACATCAACAATACGTCGAACGATCCTTGCACTTCCGATCAATGGCCTTGAACAGACCTCCAGTCGATCGATTTCCGAAGAAATTCGTCAGCCGGCACAAAGTTATCGAATAACTTTGTCAACTTTTCTCAAAATCTACGGCGTTTCTCTCCACCAACTGACTTATACATTTTATATATATATATTTTATGCACCAAGCTGATTATGCTGAAACATTTACTCTTAGAAAATCACCGGGAAAAAAATTACTAATCGTATACGATAAGCGGCGCGCACAAAACGCTCAACCGGAATAATGCACCGGACAAAGTCTCAAAAAAAAAGAATAATAATAAACGTTCAGGGCAGATACTATACACGCGTACGTTCGTCAAACAGTATTTTTTTGAAACAAAAATCCTCAAAGGGGCAGCTCAGCCTCCAAAACGCAAATAACAATAATAAAACAAAAACGAAAAATCGATACAGCGAGCTTCAAGTAAAAAAAACCTCGAAAATTCCCCGTTATACTTCGCCTGCGCCAAGTCAGCTCGAAAAATCGATGAGCTTTTCGAAAAAAGCGCGAAAAATACTCGACTCACCATCACCTACACACAGTTATAACCTCAACACACAAAAAGGCAGAGGACAGAGCTATATATATATATATATATATATATATATATATATATATATTTACAGAACAGTCGTGCATACATATATAGTTGTACGAGGGAGAGACGGTGCGCTGGTGTGTATACGAACACACTCTCATGTTGTAGCCCCTCCTGGCTTCCATGAGTGAGAGAGAGAGAGAGAGAGAGCTTTCAGAAAAATCAATAGAATACAAGAAAAGCGCGCGCTGCGCGCGGCGCGAATGTGCGTGTATACGCTATCTCGCTCTGCAGTGAGGTTGTATTATGTGTATGCGAGTTTTCTGGATGTGGTATTGACGGCTCGTGTTGCTGCTGGTGATGAGGTTGTTTATAATTTTGAGTTTGTTGGAATTAGTTTTGAGTCGAAAACAAACGTTTGTTGATCAAAAACACGATTATTTCAAGTATAAATCGACTAGTATGCTTTTTAGCCCACTGGATGAAAATTGTAAAGTGTGTGATACTTTTTTTGCTTTTTATAATCGTGTGGGATTGTATCGTCAAACGATACATTTCTATCTCGATCAGTGTATTTTAACCGGCTTAGAAAATTTTATAGAAATCTGCTGCGAGAAATGTTGTCGAAAAGTAGTGAATTATCGGTCATTTATACAGCTGTGATTGTCACTTTGATTGATGCGCTTAATGCAGAAATCGGGCGACTAGGAATACCTATATACTATCGGTTCGATTTACTATAAAAATAGTTCAATATATGCATACAGCGAGGTTACAATATTCACAGTTGGTGCTAACTTAATCTATTTTGTAACGACAAGTAGAGATACTATAGATAAAACTCATTTCTCGATCCTCTGTCGATTAGTTTAGTTTGATTATATTAGAAACTCTATATATGCTATTTTCAAAGTTAACTCTCAGACTCGCGTCTCTCCATCGAGATATATACACACACAAGCTCTTATACGATTCGTAATGTAATTAAGTGATGATAACGAAAATGTAACTTCAAGTTCTTATATTTACGTTTATAATATAGAGACTTCACAAGTGCCTTTTTGCTGTTCATTATTTGTTCATTACACGACGCTTCAAACGGGAACTTCTGGCTTACACTCGTATACTTATACAATCAAACTTTTTATATCATTCCGCGGCAGAGCTTACATCAACGCGACTGAAGCTTTAGAATTTGCGACGTGTCTTGATTATGCAAAATTGCAAACTTCCACAATAAGTTGCAAGAGCTCTTAAATATTTGCAGCCGAATCGCCCTTTTGAAAATCAACCAGCTCTGTTTCATGCATAACCCTTAATACCTTTACAGCCACAGCGTATACAGAGCTATTCGTTTTCAAACCGATATACTCCTCGTATCCCGTTGCCCCGATCCTTTATATACAACGACCTATACGCTTCACGACTCTCGCGTATTTTCATTCATCTCCCCAGGTATACATACATATCTCTTGCAATTTCTGCGCTTTTCCCTCGCAGCTGCAGCCGCGGAGCCCTTTCTTCACCCCCCCCCTTTGCCTGATTTTAATCCGTCCTCATTTTCTCTCTCGTCGTCTTTCGACAGACACACCTGTCTCTCTGTTTCCTTCTTCTGATTCTTCCGCGTGTGATGCGGATGTCGCGCGCTATGCGCACTTCTTCAGTGTGCTTCGATGAACTTCGGAGCATTTCTTGCTTATACGACTATTGTATACCTTGTTTTTGTAATTTTTTTTTTAATTAAATTATTAGTTTGTTATATAGATCTGGTTTACTGTTAACGTAAAAAACCATTGCAAAAACTTGCTCTGTCCGCTTCTCCGTAGTATATATCGGACAATTTTTTTTGCTTTTTTTCGTTATATCTATACAACGAATAAGTCCACTCGCTCTTAACGCAACGCTTCCTTATAAAGTCCCTGTATTATTAGTAATCCTCTTACAAGTTGCACTTTGCCCGGTATTTTATTTTTTATTTAGACATACATGTATTTTGAAGCATGCGCCATCTAGCGGTCTTTTTACGTACTCAAATGTGTCACATTACTCATCAGTTATATATATTCTATACATATAGCGCGTGTGTGTGTGAGCGTATATGATAATCCGCTTTATCTTTTTCGATGCTTCTACTCGTCGGATTACAAAAAAAAAACGAACAAAATCTTTCGCTGTAAATACAAAAAAAACACTGCACTAAGAAAAGCGAAAAAAGTGCATTATACCCACCGATTTTTCCTTCTTCCATGTCTACACTTACAAACGCTAAGAGGACAACAACAACAACATCAGCAACTCACACAGGCTCTTTTCCACAGCAGAATTTTTCCAGTACATCCCCCTGTACGTCGATGCTTTTAATGGTGAACCGGAGAGAGAGAGAGAGAGAGAGAGAGAGAGAGAGAGAGAGAGAGAGAGAGAGAGAGAGAGAGAGAGAGAGAGAGATATGGAAAGAGCGGGAGAGAGAAAGGTACCCACGGCCGCAAAACCGACGGACGTCCGATAACGCCTGCATTATGAACGTTCGATTTCGCTTCCCTTTCGCGCTCACTTCCGCTTTTCCGAAAGCGTCCCGATCACTCTCACTGTGTGTTACATCCTCGTATGTGCGTGTGTTTGTTTCTATACGCGTACGTTTGTGTGCTGTGATGTGGCCGAGGTTGTATATGAGGACGATGAGAATCGAGACGGGATATATGCTACTCTTCTTCGTCTTGAATGAGCTGGGATATCCGAGACTTTGTTTGCGGTGGATCGCCGAAGCTTTTTTGCGGTTACGGGGGTTGGTACGATAGGTTTTTGATGGAAGAAATTTTACAAAGTTAGTCGTTTAGTATCAAATACATCTGCTTTAAATGACAGCCTTTAATGCAAGTGAAATTTAAAGTAAAGCTGAAGTTTCGAACCTTTTGAAAAGACAAGGTTAAGTGACGATTAAATATAGAGAAACGATACCTGACGAAACTTCTCAGGTGTCCACTTTTTCTTTTCGAGATGTTCACGTTCGCACTGATCAGAATACTGGATCAGAAAATTAGTTAATTATTGCTATATTCTCGCAATATTTATAAGTTTAGCAATACATATGCTCTTTTGTTTTGAATATGTGTAAAAAGTCTAATTCAAAATGTACTCAAGCCGAGTTACCGATCCTGATGGGAAGATTTTTCAAGCTCTTAAATCGTTTGGCTGGTAATATACCTGGTAATAAATGTACGATATGCTGCTTCTAATTCCATCCTTGCGTTGAAAATTTACATAATGAAGCTTCGCCTGCCCTACAAAATAGCTGTAAGCATTGTAACCCATGGATTAAAGTCGTTCCGTCGAGCACGCAATTTCGCAAAAACTATAAAAATAAATCATTATCATCTGCGCGGTGTCTTATCAATAGGATTTTGCTTATACGAAAATTTTGATATTTCGGGTAAAAAAGTAAAATCTATCTATATCAACTATAGCATCCGCTTGACCTAATATACCTAAACCTAACCTGCCTAATTACCTCTGCAAACCTAACGCTCCTACAACGACCCATCGCATCTCGAAGAGAATCCAAAAATTTTACAACGCGTGCAACATCCTTCTCTACTGTATCCTTCCAAAAAGCTTACGTCAGAAAATTCCCAAAAAGCAAGATGGCGCCACCAGCTAGAAAATCGATGCTCTCACCACCAGCAGGTCTACACGCACATATATATCCCTAGCTTTGACCCGCTTTTTCTCATACACACACACACTCCAACCCTCAGGTCCGTCCTGGCTACATCAAACTCTCTCTCTCTCTCTCTCTCTCTCTTTCTCCTTCCCTCCCTTTCGCTCATTGTTATACGCGAAGCTTTTGTCGCGCGCATCGCGTCTCGTTCTTTTTTTCGCGCTCGCGCCAGGGACTTTCCTGATGGAACGACGAGAGGGAAAAGTGCACGCGGGCGCGCGTGCACGTATATATAGATGTCTGTATTTAGGGAAAAGCGGACAACGCGTCAGCTCGCGAACTTTGATTTCGGCTCGGATTTCAGCTGCACACACACATGCGGGGGCAAAATTATCGATCTCGGTACGGCCGGACCCGGGAAGCGAGAGAAAGAGAGCTGGTCCCGATCGGCCGTGTATAATACTTGCTCTCTTTTTGCTGCGCGACGGCTATTCTCTGTTGTTTTGACTATCTGTTTTAGCTTTGGGGCTGCTTCTCGAGCTGGACGGTAAACTTAATCTGCGAATTCCTGGAATGGCGATGAGTGATTTGGCGGGGGTCGTTCGATATGTATAGGGGAAATCGGAAACAAACGAGGATGCTTTTTTTTTCTGCGCGACGGTGTAAGAGATTGTTTTGTATTGGTGTTGGTTTGTATATAGAGTACTGAATCAAAGTTTGTTTTTGTGGGATAGGTATGGCTTTTATCAAAGATTAGCCGGGATGACAAATGACATCGGTAAAAGTCACTGTATATTTAATGTGTCTAATCATCCAACACATTCGTTAATACCAACGATATAAGTGTGAAATTTTCGGCATCGTATGTAGCTATTTTTATCCACGTGCAAGAGATACCAATCATTTTAATATACAGTATAGAATACCTAGCTCAAATCAAGCGAAATTCAAAAACTCGTGCTAGCATATTCTCTTAAAAAACGAACAAAAATTATACAAAAGAAAATCGTTTCTCTAAACCAACTTTCTCTGACCGCCAAAACCCTTACACTCGCAACTTTTATTTCTCCTAAAAAACTTTGCAAAAGTAAGTCAAACTCGACGCTGCTCAAAGTCCATCCTCCCTCTCTCTCTCTCTCTTCTCTTTTCCTCTTTCTCCCTCCTCCCGCCCCCTCCCTCTCGCCCTCCCTCTCCCTCTCTCTCTCACTCGCGGGCACTCAATTCGTAGCCTTGGAAACCTGTTCCCGTGAAAAATCAATAATTTGTGCCGGTACGGAAGATCCACCGACACCAGAGCGGTGAGCCTCGTAGTCGAGCTCTATACTCCATACACGGCTCTCCGCAGCTGCGCCAAGAGTTTTTCAGGATGATATTTTATTGTTTTTATTATTATTCTTCGCCTTCCATTTTTATACACGTTTGTAGGCAAATTACGACGATATAGCTGATAAGAATATCGACACCCTCTCTATCCGAGTTAATTATAAAAATTTGACGGGTTTGCTGCGCAAAGTTGTATGGTATAAAGTTTAGCAAACTTCAGACGATAACGAATAATGCCCCCCCCCCCCCCCACACACACACACTCACACTACAGGAGTTTCGTCTGGTTTTCGAGAGTTTGCTGTAATCGAGCAAAGTTTCGACAAACTTGTCGCGAAGTTTGGAAAAGTTTGTCGAGGATTTATATATACACGTAAACAACGGATAAATTTGCCAAAACTTATTTCAAACTACCGCTGCGACTTCGAAGACCCAATTAATTAAACTAATCAACCGTCGAATGAAAATTAGAATACGTATACTGGCATCCCACCTCCTCCGGCTGCATTTTTCAGCCCGAGTCATTATAATATTCACTCTCATCAAGCCTGTAACCCTATCCCTTTCTTAATCAGTCCCCCATCCCTCCCACTACAACACTATATCCTCTGCACCCCCAAAACATTATTCAAAAATAATTCAATACCACCCGACGTCCGTCACACGAAGACAATACTAGATGGTGGTAGTAGTAGTAGTAGTACAGTAGTAGTGTATATAGGTATATATACACACGGAATTTTCGAGGAAACTCGAGGCCCCTCGCGGCGATCCGATTACCCTCCCCCTCGCACGAATCCTTCATCGCGGAATATAACGACTATATATATATATATATATATATATATATATACACATATACATAAGTACAGCGAGAGCAAAGCCTCTTTCGGTCAGGCCGTCTTATACTACTCGCCTCCGAGCTTTTTTTCAGAGAGCCATCAGTCTGATGCACCTGCGATGTGTATACGTATATATATACAAATATATATATATATATATATATATATATATATATATATATATATATATATATATATATATATATATGTGTGTGTGTGTGTGTGTGTATTATGTATATACATATATATATTTATACAAGCCGTTGGTGGGGAGAAAGAGTACGTTTACCCCGAGAAGCGTCGAGCAACGCCCTTTCGCGTTTGTATATACATGTTTTCTATAGATATACATACACAATGACGATGATACGATGAATAATGGGTTTGGATTGACACTTACGGGCCACGTGCGTTTGTTGTCATGTTGCGCGTGTAATTCGCTCGGAGAGTGTACCGGAGAGTATTATGAGGTATTCGCGAGCGTGGAACCTGCTGACTTTGATTTTCGGGAGGTGATTTTTGGCGAGGACACGTTTTTTGCATTAACTCGCTCTGTATGTTAAATTGGAATTTGTTTGCTCCGTTAATGGGGGGACTCGTGCGTAATGAAAGAAATTTATATAAAGTTTTTTTTTTTTCATTTCAAACTTTTACTTCATTGCTAAATCGTTTTTTAGACTCAATTTTTTCTTATTTACCTCCTGAATACACAGCAAACAATATCAATTTTCCACTAGAAGCGAACTCCTACAATATTAACGAAAAATCGCACGAGGATTCCCGCATTTTGCGCTAAATAATTATATTTCAAACGTGGGATTTTTTTCGAAAAAATGCCAGCGAATTCGCGGCTAGAACGTCGAAGCCTCCCCCGCGAACTTGTTGCGCGAGGCCATAATGTATGTATAATCTTATCTCTGGCGTCGCACTGTGTTTACCTTTGTCGCGGTGCAGTGTCTCGTTCGATGTTGCTGCATCGCGATCATAAATATTTTTCGAATGCTAGAGGCGTTTACTTTCAATATTTATCGAGCAGCTTCTTGGGGATTCACTATATATAGGAGAGTCTGATATAGTAAATATCGTAGTGTATATCTTCGGATTCGGACGGTTTAATTCAATTAGAGCTTTACTTGTTTATTTAAATAAAAGATGCAACTTTATGTAAAAAAATGTATCGTTAACAAGTTAATCAAATGGGGATATTATTTATCAAGATCTATTAATTTATAATGTTTTAATTTTTGAAACTATATGATTATTATCTCAAAAACGGTTCTTTTGAAAGAATTACATAGACTTGATTTTAATTTACTTTAAATTTAATATGCTATTATCAAAATATTGTTTTTAAGTAGAAAATATCGCTGGTTTCTACTCGGAAACTCACTACCATACAATATCCTAGTCAGCTATAATCTATTAAAAATTTCTTTCTCTAATTGTCATATCGTAGACCAAAACACAAATCCTCGCCAAACGCTATTGACCCTCATCCAAAAGCAGAACTCGGCCAGCAAAATCTCATCAAATAAATCTCTCAACCCTTCACTAATATGAAGAAACACGCCCTCAAAGCACGTTTGACTTCATGAATGAAAACGCCGTAAACACAATATCCAGTTGGTATTTCATTCATCGGAAAGAGCTGGGAAAAATAACTCTTCGTCTCATCCCCTTTTTACAAAGTTTTCGAGAGAGAGAGAGAGAGAGCGACGGATGCATTATAGTAGGCGCATACACATACACATTCGTTCTTTCGTGTATAAAGGGAAAAAGTTGGCCTGTGTTGTACTATAGGGTGGGTTGGGGGATAACGACTATCGCGATGGATTTTACCGACCGCGACCTTTGACCTTTACACGCTTATCTGTCTTATTCTTTCGCCCGCTGCGTTACGGTCATTGGTGACTTTTTTTTAGAATAAAGTTATTTCTGATTATCCATGTGGATACTCCAGCGGTGAGTATAATAGCTCACTGAGCTAAGAGTTTTTCGTTGTGAATGTATGTTTCATTCATTTTTAAGTGGATCCAGTTATTTTTTTTTCTTTTGGAAAAACTTTCTTATCGATATAGATGACAGCCGACGAGATAATCATAAACAAAAACATAACCTCAGCCATGATCGTACGTTCGACTTTTGTGATACATCCAAATTCAAATGCAAGACATTTATAAAAAATTACACGTTAACAGCATACGCAATGAAAACATCTTACCTCGTGATCCTCTTGTTTATCTCGTGTTCAGTCAACAGCAATACTGACTACGACAGGTTAGTCATCACATGGCATTTTTCTCGTCAAACACATCTCATCATTAACAAACAAATCATTTCAAAACAGGGATTCCGCGATAAATTATGTAATGATCGAGGAGGCGCTTCAGCGCAGGATCGACGCGATCAAGGATAAAATTGACATAGAAAAACGCGAACGCGAGCGTCGGATTCAGGAAAATAACGAAAAGTTCGACGAGCTGCAGCGCAGGGTTAGCTTAGATGGGGAAACGATCGAAGGTAAATTGACAAAATTTGTCATCAATTATTAGGACAAGTGGATTTGATACTCTTATCCCTTAGCATTGCTTTATCAAAAGTTGTGGTAAACGCGGGAAATTTGAATTTATCTATTTGTTGTATAGCTTCTTGCAAAATATCGATCTATCAGTTCTCTATTATAAATTTCAACATACACAGTTAAAGATGCAGATCGGGACACACGAATAAAGAGAGGCAAAGAAGACAACGTCCAAGAATCGAAAAAATTAAAAGATGGGGCTGCTGGACAACAGCCAAATTTCCTCTTTCAGTCAGGAGCACAGCCCAGTGACCACCATCGGATTATCAGACGGAGAAACGCCGCTCGTAGATTCAGGGTGAATAACGATCATAGAATTTTAATCGTCCGACACCAGTCGGCTATTACTACTTATACGACGATTCACCGTGTGATATCACTTAACATTAAATTTGCAATTTCGGATGCAGGGATCACCGTCCAGGTTAGTACGCAGTCGACGAAGGCGACGCATTAGATCGCCCAGACGAAGGCGACGAAGACGCCGCAGGCGAAACAAAAATCTGAGACTCGCCTACGCCGAAAACTTTGCTAAAGTGGAGCACAACAACGGTCGCTTGTCGAGATTCAAAAGGGTCTGACTACTTTTACAGAAGTGGATATATCATAGAGTGTAACGCAATGACAGCGACGTGTAAGATTCTTTTCTCCATTTATTTAAAAAAATCGATGTCTGAGAAATGGTGTTCACAATAATATGGTACAACGACATATCGGCAAATACAGATATTAATTATTTATAAGTTTTTTTCTTTTTCATTATATTGTATAACTGTTTCTTTTACGTGTATCTGTGTGTGTATGTATGTGTGTGTACAAGTGTCGTGTGCGGTTCATCTCTCGCGTGTAAATTGTAATTTACCACAAATAACATTGGCTATGTACAAATATTACAATCGTTCTCATCTTCATTCCTCGCTTTTTTTTGTTAAAATGCACAAAGTATGTATCGTGGTGTCGCTCGCTCGCTATACTTGTTTTCTTTCTATCACACTCGGCTCCTCCACGTTCGATCCATCTCATCGCGGGCATGTATGATCTAGCGTTGATTCTCTCGCGTAGGTATCCGGTCGAACGATATATAAATAGAAAGAGAGACAGATTGATCGATATTTATCAATAAAAATCTATAACGATGCGAATAGTTCGGCGATAGCTAGCGATTTTTTTTTCATTCGTTAATATAGAGACAGAAACAGAGATAGGGAGAGAAAGAGTGGGATAGTTTTTTTTTTAGTGTGAAATATATAGAGAGAAAGAGCGTGTGACATGATGAATGTATGGAAGCGGAACATGTATACCGAGACAATCAACGAAATAATAATAATGATAACAATAAAAATGCGAGCTCTTAATGCCACTGATTGACTCAAAAAGCTTACGAAAAAACTAGTGGACCTCATTATCGGGAGAGAGATTTTGAAGAGGTTTACAAAGTAAATTCTTGACAATACAGTAGTGACGGCGCACGACAGCGGGTAATAATAAAAATTAACAACGGCGACAATAATAATAGACTGTGTGTGTAATAGTTACAATACATATCAATAGCAATAAAATAATAATGTATATATGTATAATATTTATATATAATAACGATCCACGTGCCTATGCGTGCGCGTGCGAACATGTCTCTCTTCCGCATATGTATAGGTATATCTGTAATAACTAGATTAATAATTTATGTATGTTTTTTTCTTTTTCACCTTCCTTGCCTTCATCTCATATATGACTATCCTTTAAGTACTAGACGATAGAAAAAATTCACTAACTTTAATGATCAACTAGAATATAAGATTTTTTTTCATTCATCTCGAATAGAGCGTCATTTTTATGTTCCTTAGTTTCTTTGTTTATTATTTTTTCTCTCACGCAAGTGTGTATAATATTAATAATCTGGGCACTGCGACTCAGTCAAAGTTACTTGAGTAAATTGACATTACGCTACGACGTCGCGCCTGCATCCCTCGTCTTTCGCGCTACCGAAATCGCCGATCGTGATCATCATGATTTCTGCTGATTCCTTTTATTTTGCTGCTCGAAAGTCAGCTTCTCTATGCGGCTTTGCCTATAGGTATTTGCGATTCTTGTGTTTTTTTTTATTGTGTATGTGTACGAGTGATTATAAACAAATAATCGACGGCTCCGCGATTTGGCACATGCTTGCGCGCTCTCTTTCTCTGTCTCTCTCTATCTCTCTCAATCGCCCTTATCATCACAATACCCTATATTACCGCTTTCCCATTATCACATCTAGATGAATATAATATTAAATTTTTCTTAACAACCAAAACACGTCTCTGAGAAACCAATTTCGACGATTATCGTTATTATAGCTTTCTTTTTAAATAAAATAAAACAATACATTACAACTAACGTAACAAATTTAATACAAACGTATTTCCGATAGCTCTGTCGCTTCGTTTTTTTTATTTTTATTTTTTTCATTTGAATCTTCTTTATACGAACTATACGCGTGTCAAAAATTGTTCAACGCAGATATAGCAATTTGGTCCATTGCGCCGTGTTTCCTTGAGACTTTAGCGCTTCTATGTAATAGATTTTTTATTTTAAAATATACAAGCCCTCTGCGACCGTCGTGCATCTTTCCAATCAACATCGGGACAACAGCGTGTAAAGTACAAATATACGAATACCAATTATAGAAATACAATCGTGTGTACAAATTTTCGTCTTTAAGTTCATGCGATTCGATCACGCTCTCGTGGACCTGAAATCCTTTCTCTCGTGCAAACGGATTTTTTTGTTATTTTTCTTCCTCTATATATAGCTAAAACGAAACGATTTTCACGTCTTCTCTCAAGGATATACCCGCGTGTCTTGAAGAATCCTTCTCCTGGGCCCTTGGCACTTTTGTTGCGTTAAATCTCTCGAATAGACTTTAACAGCGGATATAATAACTCGCTCCCATTTTCGCGGCTATATTCTAATATAAAGATATACTTATATACGGCGACAAGTAATTGTACAATAGTCTCTCACGGGCGGAGGGAACAACGGCCGCGCTTCGGAATCAAACGTTCGATTTCGATTATTATTTTAATAGAGCCAACGATGCGTCTACATACCTAATACACGGATCGTGCTCCCTCCCGTAATGTCGATTTATAAAGACCGGAGGAAACGACGACGAATATTGAGAGTTGGTTAAAAACTAGCTCTAAGGTATAATGAAATAACGCGAGTGATAAATCGCCTCGATGCGCAATCGTATAACAAATCGTCCAACGCGTATTTACAACTCTCTCTCTCTATGCGAATGTACGATCGAGTGGTTGCGTGTGTATGTTTGGGTATGTGAATGTATGTATTCGGACTATCATCCTACGGTAGCTATTATACGAAAGGTACCTCGTCGACGCACAGGTGTCAGCTATAGTTTTTAAATATTTATAAAGATTACTTTCAAAAACCAATTGACGATCACGGAGGCCATGCGAGTGCAATATATCTCTGAACGCATCGGCCGCTCCCTCCTCGGATGTATACGTACATACGTGCGCGCGAGCGACTCTGTTGGACGCTGTATCAGTGGCCAAAATGTGCGTGTGCTTTGCGAGCGCTCAATATTTTTCTAGTACGATTTATAGAAAGAAAGAGAAAGATAGAGGGAGAGAGCGAGAGTCGAGTGAAGAAGAAATAGTGGAGTAAAGAGCTAGAGTTGTATAGACAGGAAGAGAAAGAAATAGTTAAGAGAGATAGAGAGAAATGAGCGTGAATGTTTATAAAGACACCTTTTTTGTTTGTCGAAAAAAATCAAGGTACGAAATATATTACCTAGTACGAATGTATGTATATACGTGCTATTGCTACACAATTAGCGACGGTCTCATTTATCTCTTTTCATTATTCAACAACGAAGGTTTGACGCATATTTTCGACATTGAGATTCGCAATTATAGTTTATTTATTATAAAAATTTTTATCTAAAGCTTTCTTTTCTTTTTTTCATTTCTTATATGTTGCTTCCTTTCTTCCTCGATTTTTTAAATGTTGCATTACATCGATTGGTGGAAGGATCGGAATGCACATCGTCTGACGTTCGGCGTATACGCATTGCTGGCGGCTCGGAACTAAGAATGATTCAAGTATATTGAAGAAACTGTTGACAATACAACGCGCGTGCGGTACTCTCTCTTAACGTCAACGACGATAGCGCACACCGAATTTATTTTTTGTTTTCCTTAAAAATCGCGTTTAATTTGATCTCGAGTCTTTCGTTCTCGTGATGTGTGGGTGCGTGCCATATGAAACAAGCATGGCTTATAGTTTTTTTTTCTTTGCTTTCTTCTTATTTCTTTTCATTCTTTGCTTCTTTTTATAGAAAAATTATAGAATCGACTAAAACGGGCTCAATTGAACGTTGAAATACAATATACACATTTATATATAACAGATATTTTCGGCGAATCGTATTTCGGAAAGAAACGAGCAAGTAAAAAAATTTATCATCGAGAATACGTTAAAATCTTCGCATAATATAGATTCGGTGTATTGTTCGTTTACAGCTAATCTTCCTACAGTTTCATTATCTTTTACACAATATATATGTATATATAAATCATTAAATGATTCGTTTTGTGCTTCTCAGAGATCATCTTCGTTTATCGTACTCTTTCTCTCATATCAATAATCTTAATCATCACCATTTGTTTTAATCTTCACATGATCACCGTCGTTTTAGTCAGGTCGTCAATAGTCATAACAGTCGTAGATACCATTTATTATACGCGATACAATGTACAAAGTAGTATAAAATAAAAAAAGTTGATTAATAAAATTTGCAGTATTCGTAATTATGGGTAGTGTCTATTCACCGAGGCACCATCTTAAAATGTTTCGTTCATCCCGTGTTAATCATTTTTCGTAATTTCTCTTCATTCTCCTTATGCCCCGCTGAAGCATCGTTTTTTTATCATCATTTCGAGCCCGGTGGGCTGCATCCACTTACATATATAGTTTTTTTAACGCGATTAAAATACAAAAAGTCGACAGCAGTCGCGATAACGACATCTTGGGAATTTAGCATTAACGCTGCTCTAACCTAAAGTCGGCTTCGGTCGTCGGATCCGATATAACCATGTCCGAGTTCGCGAGCCTCTGAAGTTCGTCAAGATCTAGCGGGTCGAGGCCCTGTCTGAGCGCGTTTATGTCCTCTTGACGCAAGGAGCTCAGTTCTTGACATCCAAGCGCGTCGTCTGTGGAGAATAAATCTGAACCGAAAGACGCTGCGATCGACGGACCGAAGTCCTCTGGTCCCAGCGAACAATCTAATGCAAAGCAATATATTATTTAGAATATTTTATCTAAATTAAAAAAAAAAAATCAGTTTGTCTACTTATTTCAGTTATAAATTCAGTTTACCAGTGAGTGTAATGGTTGGCGTATTCGGCGTTTGCGGCGTCAACTGTTGCGTCGTCGTTGGTGTCCTCGTGTGATACCCCAACGGCTGAAGAGGACTCGTGCTGAAGTAACCACCATCTCCGCTACCGAGCTCACTGGCGACGCTCAGTATATCATTCTACAATTTCATTTATTTATTTATTTATTTATTTATTAATGAATTATAATAGAAACACGATTAGAGGATTCACTTACACTGACTTGTGTATATGTCCCGGAATGGCTGGGCGAGTTCATGTAAGGTCCGATCGTCGTCGACGGCGAATCCATCTAATTATCAATACAAAATTGAATTAGCTCAGTCTAAGATTGGTTTCAGTAAGAGATAGCGACATACTTTCAATCTAAATGAATCATACACGCCTTGAAAAGATTTTACTTTACGTTCAATATAATGTTTCTATATTTTGTATAATACATAAGCAAAAAATGTGACAGAACGTAAAGTAAAAATACTCGTACAAAAACATACACATGAACAAAATGAAAATGTACAAAGACCAAATAAACATGTAAAAAATGACAGGACAAAATAATTTCAAAATTTAACGGTTGAGTACATTGTCTAATGCCAGGTCTGAAAGAAACAAAACGCCGGTCAATAAAAAGGGGGAAGAGATACAAAATTGGTTGATGAACGCATAACTCATATTTTCTAATAAACTCATGGTAGAATGAATCGCCGAGGAAACAAGAACAAGCAACGATTGGAACATTTCAGAAATTATAATCAGAAGAGACAGTAGTGTGGAATTGCAGGTGGACTATAAAGAATGAGACTATTTAGGTAGACTAGAGCAGATAGTAAAATAATACAGAGATAAAAGTTTTGAGAAAGAAACATTTAAATGATCATTGACACATAAGCTTTTTTATATAAAAATATGAGAATCGAAAAGAAAATTAACTGAAGTTTACGAAAAAATATATAATAATCCTCAAACGAAGGGATAGGATCTGGTTATCACCTCGTCCAGCGGCGTGCTCAAGGTATAACCGGTATCTTCGAGCTGCTGCATCATTTGCGCCCAATCCTAGACACGGCGGGCAACAACAGACAAATGACATCAAGACCCATGAAGACGTCTTTATCTTACTTTCAATTTTCTTTTTCATGCTCATTCTAACGACTACACAACGTCTGTTTCTTTCTTATCGGCAAGCTCATCATCAATGTTTGAATTTAGCGAATTGTCTTATCAGACTACAGTATATTATATAGCTTGTACTTTGGAAACGAGTCAGTCAAGAAGAAACAAAAAGCAAACGAGGGTGTGTATAGAGAGAACGTATCGAAAAAAAAATCGCTGTGTACGTGTAGGTATCGTGAAGACGTGTATACAAAATAATGAACTCGATTCCAAAGTAACGAGCAGACGGGCCTAATGAGTAAGCTAGCACTGCGCAAAGTTAGTCGTCTTTATACTTACGATCGGGGCCTTAAAGTGTGCATGAAACGTAACAGGTAATGGTGAAATGTGAGTTTCGACACAGATTTTATTCGAAATATGAAAGATTAAGTAGGTGTGACTCACCATACTAAACTGCTCAAAGTCCGCGTGTACTTGATTGATAAATATATTCTGATCCTGAGAGTCAAGCGAAAGATTCGGCGGACCGTGATGGCCCGTGGGACTTGACGGCGCGGAGGCATTGTTGCTGTAGCTAAGAGGGCTTTCCTGGAATCGATTTTTCAATATTAAAGTGGATCAACGGAGGGCCAGAACTAATCTCTTTAAATTCAAATTTATCGTTTGTATTCATTTCAAATTTTAAATCTTTTCTATGAGCTTTACGGGGAGTATTCATAGAATCTTATCGTTCTTAAATTTGATAACCTAATTGAAACGGTTTGTCACTCAGCCAAGGGTTTTTTTTAAAATTCAAGTGTCATTAAATGTCCCAAATAACTGTGCCAAATTCAACTATTAAATATTCATACTACAGCACATAAGTGATATATTAGACAAAAAGGTATTTCCAATCTAACAGTTATCATTAACAAGTAATAGTCATCACAATGGTAAGTATGTCACAGCCACAATTTGACAGAAACGACACATTTTTATCCCTTGACCAAAAAATAATACACGATATCTCACCTGATAGGTAATACTAGGCGATGATTGCGGCGAAGGTCGGTTCACCATCTGCGACGTTCGGTAATTAGTCAGCGAGTTGAACGGGCCTTGCGTATTCTGCGGATGCACTTGTGCTTGCGACGCATTCTGCAACACCAAAATTTTCAGAATCCATCTCTACGATTGGAATGGCCAATAAAAAAATTAGCATAAACAAAAATTAAATCCTACGGGACTCTGCGGTGCCACAGGGCTGTGCGGTTGCTGGTAGACGTAGTGTCCGGGACTGTGCGATACAGGGTGCTGCTGCTGCTGTTGTGGCTGCTGCGGTATACCCGGAGACGTCGTCCCCGTGACACTCTGCTGCTGCGGTGAATAGCCCACCCGGACGTCCTGTTGGGACGCACTCGTGTTATTCTCCTGCGTGAGACCCTGCTTGAATGGAAAATTTGCACATCATTCTTTTCGTTCTTTCGCGCGAATTACAATTAACGAGGTCGTGAGCTGGTTCGGACACTGTCAGGGTTCGCGTTCTCCTTACCGTTACAGGTCTCTACGTGAGTTCTTGGCTTGGATGAGTTTGCGTGTAGGTATATACATGTGTGTGTAGGTGTATGAGAACATACCATGTCTGTGTTAACATCCAACTTGCTCTGTTTGGTAAGCCATGGACTTTGCAAAAGTTAATATATATATACAGTCAGAAGAGCGTAAGACTGTGATGTTTCGTTTGTATTATAGCAGGTGAGCAGTGCGCGAGAGAAAATCAATCCGAGGAGCTGGATTTTAAAAGTTGAATTGCGAGTTTTATGATTGATTTTCTCTCTTTGAAGGAACTAGCCATGATGTGATTGTCGAGATAACTTAAAAATTAATGACTTAGAGATTTCTTCTGCAAGGCTGTGTCAAAGTAGCGGTAAAAGGGTTAGTAAGTCGGCGCTTATAAATCTGTTGCTGAAAAGCGTTCAGTGGGTTAAAAAAAATCACAATAACATCTACTAACCTTACAGGAATGTAGAAACCTATGGTTAACAGGCACCGATAAATGATTCTGCAAAATAATAAAAAACTTCTACAACCAAGGCAAAATAAAACAAGATAAGCTGAAATAAAAATTAAAAAGTCGCAGGAAAATAAAAAATAAATGTAAAACTTAAGCTTGTAAAAACGTCTCCTAAAAGATAAAACGTCAGTGATGAAAAAACATACAATCGTAACAAAACAACAGGTAATGACAACATTGACAGAAGAGTTGGATCAAGATGTTAAAAAGTAGTTTCGACTAATGATAAAGTGTTTCGAGACTATTACTTAGTTACCGGATAGGGAAACACACACAAGCACATATACAGATTACATTAAATAGGCGGAACAGTGCGGTCTGATGCAAATAAATATATATTGTAGGACGCGGAGGGGTATAAACTAGTAGCGCGTCTCATTTGAAAATACTCCTGCTGTCGTTCTCTCGTCTAGCATCGGGTGGCACGTAACATTACTACCTGTTTATCTGTTGCATGCAACTACCTCTATTGCTTTTCGAGACTACCGGACACTTCCTGAGATTTCGGAGCATGAGCACAGTGACATATACAAAATCAAATCGTAGATCATATATCCACTATAAGCCGAACAAACAGTAATATATACGTGGCGAACACCTGTATATAATCATATCATCATATATATGTCATAGCAAGACAGTTTCTGCAGGAGGTCCGAGTGGCGGAGAAAAGCACCGCAGAGAAGCTATGATATGCAATACTGTATATATATATATACTGTTATAGGCTTGTCGCAAGGATATTTACTTGGGCGCTTGCGGCTTGCACCAAGCTGGTTGGCGACAGGGTGGTAGGACTCGTTTGAGGACTCTGATGGCTCGTTTGAGGACTCTGCAATAGACGACAGCATACGTCGTTTATGATTACCCTTATAATTTCTTTCCTGCGTGTTTTTTTCTGTACTTGCTCACGAAAGAACTTCGGGAACAATTCGCGCATCAGAAGCTTCATTATAAAAAGATCGACACGCGCGCGCGCAAGACTCAAGGCAACGTATATATACTATCCGCGGGCGCGCGTATACATTAAATTATGACGAGTTAATCGACGAAAGACACGTAATACTACTCGGAATTTCGTAGCGCGGAAGCGCAGCCGGCTTTCGGTGTGTGCAAGGTGCAGAATTTTAAGTGAGAGACAAATCTTTGCATGTATATTGAGTGACGTGAAGTTGAAAATGTTCGAGGTATATACGAAATCGACACTCTACAGCGCGTTTTGTATACGACTGAATGCCGAATTCTTTTAACATTTAGGAACAAAAATCTTAAACGTACGTAACAAGAAAGAAATCGCAAGAAACAACGCATTAGCGAGTAAAGTAGTACAGCACTCGGCACATCTCAGTATTAGTCAGTTGACAAGAGAAAAACAAAACAGAACGATAGACGAGTTATAATGCAGCTCGAGATCAATAATAATATCCATAATAAGTATATGTATAAATAATGTTAATACCAAAAGTTAGAGAAGAAAAAGAAGGCTCAGTATTAATAAAATAGTATAAAACAGAGATCGAGAAATTTTAGTTAAAAAAAGAGAAAAAGTAAAAAGTATACTCGCATCAAATCAAAGACTCGTATCGAGTCGGTCGGAAATCTGTGCATGATAGAATATATATTTAAAACGTGAGAGATAAAAAAAGTAGAAGAAAAATATAAAGGAAAGCGTAAATAAGTTTTCGGAGGCATGGAGAAGACGACGTACATTGCTGTATTGTGAACCGCTCGAATGATCCTCTTGGTCTATCGGCGTAACTAAAGGCGAGGAGTAGCGTACGTTGCTCAGGTCCGGTAGTGAACCTGTGTTATTGCCAATCGGAATCTGCTGTCCCGGTGGCTGCGAGCTTGGATACACGCTGCGAAACAATTAAACAATAATTTGAACATTTGTTCCATATAAATCTTTCTAAAGATAATTAAATTACATAAAAGTTTTTGATTGTCATTCGTTTTTTAGTGACTGTATTCTAACGCTAATTTGAACATTTGTTCGATAGAAATCTCTCTAAAGATAATCGGTAAAGATAAGATGCGATTTTACAAGATAGGACATTTTCTAAAGCATAAAAAAATAAATCGGAGCAAGTAACATTAAGCACTGACTTTATGCCTGGCACTCTGGGCATGTCACAGGACGATCTTGGCCGTTCGATAAAGCCGTGGTGATGATGGGAATCCCCTCGGTTATCGTTGTTCGAACCTCCGTGCGCTGCTCGCTGTTGATCTATTTGCAAAAAAAAGAGACGAGTCATTAGCGAGGAATTTAATTTCAATTCGAATAATCTGTTGTATCGACATTCTCATTGCCATTATCAAAATGTAAACTCTACTGTTATTTTTGTTGTTGTCTACATAGAATATAGAGAAGATTTGAAAAAGTTAATTACAAAGTGAAAACACGTGCAAATTTATATATGATATGTAGAATTGAATCAAAAGGAGCCTCTTTCATTAAAAAGACAAGTGCTATAAACAGGCGTACTATGAAAACACTGGAGTAATTAAAATGCAAGAATAAAAGTTTAATTAAAGAAACGTACACAAAAGTATTTTTAACACACAAACTCATGATTGTATAGACATTAAGAATAAAAATAACTTGACTGTATTTCTCTAATCGAGTAGCTTGATAAATTATTCGTTAGTGAACTGCTCCGAATCGCCTTAATTATTACTAAAAAGCCCGTACATTACTTTTTTTTTCGAAAACGGCTCGATTTGTCGTGTCTCTATACAAAATTTAAAACCGTCGCAACGATAAAAGTAACATAAACAGTCGAAGCGTTTGCTTGTTGAAAAGTACAAAATTTGTTAAAAGTCACGATTCGCGCAGAAAAAATCCACCTGATGTAAGCACGAAATTTTGAGTATAAAGATACTCTCCAAATACAAAGCAGACAAGTAAAAAATTCTTCAATATGTTTCCCATGCCTCTACTCACACGTCCACAAGAGACTTTTTGGACAAGCACGCAAGTGTATACGAATAATTAAGAAACGAATAAAAACTCAGACTGACAGGCATCGCTACCTCGTCGATGAGCCATAGGCGAACCATGGCTCTGATGACAGGCCTCGTTGGCGCTCTGGTGCAGAGCCGAGTCGGAGTTGGTGCGCCGCCAATGTGTCTCGGGAAGTGGTGGCGATAGATAAGGCACACCGCTGTAGGGCGACGTGTCGTGGCGTTTCTCGTGGCGCATCGGGCCCACACCCATACTCCGGCCGCGCTCGGACCCACCGCCACTGCCAGGCTGACCAGCGCCGGGCGGCACTTGACCCTGCCGGTAGCACAGCTGACTCTGCTGCATCTCCTCCAGGTTGTTGAGCGCCGTCTGCGATAATAAAAAGTAACAATTGTTATAGATTCTTTGTGGGCTTTGAAATTCACGATCGTTAGAAAATGATCATTCTCGGGGGGTCATTACTTCTCTAGTGGGATGTTTTTAAGTATATGCGCCACCTAGCGGTGATTTGGTGTATATTAGGATTAGAATTGATCCGAGTATACAGTGACCTTCGGGAGTGCAGGAAATATTCAAGATGTACTTGAACGTGCATATATACTTAACGTATTTTCACATTGGTCTACCTATCAAAACGTATCCCATTAAATTTACCAAACTCGAGCAATGCTTGTAGCTAACATCTTTAAAATATGCAATATCGATAAAAGTCATAGGAAAGCATACAATAGGTGGATAGTTTCACATGCAAATTCCTGTAACATTCGTACTAATGACAACAACGTGCATCTAATCTATATATATTCATAACGTTATATAGCATGAAAACTGTCGCATACACACCATCCATCTCTGAAACCCGTATCAGAATTTTTTCGTTCACCCCAGCATATCCTTTCTCAGTCGGACAATGAAATCGTCGCGCGTCCGCGGTCATTGTATTGAAATGTAGTATACCCGACCGTCTACAGCTCTTTCTTTTGAATTCCGTACGTTATCCATCTTATACACGCCATAATTATAAAAAAAAAATCATTCCGCATCTAATTCAGCTCATCTCGGATCATAATAGACTGAAAAAAGCTCGCTTTTTAGAATCCAGCTAGTTCAAACCGGATACCAGCCTTCCCCACCAAAAAGTTCAGTCAACCCTCGCAAGCAGTAACCTCTTCCGGGACCCATAAGTATAACCAGCTCTATCCGTTTCTCTTCCTACCTAGATGTATGCGATGTATGTATACGTGTATATATATAAACGGAGAGCCCGCGGCGAGCATCATCCCCCGGTTGCTGCACACGTGCTCTCTCTCGGCGCTGCAGCAGCAGCGCGACGGCGGTGACTCCGATCAATACTCAGCGCGGAGGCACTTACGCGCAAGCCTGCGCTGCCTCTACCTGTGCACGCGCTTTGCGTGTGCATATACCGTGCTTATCTCTCTCTCTCCCCCCCCCCTCTTCTGGTGGTGTGTACAGGTGTATAGCCGAAGAGGAGGGGCTGTGGAACCGACGAATGTCCCTAGAGGCGGTAAGTTTGCGCGGGTGGATTTTGAAAAGCCGGATGGGTTCGACCCTTTTTTCCTCGCGGTATTATACTGTGAATATTTTTTTGGTTGAAAATTTGCTTAAAGCATTCTACAGCTACGGCTTCTATACTATACAGAAAAGTCGGATCGTTGTGCGCAAAGATTTTTCTGGTTGGTAAACACCCCCCCCCCCCCAAAAAAAAAAAACATTTCGTCTCAACCACCGCAATCCAAGGCTGTCCAGCCAATCGATTTACCGATCTTATCTATACACGCTATCTATCATCTATATCAACAGCAACACAGAGAGTACGGATGTCTGATTTCTCTCTAAATCCATATACCTACAACCCTCTGATTTTCCGCACGTAATAATAAACACACTCGCTTATACACCGGATGACAGCAGCAGAGCGGCGACGGTGCGGCAGCGTTGAGAACCGATCGAAACAAACGCGAGTAACGGCTGACCTTGGCCTCTACAGTGGCACAGCGCGATCCGACGCGTAGTCGTCGCCGGCGCGCGCGGCTGCCGTGTGTCTCGTGCACAGGCGGCTTTGTTTTTCTCGCCGTCCTTCTCGCACTCTTTCTTTCTCTCTGACTCGAGCTTTGTTCCGAGTATACAATACACACACACACACACACGTATATACAACGTAGAGTCAACGCCGGCCGGAGGGTACAGCGTCGCCATGCGGTATCGGCTGCTGCGCTGAAGATGCTTATGCTAGTTTACTTGGAGCTGTCGATATTTTCATATCGATCGTTATTTCGTTTCGAGGGATTTTTGCGCTAGGAAATATTGGATCGCTTCGCTTGATCGTTGTATTATTCTTCGGTTTGGATCAATTGATTTGAGCGTTGACTTCAAGGTTATAGGTGGCAAGATGTAACGCTGCGTAAAATTACCATCGATGGTCTGAAGTGTATTCGAATAAATTCAAAACTTTAAAAAACATCTGTTTTCATTCCTCTGCGTGCTTTCAGCCGAACTTTAAAATCTGTACCCCTGCTTGAATTTTACAAATATTTAATAATGGTAAATAATTTTTGTAATGGCCCACCCATATAGCAAACTGCGTTGCGAAAATACGCGGAAACGCAGTAGACGAGCGGAATAAAAAGAAAAAGAGAAAATTCAACCAAAGTCACCCAAGATAATGCGTACCCCGCGAAAATTGCGCGCGCGCTCGCCCGCTGCTATTAGCAACTAACGAGATTACGATTGCAGCGAGGCCTTCCGAGCGCAACAGCTTTTCATCTCCTCTCTCTCTGTCTCTCCCACTCTCTTGTGTTTATACCAGACGCGACGTAGGGTTCGATCTCCTTTTTGTTTCTCTTCTATATATACGAGCACGCAAATCGATGAAAAATATGAGCGAACGGTTTGGTCGATCAATTAGTCTTGTGGTCGCGCGAACGTTGTTGTTTTTGTGCATAACTCAGATGATATGTGTGCTATATGTATCTGCGTATGCATATACATAGATCTACTTGTACTGTTGTATTGAGATAACGATAAGCCAACATCGAACATGCATATATAATATATATATATTTACATGTGTGCATGCACGTGAAGTTGTATTACAAACGTAACGTTCCAATGTAAGTAAATAAACACTGGGTTTAAGTGTAGTGTATATATAACGTGTCACGCGGAAAACAGAACGCGGGATTCATCGATTTTTCGGTTTACGTGGAAAAAGCTATACCTATACGCGTGCACCGGTATAACGCGCGGTCTTGGGAAAATAAAAGCTTTTAGCTCTCGAGCTGTGTATGAATACAAACGCACATGTATATGGACACAGAAGTGCCGTGTCGAAACGCGAGCAGAGCATAGAGAAAACGCAACGGGGAAAAATGCTCTTTTTCCAGATTTTTCGATATTGACGTATTCTCGATCTTTGCGCATTGGAGATGTCTGTTCATCAGGGGGGAGCGAATTATGTATGCGACAACTGAGTAGAGCATTATTGGTACAAGAATGTGACATTGATTGACTTGCCCCTGCGATGATCTCGATTTCATTGTAAGAATACAATTTTTAGCGGAAAATTCAAATAGTTTGAGGTTACGTTCATTATTGAAAAATCTCAGCTGGGAATCTCTTGTGTAAGATTTTTAAAATTGAAATCTTGTTTAAAATGCTTAAAAAAGCGACTAGTTGTCATAACATACGGAATTCAATCAATCATTCAAGAAGATTTAGCAGCCCGTAGAGTAAAATGTCAATGAAGATATCACTTGAGATCTCACCTCAAATATCACGTAAGATTTTTCAGTGGGATTAGCATAGTCATTTGAATGAAAAATTTGACGGAAGATGTTCTAGCACAATGTCCACCAACGGAAATCCAAGTTCAAAGTCGGACTTTTATACCTCCACTGTCTGTTCAAATGAAGAAAATCCTGCTGCGTGCTCACGTTTAACAGCTGTCAATGTGTATAATAACCGAGTTCAGTAACGTTACACAACCATGACTAGGGGGTTGCCGCCGCACGGGGTACACTTGCACTTGGACTTGCGGCCCAGCGGAGGATGCGGCCAAGGTCGTTAGAGGTAACCATAGCAATTTCCTGCAAGTCGTGCTTCCGTTTACAGATTACTGACCGCGGAGCTAATGAACTGGTGTTTGCCAACCCGACCGGTAGTTGAATCGGTTATAAAGCTGGCGTCCGCGACTGTGACTGATATTTCTTCAGGCTCACACACCGTCGAAACGTCGCTTTCCCTAGTGTTCAGATAAGTGTCGCACAAGAGCAACAAGATAATGCAAGGATCCCTGAGAACACTGTTCGCCTTGTCGCTGGTCTGTCTCGTCAGCGCTGGGGTGAGTTTTCACGATATAAACGATCGAAAAGGGCGTATAAGAACGAGCTGAACGAATGTAGTTGCATGTTTGCAGCCACCAGACTGGATCACTCCCGAGATGCTGGAGATGGTGCAATCTGATAAAGGAAGGTGCATGGGAGAGCACGGCACGACCGAGGGTGAGTACATACCTAGTGTTATACCTGAGTGTTTTTAGCGAAACCTGACCGGTATGATTGTCCATCTCTAGCGTTGATTGACGAAGTCAACAACGGTCACCTGCCGAACGACAAAGCTATTACCTGCTACATGTACTGCCTCTTTGAGGCTTTCAGTTTGGTGAGTACTATGGTATACCGAGAGAATGATAAGGAGACAAATGTGTGATGATAACGATCGAACGATCTAGGTCGACGAGGATGCAAACATCGAGGTAGAGATGTTGGTCGGCTTCCTGCCGGAGCATATACAACCTATCGCCAATGAACTGATTGATGCTTGCGCCAAGCTTCAAGGAACCGATGTCTGCGATAGGATGTATGTCATGGCCAAATGCGTCATGGAGAAACGTCCCGATGTGAGTAAACATCACCTAACGCAAACCATATACCTGTGCATCCTACGTGAATATACTCTATGAGTGATTGGTCGCTGTGATAGTCAGAAATCGAGTCTGGTCCCATGCTGTATATGCAGCTAGTCTCGACTTGTGTCCTGTCACATCACTTCAAACATTCAGCGCTCAGTCAGAATATGTTCATGCCAGATGTACGTCGATAAATTTGATCATCTATGAGTACTAAATGTCTTATTGTCTTTTTTCCAGCTCTGGTTCATGTTGTAAGATTAGCAAGACTCGTATACGTAGATTTATACCATAACAGGAATGGGGCGGAAGTGTGTACGTTGAATGAGAGAATCGAGGATCGGAGACGAATTTTTACCAGACTAGCAATACTATCTTTTTCATGTACGTACATTGTAATAATACGGCGTATAATATACAATATAACTGTAACCATATATACCGTAATACAAAAACAGTAATAAACTTCGATGCTTTTTGAATGACGATGATCATGATTGTCGTGTGTATAATAAGTACACATGTGTGTGTACTGTACCACTTTGGAATTAAATAAAGTTATTTTTGAAATCGTCCTATAGATTCAGATTTAGAGGGTAAACCCCCCTCTATAAAATGCACTAATTGAGTGAATATAAAAAAAATGATATGCGTAACGAAAAAAGGAAAAACTCAATGAGCCGAACATATATATATATACAGAAGCCATCGAGATCAGTCCATACTTATGCGCACATTCATAAACTCAACCTAACGGAGAGTTGCATGCAGAGCTTAGCGCGCGAGAATAAAAGTCGACTGGAATCAACGTATAATTATAACAAAAAGAGATTGGCAATCGAAATAAAATTGTCTACCAAAATAAGCGTAACTGTCGAGCAGAAAATAAAAAAACAACAACAGTAACAAAATAATAACAATAACAACATCAACAACAAGACCTAAACATGGCACATCGCTTGAAGGTAAAGTATACCTTGAGGTCGATCGAGTGTAAAGTGGCGGAGGTGGCGATCTGGCCGATGAGCAAGATGTCCTTACCGGTCAGTTCCTGGACGTTGGACTGACCGGCTCCAGCGGCATTGTTAGCGTTGACATTGGGCAGCGAACCAGCTCGGTATTGCTGGCCCAGGTTGATGTGCAGCAGCTTACCGCTGGACTGGGGAGGACTGGCACCGGCCGATTTGACCGAGAGGGGGCGCGTCGGAGCGGCTTCGGGTCCGGCCGATACGGCAGCTCTCGCCGAGGCTTGTCGGCTCGTGCCTGTGCTGCTCGACGTCGGAGCAGCCGCCGTTGATGTGGGACTCGCGTTCGCTGACGCCACCTTTGAGTATTTTATTTTCAAGTGCGTGTGAAATTGATTGAGTTCGGCAATTATTTGACGATTGTATGCAAAATGAAATTTTTTGAACGTTGGGTAATGTCTGAGCCAGTTGAAATTATGATCTTTGTTAAATGTAGGCTATATACATAAAATAGATTTGTTTTGATTAAAAAATTGTTCGGCTAACTTTGCAAATGACTCAGACAAGAGTTTTTAGGTGTAACACTTAGATTTTTTTTATACACTTCATTCTGGAAGCACATTTAATTTGGTGTATAGTTCATTATCGCCGCTACATAAAGCAGGGCGAGGTGAGGAACATCAAACGAATTTTTTAATTACAATTTAGAAGAATTTAACGATAACAAAAAGAGCGTAAATGTTCTTCTGTCGGCTTTATCCAAATACAGCATTGATTGTTCATTTTGTTAAAAAAACCTCTTTCAAAGGATTCCCTAATGAGCAAATTAAGAAAATGAATTAAAATGAAAACTAATCATTCGAAAACCAAAAATGCTCCTTATATATATAGCACGAATTTTATTTCTCGGAATGGACATTGATATAAAACCGATTGAAGGCATTGTTAAAGCTAAATTTGTTACAAATGAAGCGCTCTATTATTCATTGATTAAATGCTAATTTTCCCTTGTGAACCTCATTAGAATTTTGACAGGATGTGTGCTACCTATACCTATATAGCGCGATAAATTTAGTTTTAAAGGTGGACGAGCGAAATTCTACTGCATTTCGAGAAATATGTCAACAGTCTGGAAACTTTTAAATTGTGTATTCCAATTAGAATCAATACATTTTTTCAGAGTTAAATATTAAATGAAGCATTGAAAAGAAAAAATTCATATTAAAAGAATAAAACAATTTCAAGTTTTCAATCATTTATAGAATTTTGCATTAAATTTAACACACTAATAGCATATCGTACCACAAGATGAGAAAAAACTATTTCCAGCAAGAAGGAGGCCGATCTGGTAGATGCGCCGATTCACGTGACTGTTTACACGTTCCTTTTTGATAAAATAAAATCGATAGTAAGGACTAATTTTTGAAGTAATAATTTATAATTGTTTACTCTACTAGTTTAACATCTTCATTAAAATAATTGCCAAGATATTCTACCGTCTTGTCTGAAGTCTCAAATGGTTCTCTATTAAGTAGACCTATATGAAATTACTATCTACAATCATTACATTTTTATTTTTGAACCAGTTACATATTATTTATTTAGGTTATAAAAACGTGGGAAAATCGAACGTTTGTTGTAAGATTAATCAAATTTAGCATTTCGGTTTATCGATTCTAACTCTATATGTCGTATTCTAATTCTATTATATATTTCATTTTAACAGCTTTAGGTACATCAATTTTGTGAATTTTTTATATTTTTAATTGCAAGTCCTATATACCTACAGTAATTAGAGGCGGCTCCAAAATACGTATGACCTACTCAAGCCCCATTCCGCCAATAGACCAAGATTTTGACTACTTAAGACCATAGTAGATAATTAAAATAAACCGTCAGCTAATACATGAAATACAACCTACTCCAATGTCAAAAAAACTCTTCAACGCTTTATCATCAAAGTGAGGTTATAACTCCGAAAACATTAGCACTCGTACAGCTCAGTACATCATAAATTTCCTGCCACACATCCAACTAAAAAAAAATCATCACTTCCGCCCTCGCATCAATCCCAAGATTAATCTACAAAGTAAGTATATACCAAATATATAAATACTATCTATAGATGCAGAAGCGTGCGCGCGTGTGCCGCGAACAAACACGTACACGTAAGCACGCGTGTGGCTCGTTCCCGCTCGTTCGTCGCTCCGGCCAATCGTCTCTCTTTCCCACATACTCTTTCTCTCTCTCTCTCTCCCCCTCTCTCCATCTCTCTCTATCTCTTTACACACCAAGATCCGCGATACGGCGAGCGAACGGAGATTCGCGGGAATGCGCAAAAAGCCGAGTGTGCTGCGTGCTGCTCTCCCAGGTAAGAGCGAGCGAGAGAAATACTTGTATGTGTGGCCTCTATATACCTATACGCATACGCAGTTGTTTACGTTTTGCCGCGAGAGACAGAGAAGGAACGAGCTCGCGGCTGTTCCAGGAACTAGCCGCGAGGGGGCACATCGTCGCTTTTTCGACGATGGGGAATTTCGTGAGTCTCTATGGATGTGTCTTTTTCTCCCTCTCTCTCTCTCTTTCTCTCGGTTTCGTACGTTTCTTCTGCCTATATGCAGACACGATATATCCAAATACCTATAAGAACAGGGCTTCTATCATGATTATTGCAGATGGATGTTTGCGCGCCTCTCTCCCGGCTAGTATATGCACGTTCTCATCAATGACATCTCCGAATTCTCCGTGAACAAATCCTCGTAAGTAGTAAACACAGTCCAGAAAGCCATGCGTCGTAGATAGGTATATATTATACTCGCAGATCCGAGTGTAAATAAATGCGCGAGGTACTACGAGCAAGAGAGAGAGAGAGAAACAGAAACACACACAGCAGCGAGAGCGGTGGGAAGAGGGGAAGTTGAGGGGAGGGGGGTCTCCGCAACTCCTCCTCGGAGGCACGAGAGAGAGAGAGAGAGAAAGAGAGCGAGAGAGAGAAAGCGAGGAGACGCGGATGATATGGAAAAAGAGAGAGAACTCACCTTGCTGGTGACATCGGAGACCTCCTTCATGATCGCCTCGAAGCGAGCAGTCTCCTCGGCCTCCTTCTGGTTGATCAGGGCGATCTTCTCGCTGAACTTGCGGGGGTTCGCCATGGTGAGAGCAGAGCTCCGCGTCGTGCGCGATGACGGCCTCTCAGCGCCCTCTCCGAGGGAGCAGCTTTGCTCCTCCTCCTCCTACTCCTTATTCTCCGGGCGTGTGTACTGCTGTTGCTGATGTCGACTTCTTCGACGAGGATCACTACGTTTCTATCTCTCCGTCTGTCTCTCTGTGTGTGTGTGTATGTCTATAATCTCACGACGACGGGACGACACGGGGGGTGCGTGTTGTGCGAGGCGGCCGACGACTGAGAATCTCTATCTGTCTCTATCTCTCTCTCTTTCTCTCTCGCTCGCTCGGGAGTCTGGCGGCCCAGCAGCGCTCGACACTGTGTGTGCTGCGCGAGCGCGACGCCTGTGGCTGTTACTACTTATACTGCGCGATGATGATGATACGACGATGTGTGTGCAGTGTAGTATGTGGCTCATATCGCGCTGCGTGTGTAGTGCGCAGCTGCGCGCGATTGGCATCTTTCGCGACTCGCGAGTATACACAGGAACGATACCGCAGCGCCAAAAGCCCCTGTTAATTTTCATATGGTAGCAGTGTTTCGAAGCTTGGGTAGAGTTTTTTTTATACATATACGTACGTATGTATACAGATATATAAAAGACGAGTACTTTATCTCAGCTTCTACGGTTATACGCACGGATCGCGACGGTATCGTTCTGGTAGGGACATATTATAACAGAGTTTCATAGGCGGCAGATTTGAAAAAATTAATCGTTTCTGTCATTTTAGAATTTTCGTATGGACGTTAATGTAAGGACGTTAATTTGAATGAGAAATCATAAACAATTTGTATAGTAGGTATACATACCTATTGTGAAATTGAGTCGTGATCAAGCCAGCAGGTCGCAACATAATGGGAGGGATTAAAGAGGATTTTGCAGGTATACAGTCATTGTCTACCTTTGCCTATGAATTCATCTTCATTACACGCAATTACAAAGCAGTTATACATTAATGACGTGGGCAGTCCTATGCGTAAAGGTAATAATTACGTACATCATTTAGGTTGGTGCATTACGGCTGTATACTTATATATGCCCAATAAATGAAATTGGCCGACGCCGACAAAATATCAGGAACGGCTTGACGCTGAAGGACAAAAGGTCTCAACTAAGGTATAATTTACAAGGTTTGTCAAGACCTGTATTCATCATTTCCGAGCTCACATTACAGAAGAGCACGATCTGATTGTCGCACAAATGCAGGGGAATCCCAAATTCACAAGCAAGGGATTTTCCATTTATGTACAAGACACGCTCGGGAGCTTTTGAACGCGCGAACTCTGTGCTGGAATTGATATGATGAAGAGGACGCGATCGACGATGCTGCTTGATATTTGCTTATAGGTTTTACATGTAGATGATCAACTAAGGAGCATTTTAAACACAAAACGCATACCATAGTGGTCCAGATGGTACTATACATGTATATTCAACATCTGATCCGTTGACGTACCAAATTATATTACTGCTATATTTAATGTACATATACGTACTCCGAAATCAACGCAAACAATTCATATGAATTAATTGAAACGGATAGTTTATGCAGTAGATATATTCATGTTGATCCAAGTGCATAATCCACATGAGTATGCACCCGGTTACTTTCAACAGGGGATGTGGATACATACATACCTGACGCATACCTGACGCATTTGGTACATAGAAATCGGCGACCCCTTTGGTACAGCCTTACCTTGACAAATAATAATCATCGTTCTCGGGCTATTGTATTAGTATTATCGACCTGTTTTACCGATCTGAAACCTGCAATAATTGCGAACTCATACCGATCGAACAGGAGTCTACGCCTAGATGTCGCTACGGATAGTTTGAAAAGGCGAATGGTGGACTGCCAGACTCAACTGCCTCCACGCTCGCCCGGACTGCAGTCAGTACAGTGTGTAAGTAGTGCTGCTGCTGGTCGGTGCCGAGGAGACGCGTTCGCGCCAGAGTGAATTTCATACCGATTTGACGATAGTTTTTCAACTTGATCGAGTGTGTCGTGTTTATGTGTTTTTTCGTAACTGTTCATAATAAAATTGAGAGTCCTTTGATGTTTTGGCAAAATATCTAAAATAAGTTTACTTTATTGGATTCTTATATTGTCAAGATGTGGAAGCCAATTGATAAAGTGAGTTTGGATGGATATGACAAGCCGTTATTATTGAAGTTTGTAAACATGTATTTGGTTTTTATATACATCATTATTATAGCGCGAATTTTAAAGTATATTCGGGACAATGTTGACGTTATCGATGAGTTTGTTGAGCGATTCGAAATGCACGTTACTCAGGAAACTATGATATTTCATTAAAATTTTCTCCGCTTCTGTGCCTATATTATTATTTTCTTACAATTAAGAATGTTCACTTTTGTAATATATTTTACTTATGAATTTCAAAATATAAAGACACATTATACACACATTTGTACACAACTCGCATTTCAAAAATCAAACATCAATCGCAGCGACGTGTTCGAAGCAGACGACATTCTCCGCCCTCTGATGATGCATCCTCCTCCGCTAGACCGCTAACAAGAGGCTTTCATATAGGTAGGTCTATAAATCTTCGCTATTGTCAATCTAGGTACCTTTTCGCAAACTCCAGGTAAAGCCAATCCTCGAGATTGCTCCTGCGCAATTATATACCTATATCCATAAACTCCCTAAACTGCAATTAGTAGCCGGCTATAATACGCACCTCCACCATTGGCGGCGCTGCGGCCATCCTATATAAGTACACGTAACGTATATATAACCTGCATACAACGATACGATGCATTTCAGTCTTTCGCGCGCATCCGCTTGAGCAGTGCAACTCCTAAATGCAACAGACACTGGACTGTGTTCAATAGACGCAAATAATGCAACGAAGCTACATCTGGCGCTGAGTCGCAAGTATAAGCAGCTGGACTCTCGGGGAATTTTAACAAAGAAATTTTCGGAGCCATCGCAGATCAAGGACAAGTCCTGCAGGTACCTCTACACCAGGATGCTACGCTCGTCGATAGGTTAGGGTATTATCGCAGGTACATATACATACGTTGCGCTGTCTCTTAGAATATAAATACGGCAACGAGTCGATATGCAAGTAAGTACTAACCACTGAATTTTCTTTTCAAAGAAGAGCACATGAGCCGCAAGTCATGGAGGGCCTCGGGGAGCGGCTGCTCGAGTTGCTTCAAAACAGTGACGGTGGCGGCAACTCCGAAGATCAACAGCAGCAGCAGCAGCAGCAGAGCATGATAGAAATCAGCGAAAGGTCCACGACAACGGTCCTCGAGTCAGTCGACGATGAGGCGTCCCTGGTCGCAGTTACTACGTCGGCTCTACAGGCCCTCGGTAAGAGTTTTGCCGATGACCTTCCGAGGCTACTGTATCAGGAAGATCCGGCTGTCGTCGCTGCGGCGGCAGCTGCGGCTGCGGTCAAATTCAGGTCGAATTACCTGCCACCGATTGGAGTCTTCTGGGATATTGAGAACTGCCAGGTGAGGCCTGTGGTTTTGTGCTTGGAAATGCAATGTTACTTGGGGTGACTTTGTGTGGGATGTGTTGAGTGTTTTTTTTAAAGCAAACTTTGATTTGTACTCGTGTGAATGTGCAGATCTGAAATTTGTAAATAGAACTAGATTTGATTATTGTGGAGTTTTATGTGATGCATACAAACTTTGGTACTCTGCAATGAGTAATTTACAGAATTTATTAAATCAGAGGCTTTGTGCGCTTCTCTGATGATCATGATTTTATATTATTTTAATATATAGAATCGTCTGAAAAATTCTGGTTATGTATCAACTAGTGAAGATATTAGCAGTAGGTTATCTGTTTGATTTCAGTATCGGATAAGATAAAATCAGTAAATTTTATTACTTTAAATTTGGTCTTATAAGACATAAAAATGTATCGATATGTAAGCATTAAGCCTTTCGCTTGTATGCTTATCGACTTTACAAATGGTTGCTTTTTTTAAAATATGCATACTAAACAGCTTTGTAACTTTCTCATCCTCAAGCTTTAATCTATACTTTTTATTTGCTAACAATGTGACATTGATTATACAGTTATACAAATGATCAACAGGTGCTAAATGATAAGCATTGTGTTTGTGATAGTTTGGATTTTTTATTTTATAGAAGTTTGTAAGATTTAATCATCGATATTTATTCCCAATATTTGATGCTTTATGAGCAATGAAAACTCTATACTGCAGGACCTGAACTATACAAATTATAAGTAATAGCTAAAGTATTGAAATGATCAAAATGACTCATGGTTATAAATTTTACAGGTACCAAAAGGCAGATCAGCAATGGCGGTGACCCGGGTGATTCGCGACAAATTTTTCAACGGCTACAAGGAGGCCGAGTTCATTGTTGTCTGTGATGTACAAAAAGAGAACAAGCAAATTGTTCAAGAATTAAATGACGCACAGGTCGACCTAATCCACGTATTGGCGACCTGCAAGAATGCCGCGGACGAGAAGCTTCGTCAGTCCATAAGGCGATTCGCCGACACTCACGGAAGTCCTGCTGCCATTATTCTTATCTCCGGCGACATTAATTTCGCTGCTGATCTGAGCGATTTGAGGCATCGGAAAAAAATACATGTGATATTACTGCACAAGGAAAACACATCCGAAGCGCTCATCATGTGTGCTGACGAACACTATGATTTCACAAAACTACTGCAGCCTCTGCCATCTAGGACACCGACGAAGGTAACCACTGTAAATACATACACTATCTCTCTGTCTCTCTAGACTATTTTAAGTATATATACATAAATTTGAATTACAGTCTCTTTGCATAGTGAAACATCCTCGAATAACGGTCTTTCTGCTTTTCTGTAAATCGATGGAGATCATTTGTCTTTACTCCAAAAAGCGTTTTTAAAATAACGTATATAGATGTGAATACATTTTAGGTGTCAGACTCATTCGACTTGCTGGTGTGCAATTTACCAGACGACAAAGACGTGGTTGGCATTAAACGCCGACTGAAACAGCTGTCCAATAATTGCGGCGGTCGGGTTGTACAAGTACGCTCCAACGCTGCCGTCGTGAGATTCTGCTCCAAGGAATCAGCCGATAGGTATGTACCAAAGAGGGCGTAAACTGTTTCCCGCGCGCGAGACTCGCAGGAGGGAGAAGCCCTGCTTTTGTACGATGCGTAATCTCAACCAGTACGGCCCGAGCTCCCTGCGCGTTCGCTAGCCGAACGCTGTGTTAATTTTATTTTTATTGAGGCTCAAATTTACAATTTTGGCTGACTTAATTTTTTCCTTCTCAGAGCACAGAAGCGCATGCACGGCGAATACGTGTTCGATTCGAAGATAAGCGTGAAATATCTCAAGGAGAAGGAGAGCTGCCCACCGAAGAATCGAGGTAAATACATACACGCAACTTTTAAATCCTGACCTTCAGCTGGTTTGTTTATGTTGTTATTACGCCGCTTTCTTTCGCACGCGTATTTCGAATTTTGTACGTTGGAGTTGAGAGAGCGTTGAACGATTATAATATCATGACCGTACGTCTTTTGGCTAACAGGGAATAGCGGAGCCCGGGAAAGTACAGCCAGCGAGTCCGAGGCAGTGAACGAGCCCGCTAATGAGATGTACGGAGTAGCAAGTGCAATAGCAGGCGCCAGAAGTCTGCCCGGAACACCACACTATCCAACGTCATCGCCGGTTGTTGGCAATTTCTACAACTGGAATGGAAGCTATTGTGTTCCTCAAGGGTAAATATCACAACTGCTGTTTCGATTTAACTTGTTTTTCTTTTTTTTTTTGCTCGACAAAATTTTTCGCGAAATAAGTACTCGAAGTATTTCATTTGTCTTTAAATTGTTGAACAAAGCAAAATGATGGTTTCCCGAATGATGTGTTTCCGAGACAGAGCTCTCGATTCGCAGGTTAAGCTGGATTCGAGCTGTGAGTGTTAGAAGCTTTGGTCAAATCAGAATACCGCGTTATATATTTTTTTTGTTTACGTCTTAGCGCTTGATCGATAGTATGGTTGCTCATTTCGTTCACTGTTTTTCACAGGTGTACTATACCGGCGCCCGTTTTCGTCAGACCGTATCCTCCAAACGAAGTCAATAGACATACGAGAAGTCAGTCACCTCAAGTTTGGCAGATGAGTAGCGGCTCGCAGCAGCAGTCCCATCGTCATTGGGACGAACGCTGCAAAGGTCGAGAGTACGCTGCCTCCGAAACCTCGAATTTCCGCTCGGGAAAAGCTGGCAACAACAGAAATAATTCGTTCCCTCAACAGCCTTCGGATTGGAATCCTCCGAGACCGCCATGGCCAGTCTCGAATAATCACAATGGTTCCAGTATGTATTTCGTATTAAGTATTACATTTTGAATTTAGTTCTTTTCTATTTTTATGATGACACTCCGAGATTGAACTCTTGAGTCGCAGGTCGATTCTCACGAGTCCTTGTAGATTCGAGTAATGAATGTTAGAAGCTTTGATCTTATCTGAATTTCATTTCTTTTTTTTGATCCCGTAAATCTTGTTAATGAATTAAAACTAATTTCTAATTTTGGTATTTCAGTATATAACCAATCGCACAAGCGAAGAAGTCCTTCTCCGCTATACACATCTCAAAATCAAGAAGCCATTCATTGGAATGGCTTGGTAAGTAATACAAATCTTACACTTGAAAGTATGATTTCTAAAAATATTAATCGAGGAATATAACGAAATTTTTTTGTTGCAGAATCACAATACGAGTAGCAAAAGAAGCGATCGAACTCCGTCGCCCTATGATCTGAACTCCACTGTACCAGGCAGTACTCAACGTATGGATCGTATCTCACCATATAGACAGAGCGATGCCGAGAGCGAAGAAGTTGAAGTAAGTGTGCAATCTCGTTTAGATTTGAATTTTGTTTCCAATAGCCTTTTCATGATGATAATTCGAGATTGAGTTCTTGAGTCTCAGGTCGATTCCTCGCGAGTCCTTGTAGATTCGAGCAATGAATGTTAGAAGCTTTGATCTTATCTGAACTGTTTTTGCATTGTATATAAGTGCGATTCTGTTAAAACATTGAAATATAATGAATTTAATACATTTTTCAGAATTTCTTCAGCCCCATAAATAATCAAAATAGTAACGGAGTTGCCAACAGAGCGTATACGCCCATCGAACTCCAAGTCACAAATCTAGATCAGAACATCGATCTTAAGGATATGAAACGAATCATCTCCTCGGTATTCATGGAGCACATAATGGTATAAGCATCTTTTTCCCATTTCATTGTTGTACAACCATTTATACAATTTATACGTACTAACCACAATCGATTCTTTCGCAGGTGCTGCAAGTGTCGATATTCGTTCAGTCGGATGGCAACCCGATAGCTGTCGTAAAAGTGCCTTCGCTACCAGAAGCTCAGTACGCGATATCCCAACTGCACCGACGCAAGATTGGCTACAAGCGCATTCGAATATCATATGGCCACACAGGTGGGCCGAATCCGCAGATCATCCGTTCGCAAATCGTGATGCTGTTGCAAGAGGTTCCTGGGCACAAGTTACCGCTTTTCAAATTTCGCGAGATGTACGAAAGTCGCTTTCTCATCTCCATTAGCATTTCAGAGTTGCATAAGATGAAGGACGTGTGTATCATTAGCGACGACCCAAGTGGCCGAATGGTCTCCCTCAATCCGGACCATCGTAACACTCCGTCTCCTTGCTTAAATACGACAATGGTGAGCTTTCAAGAATATCGATATTCTTACTAGCACATACGATTCGCTAATATGATGAAAGCAGGCCGAGTTTGAGTCGTCATCGTCGGCGGGTCGAGCCTCTTGTTCCCTATGCTGGCCTTGATTGTACAATGCTTACAAACACCCAAAGCGATATTTATTCTGATTTCAATTGCCTAATAATTATTTTACCACGATTTTATTAAACTCAAACTTACTACAATTTTTTCTGATTTTTCATAGGATGGCCAGAACTTAGAATTACCATACTGCACGATTCACGCGCAGAAACCATGGACCGACAAAGGATGGGCAGAGCAAGAGATGGCTTCGTTGCCTGACATTAAAATATCTCTGAAACTTCTTACCGAAAGAGTTCACAAGCTCTTGACGACTCATTCCGGCAATCTTCCTTTGCCTAGTTTTCCAAGTTGCTACGAAGCCGAGTTCAACGAGTCGTTGCAGGTCGATGACACCGGTGTGCCTCTAGAACACCTTGTTTCTTGTATTCCGACGGTTGAGCTGAAACAGGGCATTGGTAGCGTTAAGCATATCACCTGGTCAAGCAACAAGAACCACGATGAAAGTCATGATGGTACCTTCAGCGCAACGTCTACCGGTAAGCACTCGTGCGTTTTTATCCCATCTAACCACAAATAAAACTTGACGCTAATGCCTTTGCAATTTCCAGATAACAAGTGCGTAAGTCCACCTCTGGCTAACCAGTTGGCCCTATTTAGTCGCGAACTTGTCGACCTGTTGAAGACTGCACCGCGTTGCCAGCTCTCGTTCAACCGTTTCATTCCAGTCTACCACCATCACTTCGGTCGGCAGTGTCGCGTCGCGGATTATGGGTTCACCAAGCTCATCGACTTACTCGAGGCTCTCGACAACACCGTCCAAGTTATGGGCGAGGGTAACAAGCGCGTCGTCACGCTCTCGCATCGTGCCCAAGTGCGCAGGTTCACTTCGGATCTGCTGCGCGTATTGAAAGCGTTAGCCAGCAAACAGGTCACTCTCTCCGAGTTTCCAAGCGTGTATGCCAGAGTTATAGGCAAGCCTTGGGACGTAACCGACTACGGAGTCTGCGAGCTGGACGATATCCTGGGCGAAGTATCCGAGAACACAGTGATGGTGACCAGTATTGACAATGGAAGTGATCGCCTGATCGCCATCCCCAAACGCGAGCAGACAGTTTTGGAGATCGAGCGCACGCGCAAGTTCGCGACCGAGGTGATCGAGCTCTTGAAGCACGCACCGCAGCAACGAATGCTCTTCAACAAGTTCGTGCCGTCGTATCATCATCACTTCGGCCACCAGTGCCGTGTCTCTAATTATGGCTTCACCAAACTCATCGAACTCTTCGAGGCTATTCCTGACATCGTCAAAATCGAGGAGGTTGAGGGCGGTGAGCGCAGAATTTCTCTTACAGAGAAAGAAGGTATTAGAGTACTCGGTGAGCAGATCACGAAGTTGATAGGTCGCTTCGGAAATTCCAATGGACAGCTGATGGTGTCCAATGTCGCGCAAACCTTCTTGCAAGAATTCGGATACGCGCTGAGACCTGAACTATTCAGCTGTAATTCCATGCTGCAGCTCATGGAAAAACTCGAGGGCATCGTTAATGTAAGATACAGAACTTTCGATCGAAGCATTATGACTTGAAAACGTTATTGTTTTTATCTTAATTTTTTGTTACTTTGTAGATTGTCAACACGAGGAATGGCATTGCCGTTGTATCAGTCGACAAGAGTCAAGTACAGCATTTAGGGCTGGAATGTCGCCGAATACTGATGGACGCACCAAACTACTGCCTGCCGGTCAGCAATTTCCAGCAATTTTACGAGCAACTGTATCACAAGAAATGTGCCATTGAAAAGTATGCGGACAGCCTCGACGCTTATATAAGCGTGAGTATCTTCTTTATTATCATTATTATTAATGTCATTATAAAATCTTCATCTTCAATCGTTGTAAATCTATATAAACGTTGTGTATTTCAGATTTTTACAATGAACAACGAGACGTACGTGAAACTGACACCACTACAAGAGTTGGCTTGCAACGTACAGCGTGTACTTGTACAGCACAACGGTAAAATAAATTTCTCGCAATTCGAGGCGGCGTACTTAAAAGTTATCGGCACTGCTTGCCGAGCGGCCCAGTACGGCTATCCGTCTCTTTACACATTGCTTAGAGCTCTGCCTTGTACCGTGACACTCAAGGATGTGCGACATAGAAGGAAAGTTGTTCAACTCAATAAGAAGCTTGCTGGTAAGTCTTTGATTGCAATACTTTTAGTTACTGATAATTTGTAATTAATCGAGAAATTCTCAAGTCCTAATGGATCGTTCTTCAGCAGTAGGATTATTACCATCGAGTTATGCGATCTCTGCATCACCTAATCAGGACACGGATTCGAGCAATGACTCTATCGAAACCGATTTCTTGTCGTCTCTCAGTACCAATCAGGCGAACAACTCTTCGATGTCGAATGACCTATGCAAGTGGGACAGCGCTTCGAAGCAATTCTCGCGAAATGAAGATTCGACTGGCTGGGACAAGAAGTCGAGTCATTGGGGTACTTCTGGTACGGATAACCCACAGAAATGGTTAGCTCTCGAAAATAAGAATAACGAGAGCGGCTTCTTTGAGAGCCTCGAGAAAGTAACAAATACTTTCCCTCCGCCTCCACCGAAGCCCGATTCTCCAGAGGTAAGACTTAGTTTTACTCTTTACTCATTCCTAACGTTTATTGTCAAAGTATAAGGATAAATTACCTCAACATTAAAATATTGCAGGAAACACAGAGCAAAGAAAAGCTTTGGCGATCCTCAATTTGGTCGACTCCTCCGAACAGCAAACAAGACTTCAATCAAGAACCGAATTATCTAAATGTAGAGTTGCCTCCGTTCACTCTGTCGCCGTTGAAGAAAATGAATAATTACGACTCATCGAACTTGGTGTCACCGGCCAAGTACCTATTACCAGCATGTCCGAATCCGCTGGAACCACGCATCTCGCCGTATTTCGGCAACACGCGCAATCCCGTCGTTGCACCACATCCCTCAAAGTTGCCACTGCCCTCTCTGTCATTCACGCCCAAGAAAAACACTGCTGCTAATCAGCAGGACGAGGGCCGTCAGTCTTCCGCAGCGGACCTGTCACTGTCACCCGTTACTTCGAAGCACGATGCTAGCGTCGATAATGAGGGCATTGATCGAATTAATGACACCACCCCTAGTAAACGCTGTAAGTAAGATATATTTCACGTTTCATTGATTCATATGTTCAAAATATCTTAATTATTGTTATTCCTTGGTCCTTTACAGCATACTACGGAAAGTGTCGTCTAGCCGCTCAATTTAATCAGCTGCCGTTCGACTCATGAGGAGTCGTGATCTACCATAGTTTAGAAAATAAGTTCGAAATGTCTTTGAAAACGATCTTTGGGATATCAATAACGATATCATTAGGAAGTGTTATCGTAAAGGCAGCGCCAAGTTATACCTTACTGTGAATATTAATTTGCGTGTTTTAAATTCTGGCTGTTTTTTCTGAAAACGTTTGCATAATTCTCAGGCCCTCGCACATGGCTCAATCCGTTTACGCAGATGTAGAATCGTTTATTTATTTATTATTACTAATTGATAATTTGTTGAAACGATTTAACTAGTTTGTAAGCTGCGATCTCACACGGAGTCTTTTAATGATACTCGTAATTATTTTGTCGTCGCTGAGACTCCCGATTTTATCGATAACTTTTAACTTTGATTAAGACTAATTTTGTATAAATTATAAAAGCGGCAACTAATGTACGTATTTTGTTGGAAATGTGCGTTTTATTTTTCGATAATCATGTACTAGCGATGAACACACATATAATGTAAAATAATAGAGCAAGTAAAGTAAAAGAAAATGGAAATTACGTGTATCGATTGTAGTCCAGGAGTCGGACGCGATAGCTTAGATATTTTTATACTTATACATTGTATCTTTATGAATGATAGAGAAAAATTAAAAAAGATGAAATTTTTTGTTCAAAAAAGAAGTACTACCGTCTTTTCAGTGATTTTATAAACACATTCTGTAACCATAATTTATTGAAAGATGTATTAACTGTACATTAGCTTGCTCTGACACTTTAGCAAGTTCTCTACACAATCTTGGTTGTTAAATTAATCTAGGCTGACCCAAATTAATTAATCTTCTTCAATTTTGTACGGATCTTGTTTCATTCCGGAACCAACTGGGCCATGTCTGCGCTCCCAAATCATGCGGTGCTTCTGTTTCATAAAGGCGTGTAGCACATCCGGCATAGGACCAAGATCACCATCTACAAAAATCATGGACTATTTATTCTATACCATTTATAAAAAATTTTGCTAAAAATTTAGCGTACATTCTAAAATTTTTTAAGAACGACAAGTCGATTCATTATGAAATAATCTTTACTTTCTGATAAATTTTCCCTACGTACATAATATTTTGATTTAACAGAATTGCTACATCATTAATGACGTATGATATTCAAAGATTAATTGAAATTTATAATCTATCGTCTCAACCAATCAAAAAGCCTTAAAGAAAATACTCAAACATACACTTAGCAAACCAATTTCCAGCATTCTCTTCATAGACTTCGTAAATGGATGCGCATTTGGCTTCTACTCTTTGATTATAGTCTTCGTGAACGCAATGCTCGTGCCGCTGTCTCAGAATGCTGAGAATTTCGCTGTCCACTTGTCTGCAAGAAAACACATTAATATCAATATCACCAAATATGAAAACCAACCAACAATAATCAAAGTAGCAAAACAAACTCACCTATCTCTCAGGAACTGCTGGTTAGCTTCGTACTTACAGACATAGTCATCGGTATAACACTCATCGATCGTCGGCACCCGGCGAAACTTCTGATGATAATATGGATAAGACTTTTGGTTCGGCTCGACGATCTTCTCTGTTGAAAAAAAAAAATAACAACCACATACAGGGTTAACAAAACAGAACCTAACCTAACCTACGTGATTGAAAACTCTACATCGTGCAAAGGCAGAAAGAAGCTCAAACGATCCGGTTAGATAATACCTCGAAACAGGGTGACGGGCACGTCGAGGATGTTGTATAACTTCAACGCCAACCGGTTGAGCGGATTCCTGGGCTGAGGCTCCTCCATCGCTGCTGTCTGCTCTCACTTGCCTTCTAAAGATGATACCTGATGCATACAGGAGCGTTCGACGCCTCGCGGAGCAGACGGTTCTCGACTACTTACTCCTCCTCTCATGTACCGCCGCGCGACTCTCCAAACCTCGAGAGTCGAGTCTCGTCGACTCGAAGATTTGGAAATTATGAGTACTTATATTTTTCGGCTGTACCGGAGAAATCTGTACTGCTGTGGATGGATGATAGGGTCGCGGCTCGGCGAGAGAAGGCCCGTAGCTCCATCTCGCTCTTGCGTAACAGACCGCCGGGATAGCAGGACTCGCGTTTGTCGACGAGACTGCGGTGTGTATTTTGATTTCGGAGTAGCGCGTGGTTTTGGGACGTTTGGGGTTCATCTCGCACCTGCTTGCTTGCGCAGCGGATACGTCATTGTATTGTTATACTGAGTTTATTCACGAGTACATTGTCGGAGGTTGATTTTGTTTTTGTTTTTGAGAGTACGTAAGCAGTCGCACAGATGAAGTATATTGGAGGTGGATTTATGGTGAGGAGATGAAGTGGACCGAAAGTATACAAGAGGGATACAGATGAGGAGATGGGATGCTGGAGCAATGAGGTTAGAAACGCGACTCGCGTGCTCTTTTTTTTGTTTATATTCTGTTTAATTGATATATTTTTTGCTGTCTACATTTACAGTAAAGAAAGTGTCCTGAAGAAATATGCCTGAGAAATGTAATGTTAAAGTGGATGGCTTGGCAGAAGAATGATGTAAACACTACTCGTGATTGTTTGTAAGCGAACAAAGGAAGACATTGGTAAAAAAAGTTTGGGTAGTATGCCATGCGCTGAGCATCCAAAATGGCACTGGATATGCGACAAAGTCAGCGTCTCACACAGGAGGCTATGAGACACTATTTATCGGAATGTAAGCGCACACAGGGAAAGGCTGATATGGTTGTAGTGATTTTCCATGCCAAAGTTGCACAAAAATCTTATGGAACTGAGAAAAGATTCTTTTGTCCACCACCATGTGTCTACTTGAGGTACATAACTTAAATTTCTTTAAAAATTGTAGGTATTACAATACATTGATCACTGAGAAACAGTAGAGTATTTTATCATTTCAAATTATAGAGCAGAGACTGATTGCAGCAGTTATCATTTATTATTCTTCTCTTTATTTTGAATTCATATACATCTTACAATACAGTAAACTATCTCGCTTGCAGAGGAAACGCCTGGGCGATGCGCCAGGAGCAGATGCGCCGAGACGGCGAGTCCGAGCAGTCGTCTCAACTATGCGCCTTTATTGGTATAATCGGCAACGCCGACCAAGATGTACAACAGCTCGACCTGAATAACGAGGAACAGTACTGCGCTGCCAAGACACTCTTCATCTCAGACTCGGACAAACGCAAGCACTTCATGCTGTCGATCAAGATGTTCCACGGCAACGGTCATGACATCGGCGTCTTCCTGAGCAACCGCATAAAGGTCATATCCAAACCCTCGAAGAAAAAGCAGTCGCTCAAGAACACAGAACTGTGTATCGCTAGCGGTACGACCATCGCGTTGTTCAACAGATTGAGGTCGCAAACTGTCAGCACGAGATACTTGCACGTGGATGGGGATCACTTTCACGCCAGTTCAACGCAGTGGAGCACTTTTACTATTTATCTATTGGACGATGACGAAAGCGAGAACGAGGATTTCGAAGCTAAGGATGGATACATCCATTATAATAGTACCGTGAAACTCGTGTGTAAGGATACTGGGATGGCTTTGCCAAGACTGATCATTCGCAAGGTAGAGCATTTATTATAATTGTTTAATTTTGTATTAATTGATCGATAATCTGTTGTTTCGAGAATATTAATTGTAAAATTGCAGGTGGACAAATCAATGGCAAGCTTGGACGCCGACGATCCGGTCTCTCAGCTGCACAAATGTGCCCTCTTCCTGAAAGACACGGATCACATGTACCTGTGCTTGTCACAGGAAAAAATCGTTCCATTCAATGCAACTCCTTCGCCAAAAGAAGCCAACAAGGACATGATCAACGACGGCGCCTGCTGGACGATCATCAGCACCGAGCGCGCTGAGTACACATTCTACGAAGGCATGGGCCCCGTACAGGCACCAGTTACCCCAGTACCAACGGTCCAGTATCTCAATCCTATGGGTAGCGTTGACGTTGCCATGTTGGAGCTCAAGGGAGATAATTTTGCGCCAAATCTTCAAGTTTGTTGAATTCAGATTTTTCAAAAACTGTTTAAATCAAAGTCTGATTTTCCTTTAACTGAATCTTAATTCATAGGTATGGTTCGGCGACATGGAAGCTGAGACCTGGTACAGAACGGAGCAGAGTATGGTCTGCGTCGTACCGGACATCAGCGAGTTTCAGGGCAATTGGTCTTGGATAAATCGAGGAACCGAAGTACCAGTTTCATTGGTACGCAACGACGGAATAATCTACGCCACTGGTCTCACGTTCAATTATAATCTCGAGCTCGGACTCCGAAAACGAGCAGCTCTTCAACTTGCCGCCTCTGCAGCGGCTACACTACCACAACCGGCTGTAGGCGACCTGCCCTGGATGAACCAGCAGCAACTACCGTCACAGCATCAGCAACACATACCGCAATTTCCACTTTGATGAGGATAGTGGCCATTAAGAGAATAAAATGTACCTGTTGATCGATATGTATTTTTTGATGATCTTTTGAAGACGACGCCTGTTGCCATGTTATAGAGTAGAAGATAGGGTTTTAAGAAAACTGATTCTTTAAACGACACCATGACACTTTGTTGATTTCGCACTTTGTCTGCGTATTTCAAGCCTAGAATGTTCTTATTATATATATATACTTGTATATAAGGAGGAATTTACGATCTCAATGAAAGTTAGCATAATTGAAGATATGTGATATTTCATAATACAGTTTTAACAGTGATTTTAAATTAGTACTGTAAAAACATTTTTATACTCTTATGCAATTCTTCTTTTGTTTTAGACAACACTTTTTCTTCTTTTATACTTTGGTAACGAACAATAGATGTATTCTTATTTTAGTTTCTTGTATCTTTTTTAATTTCATAGAAAAATGAAAAAATAAAGATAATTTTTTATATAAATTGTATTTTATTTTTAAACTTCTTATATTAAGAATAAAAAATGTCCTACGATTTATTAACATTATTCATCGATAATTTTTCTCCACTTCTTAAGCATCCAAAACAAGATAAAAAAAGTCCGTAAGCCGAAGATTTAAAAAAATGTTAGAGTTTTTGGGTCCTACGGAAAAATGGATTTTTTCGTGGATCTCGTCATATATGAAATATTAATAATTTTTAGGTTCAAAATAACAACGTATTCCATACACATTCAAAGTAACAGTTTCAAAAAATCAACGTAACTGATAAATTTTGAAGTACGTTTATGTAACAAAGTCCAGTGTTCTCGAAGTGACTGTCTTACTCCCTGACATTTTCGTGATTGCCGAAGAACCAAAACGAATTTTCACGCGATCATGGTTCATACGTTTTTGGATAACCGATTGAACTACTACTTAACTTATCGCGACTCATTTATAAACATTGCACTTGCGATAAAAGTTTTCGATACTATTTGAATTTTCCCGCGTAGTATTTCCATGCATGTAAACAAAATACACTGAAATTATCATGCATGGCATCATGGAAGAACAAAACTCCAAAGTGAGTAAAATATCGCAGTTTCGTTTCTTCATAATGAGGACGCTCTGATGGATGTGAAGAATTATTAAGGTTATGAATCGAATCAAATGAAGCCCTACAACACGTAAATAAAAATGTAGTCCTTAGAAAAAGGAATTAAAATTCATCGTAATCAGGAAAAAGTGTCACTCCGTCCTTTATTATCAAGTTCGAAAATAAGCTAATACAAAAACTTATAAAGGTAAGTAGATAATGTAAAAATGTAAAACTGTTTATGAGTTTGTTGATGTTAACTCGTATGAACTTACATTTTCATGTCAGATTCAGAAGTAAATATGGAGCCAACAAATAACACTGTGTCTAATAATCTTCAAGTTGAAGTAACTCAAAATTTGCCAATAGAGGAAAGTCTGTTTACTGAAATTTGGCCAGTAGAGGAAAGTCTTTTTGATGAAGCAAGTCAATCCACTGTACCTATACCGGATGTAGTAACAGCAGTAAGCAGTGGATTTCAACATGATGCAGTGAATCAACCTATTATAGAAGTTGAAGTTCACAGTGAAAATAACAACAATGAAGATGCAGCGAATCAGTCTCTCCTTCAGCCAAGTGTTTCGTTTGAAATGCCATCCCAGCAATTGCAATCGTTAGACTCGATTTTCTCACTTGGTGGGAAGGAATTTTTCCTGAATAATTGTGGATCCAAGCGTTTAGTCATTGGAATCACGAGCCCTTCCATACCAAATTTAAATATCACTTTTAAAATTCATGATTTAAAGAATGGATGGTATGTCTCTTTTGGGAAGAAAACATGGGATAGAATTGTTGCATGCGAAGGGGAAATAAAGATGTGCATGGATAATAATATTATGGTTGAAATATTTAATAGTAACAAAATTCGTGTGGAAACACAAATGCTATATAATCAATGTTGCGTACAATTTTATGATGTCACAGAAACTCACATTTCTATGATGAAGCCAACCTTCCTAAAAATGATGAGTTTGAAACAGGAAGTTGACAACGTTTATGTAGAGCTTCTAAAAAAAAAGAACGATGTAGCTAAGAGGATAAAGATGTTTGTAGACATTAGCTTTTTCCATTTATTTAAAAGTAATAATATAGACAACAGACATAATTACAACTGGGTGACTTTGTTTATGAGTCAGTCCTCAGACTTTTTAGAGTTGAGTAATTCTGTTGCTGGTACCTGGGCTCAGTTGGGAAAATGGATTGCTCAAGAGCAGAACCCAGATCTCGCCAATGAGCTTTAACCTTATCGTCCATAAAAAAACTTAATTAGTCTTAAGTTGATTATTTATTTTTGTTTGAAAATGTTTAATAATTCTTGATATACCAGATTATACTTATAAAGAATTATCATAACTATATATATAAATCGTTTGTTACTTCATACGTTTAAGAAATTTTATAAAGTGCATAGTTTATATAAATATTTTTATAAGAAGAAACTTACTTGTACTGACTAATAATAAACTAAAAAAGATCTTAAGATTTTTAAATTACCCATTACACTTTTAGTATTAGTCGACAAATTCGACAGATATCTGCTGTACCGACTAAAAACGTCAAAATGCCGAGACTTGAATAAAACGCATGTGGCTACACCGATGGGCTATACACATTGTACAGTATAAACACGTGGAATAGAGTCAGTTCCCAGGCCACATTTTCGATCATCGTGCAAAATATCAAAATGACTTCTACTAATTCAAACGAAGAAGTTTCGGAGGAGGAAACCGAAGAAAAAACGAAACAGTTCCACGAGCTTGGCTTGGACGATAGAATATTGAAGGTAATTTTATTGTGTTTAATTAGCAAAGGATTGATTGTTTGAAGGTTAAGTTTATCAAAACAATATCACGTAGAAACTATGCACTTCTTCATAATTAATCTCAATCTCGTTATTGAATTTAGATTACTTTACGTTTTTATGTAAACCTGTAACATAATCCATTTAATATTTTTATAACAGGCGATTGCAAAGTTGGGTTGGCTTGAGCCAACGCTTATACAAGAAAAAACCATCCCTCTAATACTAGATGGTAAGGATGTCCTTGTAAGAGCCAGAACAGGTTCTGGAAAAACTGGAGCTTTTGCAGTACCTCTAGTCCAGAAAATCCTGTCAAACAAAGAAACACAACAACACCAGCAGATAACTGGTTTAATTTTAGCACCTAGTAAAGAACTGTGCAAGCAGATTCATGACGTCTTCGTAAACCTCACCACGAAATGTAGCAGAGAAGTCAGGTGTTTGGACGTTAGTCCCCAAGTAGAACTTTCTGTACAGAAACCTCTATTGGCTGAAAATCCGGATATTGTGATCGCTACTCCTGGTAGAGCCTTGCAGCATTTGAAGGCTAAGAATTTGAATGTCAAGAAGAGCTTGGAGACTTTGATTATTGATGAAGCTGATCTGGTAAGAATTGAATTTTAGTTTTTATTTGTTGCTAATTTTAGAAGGAATATTAATATTTCTTGGTGTGGTTTTCAGATATTCTCCTTTGGTTATGAAGAAGAAATTAAAACACTTTTAACATACTTGCCAACTGTTTACCAGGCAATTTTGGCTTCTGCCACATTGTCCGAGGATGTGTTGTCACTCAAAAAATTGGTTCTACACAATCCTGCTATTTTAAAGTTGGAAGAACCACCACTAGCTCCACCCTCACAATTAGCACATTATACTTTGGCAGCTGAAGAAAATGACAAAGCTGCTATTTTGTATGCATTGTTAAAGTTACATTTAATAAGGTGAGTTTCTCAAAAATGAATATAAATTGAAATTTTTAAGATTTAATAAAATTATAATTACAATTTTTACATTTAGGGGAAAGTGTATTATTTTTGTGAATACTGTAGATAGATGTTACAAGTTAAAATTGTTTCTGGAGCAATTTGGGATTCCTACTTGTGTTTTAAATTCGGAATTACCAGCCAGCTCGAGATGTAGAGCAGTTACACAATTCAATAGCGGAACGTACGACATAATCATAGCATCTGATGAGAAAGCTTTGGAAGAGGTATGTCTATCAGCACTAATGATTTTCTCCTCTATATTAAAAATGGAAACGTTGTTTAGATCGTTTGATATTTTTTTTCGTAGCCCCACATAGCGAAGCAAAAAAGAGGCAAACGCCGGAAAGACAAGGAATCGGGTGTTGCTCGCGGTATAGATTTCCAGTTTGTCTCCAACGTAATAAATTTTGACTTCCCTCTCGACGTAAACGCCTACATACACAGGGCAGGACGAACTGCCAGAGGAAAAAATCAGGGAACAGCCCTAAGTTTCGTGGCAATTAGAGAGAGGCCAATGCTAGAACAAGTGGAAGAACAGCTGAAGAAGGAATATGGCCAAGAGAAACTATTTAAAACTTACCAATTTAAACTGAACGAAGTAGAGGGTTTCAGGTGAACATTTACCTGTTACATAATAGTAAGCTACTTATTTTTAAATTTCCTAACTAAATTTAATCGCTTACAGGTATCGATCGAGAGACGCCTGGAAGGCCGTAACGCGTATCGCCGTTCGCGAAGCTCGACTGAAAGAAATTAAGCAAGAAGTCCTGACTTGTGACAAACTCAAGAGTTATTTTGAGGATAACCCTCGCGATCTCCAGTCTCTCCGTCAAGACAAAGCTCTCCATACCGTGAGACTTCAAGCTCATCTAAAAGACGTTCCAGAATACATAGTACCAGCATCGTTGAAAAGCATGGCGAATATCGGCCGCAGAAAGCGTAAATTCAACCGGGAAGCAGCCGCTTCCGGAGCAAGCGCCGCCAAGTCGAAATATCAAGCTCGAGCTGCCAACCCGCTCGTCGCTCTCAGCCTCGCCAAGAAGAAGAAGTAGTGTAGTATTTTGTACATTGACTCTAATAAACACGTTGTTTTTTTTAAGAAATCCTCGTTGCGAGTACTTTATTCAAAAGTATACAAGGTAGTACAAGTATCATAGTATAAAATATATATCAAGTCGATTTAGTACGTTTCATATGTACAAGTCTTATGGCTTAGCTTTCTCGAGTTTCTTTGGCTTAAACTTTTGTCTGATTTGGTCATTGAAGCCCTCTCTGTTTCTGGCCAGTTCAATAGCGTAAAACTGTATCCTAGATGTCAAGATGCTATTCTCCTGAGAGTAGTCTTTACTGCAGTCAGCGCGCAACAGTGTGCCGAAGCTGTAATCTTCGACGATGTCCTTGAATTGCTCGCAGAAGGGTCGCCACCTGGCTTTTCCTGCTTCTGACTTCAACTCGTCTTCATTTATCACGTCAACTTTGAGGTCAGGGAAGAATTCTCGAAAGGTCTGGTAGATCAGATCGTCGTGAGGCGTGAGTTTCAGGAGTTTAGGGTCGACTGAACACAGGATCTGTGAATAATTTTGTTGTTAGAGATACAAATTGTTGATAGGATAAGTTGAGAGAAGAATCAAATACTTACGTTGAAGTATACTTCAGCATGTTCGAATGCCTTCATGGCCCACATTGCTTCAATAGTTTGCTGGGAAAATATTTAACACTATTAATTTTACAAAAAGGCTGTTTTTAAATAATTATTAAGAGAAGTAAAACTTACATCATTTTCGAATTCCTCTGCGGGTCTCGTTAAGATGCTGGATCCAGCCAGCAATTGATCCGCTGACTGAATTGAAAAAAAAAATAATCAAAACATATCTTCCTTATATGTCCTTATTAATCTATTACACTATGGCATCTATTTGATCGGATATTTGACAATAACAATAACTTATACAGATAAAACAAAATAAAAAATTTAAACATTCACCAGTGTTGTCAAATGATATACAGATATATTGGAAACAAAGTATAGGTTATCAATAATTTTTGTTGAGAACATGTAAAGAAGTCGTAATAAAACAAAAAGGATGAATTCTCGGATATACTCACAACATTCCCAATTTTAGCCATGTCTTCAAAAATATAACAAACTCCTCTCTAAACACGTATCTTTAAATTTTTACTCGTCTGCGATTTCGGAGGACAACAAAACACGTGAAAGATGCAGCAACAGCGTCGCGATATATATGCACAGTATACTTATATGTATATATGCATAACATAGAGTATACATCAGAACATCTGTAGAACTAACCTGACCTGAAAGGCGAATGTCAGTTCCGACAACTTTCTTTCTGTTTCCGAACAGATTGAAACAAATTTTATTTATAATTTTCGGAGTCAGGGAGAATATCCGGAACTGGATGCAGTAAAAATGGTCTCTTCGCCCGAAGATAAGGTTCACGAGAGCGTTGTGAAACTCGCCAGAAGTATAAATTATGGGTGAGTCTTTAGCATGTAAACAAAACCTAAAAACACAAGTTTTTCGCACGTGAATCGAGTAGGTTTATAAATGTTTTTCTCTCGTATATTTCAATATTCGACGTTATTGTAGGGACATCAAAGGCACATACGAGATAGTGATAGCGACGATCACGGTATTGAAGGAGATAGTAACGAACACAGAATGGACAACAGCAAAGTGAGTTTGTGGTTACAACAAATTTGTTCTCATTGAATCATCTTGTCATTTCTCATTCTAGAAAATTAATGGACTCGATAGTGACCAATGGGAAGCATCTCATTGAGGCTGCACCTATAGAGGCATGTATAGGAAACATGATTCGCAGAATACTGCAGATTATAAGGGAAGAGTACTCGCTAGAGTTAAAAAATAAAACAGATGAGACGGATCCTCAGGAGTCGTTGCATAAAATTCTCACTTCTGAGGGAGACAAAGATATTGATTTTAACAGGGCTGTGCCTTCCCTCAAGTCTGCACTGATAGAACATATAAGTGAGTTTGAAGCTGAGCTTGAAACATGGTAAGTTTGTTGAAATTAGGGTAGGTCTGTAATATATATTACATATTTTCATAGTTGGATTGTGTTTCGCAGTGGAGAAAATATCACACAACAGGCTTCAGAGCATATTCACTCAAATGAAATAGTCATGACTATAGGTAGATCCAGACTGGTCGAAGAGTTCTTCAAGAAGGCAGCTGAAACTCGTGCTTTTGAAGTGATTGTGGCTGAAGGAGCTCCATTTTTAGATGTAAGAATTTAACTATTTGTCAAAGAAAGCTGCAAGAGAAGTTTTTAAGGTAATACTTATTTTAGGGTCATGAAATGGCAGCAAATCTGGCAAAAGCCCATATCAAAACAACCTTAATCTCGGATGCGGCGATATTCGCGATGATGTCCAGGGTGAACAAGGTCATTATAGGCACGCACACAGTCATGGCCAACGGTGGTCTTCGGGCAATTACAGGTTCCCATACTGTAGCCCAAGCTGCAAAGCACTACTCGGTACCTGTGATGGTGCTTCTGCCCATGTATAAACTGTCGCCGCTGTACCTGTGCTCGTACGAGCAACACGCCTTCAATAAACATGTTTCACCCCTCCAGGGTGTCATCAGTGGGAACAATACGGCTATTATGGAAAAGAGTCAGTCGCACAACCCAGTTTTTGACTATGTGCCGCCCGATCTCGTTACCCTCTTTATCTCGAACACGTAAGTTACTTTCGAGTTTTTTCGGTACATATGTAATGTGTAGGATTTATTTTATTTACAACTTGTGGTTCTTTTTCAGTGGAGGAAATGCACCATCGTACATTTACAGATTGATAAGCGAGCACTATCATCCTGACGACTACGAATTGTAAATATGTGTGACGTGAAACTTGTCTATTGGAGATCCAGAGCTGCTTATTGAAATAAAAATATTATTTTATATATTACAAGCATTTGGCTATTTATTTTAGGGCATAGAAACTTAGAACTGCTGAGAAATTGTTTTCTTAGAATTGTTTTATTTACATCTTTGTTTAATATGTAATACATATGTACAAATATATAACGAAATTCTCGTTTATTATACAAAACTCTTTAGTTTTACGAAATTTTAACAAAATTCGTTATATTAGTCCCAAAGTTTTTCTTTATTTTCTTATATCTATGTGAATTGATTATCAACCTCTCAATAAACGAGCAGTATTCATTCTATAGTGCAACTGACTTTAATCATTTATTAAAAATATTAATTTTTTAACTGCACTCAATGCTCTCATACACTCATAACATTGAAATAAAAATTCTAATTTTCATTGCTTAACTATTTATCAAAAGAAGTCTCTTCAAACGTAAGGATTCCAATTGCTGCCATCCTCTGGCTGCAGAGAATTGGTCACCAGTAGAATAACATCCACTACCCACCAGACTCCAATGCCACCAAGAGTCAGCAGTTTTCCTACTGCAGTGCCTGTCTGTCCAAGGCAGAATCGATCCATGCCTAAAAAACCCAGGAGGATACTGTAGAGCAGTGTTGTTGTGAAGTAGTGCCCACTGTACTTTATACAGGGAACACCTTCTCTCAAGAACGTCCTGCAGCCATGGCACTCTATGTCTGGCAAAACTGTACAGAAGACCTTTGTCTTTTCCACATCTTCGTACTTAGAACCACCAAACTGTAAGAGCAAAAATTTACACATAACGCATCCCCACTTTTAAATATTAAAAGTAAACATTTCGAGAGATTCAGATCTCACCTTGACACATCCCATGCCCACTTCCTCCTTGGCAGTCTTGTTACCCTTGTGGTCGATCGGGTCATCGCATTCTATGAATTCCTTGGGCCTATGGAAAAATCAAGCCATCAGTAAACGAAGATAGATCAACTCTGCAGTATACGATGCAGCAAAACTTACAGGAATTTGCAGAGAACGAGTGGTCCATCAGGCCTGTACTTAGGCTGTGGATCCATAGTCTTGTTAAGAGCCATGACGATGAGGCAGTCACGCGGACCCGGCCACAACAGCAGGATCGCGCAGCCCAACAACAGCTCTATAAACCTCATCTCCTCGTCGTCGGCATTTTTTTAACAGACTCAACCTATGCAACAGAAAACAATCCATCCTTATGACGTGGTTACGAGGTTAAGCAACCGTATAGCCGTTCGTATCACTCCAAAATACAACAGCGCTTGGGCACATTATTTTCATTCATCAGTTACAGCATAGCAAAGGAAAGAAGACAAAAAACTCGCAAAAAAAATACCTGTCAATTCCCTCGCAAACTCCAAAACACAACACAGCCAGCTCTTTCATAAAAAGCCTCCCTCAAAGGCCCATATACGTATATAAGTATACATATATACCTATCTTTTCTCTCTCTCTCTCTCCCTCTGCAACGAACGATAATCTCCAGACTCTCCCCACCCCTGTACGAACATCCTCAAGGCAAGACTAGGTTCGCTGCATCCTCGCTCGCTCTCCTTGTGTCAGTCAGTCAGCTCCGCGCGGCGGCTTCGTAGACGCTTACTCGGTCACGCGCAAGTTTCGAGGTTAGGTCTTGATTATTTCTCAAATAATACACACGCCAGAATAATGTACAGCGAGTCGAGGGAAAGGGAGGAATTTCCCACGGGCAATAATCCTCCAGCTCAGCAGCAGCAGCAGCAGCAACAGATTAACGGTGTTGGTGGTAATCCCATGGCCTCGACGACGGCGCTTGGGCTGGAAGCCCTGCACAGCCTCTGCCGTGAGGTATACCCGGAGCAGACCAATCCGCTCACCGTCACCGCTGTGGTCAAGTACTGGTATGTTTGAGAGAGATGGTGATGATGCTTCTTTGATACCTGTATATGTGTGTGTGTGTGTGTGTGTCGCTCCTTCTTCTTTTGTACGCGAGGATGTGTGTTTCGGTCGGTGTTTTTGTATACTTGTTTTAGAGCTATGCAGAAGATGGACGGAATTTTCGATGAGTTTAGTTCACTTGTTGCGCTGGAGTGTTTTGAGAGAGTTCGAGTTTCTTCGTCTTCTTAATTGCTCGCGTAAACAAGTATAGTTTTTATTCGTGATGTAAGTATGAGTTTTGTACTATTTGCAATATTTTTTTGTGGGTAAAAGATACTCCAATTTGAATGCTTGGAATTCAATGCAAAATTAAAACGGTCGCGATCACTCAATTATCTATATGATCCTGTCGGCATCCACAACTACGAGTACACTAGCCACTCAGCTGTTCGCTCTTGTTACTCACGTCCCATCGCAGTGTACTACTTATATAGTATATATATATTGTATTACAATGACGAAGACACGCGATGTATTATTCATTTCAGTATACGACCCATCACGTCTATATCAGTCCACTTTTGGGACTCTTTTCTTCTTCTTAATCCTAGCCGTAACCGTCGTCGTAAACCAAAGTATTTCGCAATGCATTAAAAAGAAAAAGATAAAAACCGTTAAATAAAATATTGAAATGAAATCGCCGAAAGCGCGTAAACCGTGAAGAGAAAAATTCGAGCGACTGGAAAAACCGCATTCCCTCATCTCTCAGCTGCAGCAGCTATGTATGACCACCCATATAATACACAGTGGATGCTTTTGTGCGCAGGTTGGGTGGTCCGGATCCTCTAGACTACATCAGCATGTACGAGAATCCCGGCTGTCCGGAGCTTGGCGTCCCGCCACACTGGCACTACATCAGGTATACGTTTTATTCTACCTACAGGTGTGTGTGTGTGTGTATATATATATATATATATATATATATATATATATATATGCGTTTATGCGTCGTATATGGGGGTATCAAGGTGTGTAAAAGTATGTATGTGTATATATATAGGCGACGAAGAAGAAAGAGGCGCAAAGGATGTGTCATTGGTATCGGGGGCGACGGTGTGGAAATTATGAGAGTTGAGGTGTTTTACTTTGATTCTTTTTTTTCTTCGAGATGGGCTGGGACTGTTGTTGGGAGATATGGGTTTGATTGCAAATTAACAGTCTAATACGTATTTAAAGAAAATTAAAACAACTTGAAGAGAAGAATTTTGCTCCTTCAGCTACAAAACTCAGTTCCAATTATACAAATCAATCCTTAACACAGCACAACACTTCCTATTTCCATCTCAAGAAAGAAATATTTCCTGCATCTACATTCCAACCAGAAAAAAATAGAGCAGCACGCGCCATGCATCCATCTTTTCCGTCATCCATATATATATATATATATATATATTTTTTTTTTCTGTAAAAGGGGAGATGAGAGCCTTTCACCTAAACTCTCGGGGATTTACGGCGTAACGAGAGAGGCTCGGGGGGGATTTGTATTATATTAGGAGAAACTCGAGGAGGAAAAAGTTTGTAGATTTCTAGGGAGGGATGATGCACGTGCGCGTTGGAAAAGATTTTTCCTTTTACGCGGCGTTGCATGTACATAAGAGGCGACGCGCGACGGCTTTGTTTGCGGTGATTCTTGCTAATACCCCCCGCGAAGAAAAGACGCCGAGGTTAGATGCGGAGAGGGAGAGGGGCTTGAATTGTTGGTCTTTGGCAACTGCGACTTGTTGCGCTGATTTTCCTAATTTGCATATCGCGATGCCTTTTTTGAACTTCGATTTCGTTTACTTTTTACGTCCGATCAATTTTGTTGAAATTAATTCTGGCGAAGTACGTTACACACCCATTTGTTATTCAAATAAACTTCATTTTTACTGCAATGTCTAAAATTAAAAAAATAGCAGTGAGATTTCAAACACAAAGATTCATCCAATCGATTGATTAAAGCAAAATAAAACCCCAATAATTCCCATGTAGACCAATTAATTTCTATACAAATACTTTTCGTATAATATAATTCCCCGCGCAATCACACCCAAAATCCCCGCGAAAAATTCAAAAACCCGATTCCTTCCTCTCGTGTACACACACGACTCCTCGAGCGCCGCGTATATGAAGTACTTACTTTCGCAGCTGCCCAGCCCAAATGAGAGAAATGCAGTAAGTATAGTCTCGCGACACGTAGCTAATAATAAACTCGGCGCGTGGCAGAGGGGAAAGAAACTAACTAACGCGCACTCCCCACACCCAGTTTCACCGGAAATAGAGGAGATTTCTTCCCCCTTCCGAGTAGGTGGCGGTACACACGGCTTCCTCCTTTTTTTCGCGGCGCCCGCGATCTGTTATTTTCTCGCGCGCCCTTTTCTCCCGACGAAAATACAGCTACGTTTATATAGAGTCGGTTTTTTTTCATTCGTATGCGCGTCGTTGTTTTTGGGAGGGAAGATAAAGGATTTTTTTTTCGGGCTCGTGGTAAGTGGTTTTTTTTTGCTGGGGCTATTTGTAGCTGGGAGTTAGGCGGCAATGAGGAGGTGCGGGGTTGATTATTTTCGTGAGTTTTTTAGGGGAGGAGGGTCGGTTTTGAAACGGATGGATTCGAATTGATTGTAGTATGTATTTCGGGACTGTTATATACTGGATGGAATGTGAAGAAATGTTCGTGGCTACCATTTAATAAATGCGATTCAATGCTATATAAATTTCAGTATTTCCTTAATTAAAATCACTCCTAGCCTATAATAATACTTATTTTAATGGATGCATTCATCCTTGCATCAGCTATATATACGCTATCAAACCAGAAAACGAGTATAACATTTTTTCTTCACTACCTTACAGTCTTGGCCTCTCAGACCTCCACGGCGACGGTCGTCTCCACGCCCGCACAGGACCAAGTCGCCCCAGTGGTTTCGGCTTCGAGCTGACCTTCAGATTGCTCCGCGAACGCGGAGAAAAGACACCACCAACATGGCCAGCCAACGTCATGCAGCAACTCGCTAAATACGTCTTCAACTCTGGCAACATGCTCATGCCCGGGGATTTTGTCTCCTGGCACTCGCCGCTGGACAGTAGCAATAACGGTGGCCCTGGTGGCAATGGACCCAGCAGGATCAACCAGATATTGATGGGGAAGGATCCACAGTTTCCCACGACTGCTCATACGCCACACGGAGATGTAGGTGGAATTGACAACGATGTGTTCATTTTTTATCGATTAGTAAAGAGGCATTACTCTGACTCGGATTGTCAAAAATATTTCAGGTGTCTTTCGTCCAGATAATCGGAGTCACGTCGGAAGAACTACAGGCAGCGCAGCACTGGAACGGCTTGGGCGTCGTGAATCTGCTGAAGACAGCGCGAGGCTGCGGCCCTTGGCTGCTCACCGATATGCGCAGAACTCAGTCGATCATGGAAGAGGATCCTACTGTCGCTGAAAAAGTTCAGAGCGGTATCGAGCGCGAGGGTTCCAATCTCAGTGGCGTTTCTGCCAAGTGCTGGTGAGTTGCATGTCGCATCGGGCAGTAGTCTCCAAGATTTACCTATGAGAGATGAAAATGAAAACAATCGTTGGACTTGGATTTCAGGTGGGTACAGATGGGTGACAAGAGCACGCAAAAGTACCGCGAACGCCGTGAAGAATCGGACGAAGAAGAAGAAGAGGCTGAACCCGAAGAGGAGATAGACATCAAGCCTAATATCAAGTCCGAGAGACTGTCCCCTTGCGAACAGGATGTGAACATGTCCGCCGAACAAGATAATAACGGGATCAAGCCGCTTATGGGGCTTCACCTTACCTTTAACCTTGAAGCTGGCAGTCTCCTGCCTTTAGCGATAAAGTGAGCATAGTTTTAAGTTATCGCAGAATTTATGAGTTGTAAAAAGCTAGTTCAGAGTAAAATATCATATTGCAATTTTTCAACAGAGGCAGAGTTATGCATGGCAGACACTTCACCTTCAAATCCATACTTTCACACGCAGCCGTGACGATGGTGGCACCTTCGGTAACCGGGACATTGGTATCCAAAGAGCGACCCTACGTCGTTCAAGGCCCCTGGCTGCAGGTACTTTTACCTGATGAACTGACCGAGAGAATGGCCCAAGAATTTCAGGTGCTCGCCACCCCAGAGCAGGTACTTTTTCTGGTCTTACACACTATGATGACTATAATTTTTTCATTCTGATTATGAAGTCGGTTTTAACTCGATTTTGTCTATGTTTGTTGACAGCTGCAGCTACCAAAAACTTTCACCTGGCCGGAATACAAACTCGCCATCACCATTGTCAACGACTGAGTAGGAAAGTGTTGCGAAATAGCACACACCGTATTACGTGACTTTTATACAGATAGTATGAATTTTTAAACCGAGGATATAGAGCGGGCTTACTGGTGGAATGATGATCTTTACTTCAACTTTGGATATGGCATGTTTTTATTTTTTGACGTTATTGATTGAATTATCCTTGCGCTCTAGGAAGAATCCTATTAAGACGACGAGGTGTGTGCCTTAAAAAGAGAAAAAATATCTATCGATATATCTATCTATCTATAAATATGCAAATGCTCTTTTAAGTAAAGATAATCTTCCACTAGTGCAAAATCAAAGTATTACTCAAGTGGCCTTATCGCGAATGAATTCGGCCTTTTGTAATTTAATTTATTACTACTCTATTTTATTGTATCTCACAAGTACTATTTTATTGTACTTCATCAACGATCTTAGACAAGACTTATTTATATGAAAAATATCGAAACTTTTGCATTTTTTTAAATCACCACTAGAAGCATTATATTTTATAATGAAATTTAAAAGTTTGTAATTATATATATATATATTGACATACCCTGCGCTAGAACAAAGTATTGAACGATGTATATAGGATACGATATTATATTATACACTGGGTGAATATTGAAGAAGCGTTAAGCAATAAAGCGTTGTATATAGCGTATATATTTTCTTTGTTTTCATACCAGATACTTTCTTCAAAACAATATTTACTCCTTCAATGTATAAGTATACAGATGACTACAAGCAAGTCAGTAAGTTCTACGCGTTCGTAATAAGCTTATACCGTTTACGTCACGAAGTGTCGAGTTTACGTGCATCTAATTTTTCGTGTAATATATACATATATGTGTCTACGTTAACGTGCAATTTTCACACTTAGCCTAAACCTTTAATCTACGACCTCAACTCTCCGAATCAACTTCAGATTTTAGACAATGACGACCACAGAAACCAGTACCGATTCAACGAATACCACCGACGCAGGTAAATACTGCTATTCAGACTCGTGATAAGCGTACAGCTTTGGCAGTTCGAGTATCTTCTCTAAAGTGTTACTGAGCAGTTTTATACCACCTATCCAAAATAGGAGAACGAAGCAGCCGCCGACCAGGGCTTCGAGTTCTTTGCAGCCCAGATTCAATAGACTTCGTATCGTTTTTAAACCTTTCGTCAATACCTGTTGCGATTTTTAACTATTGTAATTTCGATACTTAAGTGTATATTGCATACGTTCGTTTACTTACTGTGTCGAGTGAATCTTCGTAAGTCCTGTAGAGAACCAGTCCGAGGACGAAGGAGATAATGCTGGGGAGCAGTTTACTCGTTTCCTCAGAGGCGTTATGGTTAGGTTCATCCTCGATGAAAAATGGGTTTAGCTCGACGCTTATGTAGCTGCAGATCCAGTTGAAAATACTCGTCGGCCAACAGAGCATTTGTTTGAGCCGTGAATTCTGCTTTATTTTCGAGCGCTTTTTGTTATTTTCTTTAAAAATTCGTTTACATGTATGCGCTTACCAGAGGAGACTTTTCGCCACTATCGGATTTTGTAATCGATGTTTGCGATATAACGGTGCAATCATTGTATTCGTCGTCATCTTCGTCTTCCTGATGTAGTTGAAGCTGTGGTTGCTTTTCCTCATCTATTTTAAGATTCGCAATACGGTGTCGCCGAGTCATTCTGAATTTTTTATTGATATCGAATAATTTTTTTTTAAATTAGGGTTAAAGCATACTTAATGTTAGCCAAATGTTAGACTAAAAAGAAAAGCCTTGAAATTCGCCCGATTGGCGATCGTACTTTTTTTTCAATATCACATATATAGGTATAGAAAGTCAAAGTATTTCGTCAAACGTTTATCGTGTGAATAAATATTTTATTACTATCTTATTTTCTATAATATAACAATGACTTAATAATCTAGTAAGGCAGTTTTGCATTGGTGCGCCGAACGATATAATCGATATCTCTTATATAATATATCATAATAATAATAATACAAATACGAATTGTACATATAACCTTAAATCTCGAATATTCGATATTCAGCATAACGCCATAACTATAGAATGTATAAACTAATTAACGAGGAGACATGAACGTCTCATATCTCAAACAAAAATTTAACATCGCGCAGCTTCAGATTTACCGTTTTCAAAATTCGTAAGAATCTTTTCACGACAATTTCAGCCGTTTTCTTATGGGAAAGCTTGTTTTTTTTTAGTAGTCTATAGCACCTGCTCATCGAACGTTTAAACGTCATGCTGGTGAAGAGATCAATCGTAGAGAACCGACGACAACCAGTAACAGACTCAAACTCGTCGTGGGTTTGGAGGTCGAGGCCAAGTTACAGGCGTCCGCGTCGCTGCAAGACTGCACACATCCTCGTAGATACCTGTAAGAATATTAGAGAACAAATTTTTTTCACATTATTTGGATATTCATTAATTATATGGGAGCAAGAAGAGATAGAAAAAAGACATCTCACCTGTTTTCGAAGTAAAATCCACCGCAGTGAGACATTCGTATAAGTTCGGAGTCGGTTGTCAGCGTCCCGCTGTCCAAGGCACATGTTCTCACCGTCAGAGTCGTTCCCGTGTCAACTGTGAATTAATCTAATTAGCTACTTATACAAGCGTTAAATTCGTGTATAATATATAAGTAATCATTTGAAAACTCAGTGTAAAAATTAGTTTATATTGTGAATTTTTTAAAAGTCGGTTAAAAGAGAAGGTTATTGGAATATGTCTAAATATCTTGATTTTGAATAAATTAAACGTTTTCATTCCACGCAAGTCATATTTTCTGATTACTTTTAATCTCATGGTCATCATGTTGTATTGTTATAGTAAAGTTAGCATAGTGACCTCCACTTCATTCGAAATTCAACTTTTAAATTTTATTTATCCCGTCTATAACGCTTCCTCATTATTTGTCATGAAATTTTTGTTTCTATCCCTCAAAACATCATGATTTTCACTTTTCACAGAGAACAAGACAATCCATCACGAGCTAATCATGTAAAGAGCGTCACGAGATCGTTATACATCCATTTCAACACGACCAATTAAAATCCATTAAATTAATTCAGTAGAGACACATATTTAAGAAAGCAATAAAGAAATAACAAGTGTGTTAGTAGAAAAATATGTTAGGTAGAATAAATTCAATGATTTCATTACTTCACAAAAATACTCTGTTCATTACGAGAATATATTACACTCAATAATTAAAAAGCTATGTAAAAAACACGAAAATTAAAAACATTATTGTATGAAAATGAGAATCTTTTATTAATATAAAAAAATGTCATACATCGATACAAAGCTTATAATCTAAGAAAGCAACGTTCGATGTATCGCAGCAATGTGACAATTCGTTGTTTTCGTTAATAAAAACTTCGCGATAAAGCTCGAAGGTTTCTTCTTTAGTCAAACAATAATTTATCGCTTGAAAAGTTCTTACCGTATCTACCGGCGAGCTTGATGCAAGCCGTAGCAGGAAAAAGACCGTCGCGGCCCTTACGTCCACCGAGACACGGCGACTGCAGAAACTCGAGGCTGCCGTTGTTGTGGAAAGGGTCATCGCAGGACTCGTTGTCGCCCCCGATCGACACGCACTTGAAGCAGTCTATTGCGCCGCCTCCTATAAACACATTAGGCATTGCGTAACACCGCGACTTTTACAATAAAATCACGGATACTGTGACTGATTCGTATATATGTAAGGTCTACATTGGAGTCCTTTAAACATTGTTTGGGAATAAGACGTGTGTATAGTCGATATTCAACTGGCTTTTATTATCGGAGGATCGATCGGCTTTATGGTTGGTAATTACCGGACGGATTGAACTCGACGTTTTGTGTCCGCGTATAGAGTCCAACACGTGGTCAAGACTATTATTGGCCGTATACAACGTCGATGATCGAATTATCGGTTTCTTCAAAATTACATAACTTTTGTAATATAAGATATAAAACAGCTATCACAACGTCGCGCCCCCGAAACCATCCAATCGATCATAAAAAAAACACACACACAACACCATATAACAAACCGATCACACGTCATGCAGCGCACCGCGACACAGTATACAATATATATATATATTGATAAACAACTCACCGCGCGTCATCGCGCCAAGAACGATGAGAACGACGCCGATCGTCCGGCGCCATCCGATTCGACTCGTCGTCATATTTTCACACAACGAGCGCGCACTCCCTACAACCGCATAATATAAATGCAGTAGTATATCGTGCGTTATAATACCGCATGCACCAGCCAGATCGATATATCGACGCGAATTCGAAAGTACCACGGCTTCAGGTCATCAACGTCTGCGCCATTCTTCGGAACTCGATGCTGCACCGCAGGGCACTGAACACGGGGAAATCGATGCCGAGGATTTTAGGCCGAGGAGGAGATCCCCATCACCGGTGCGGCGAATCGGCGGACATGTCGCGCGCGCGCGGGGCTTCTTTTTTTTTGTAACGATAGATGTAGGAACGACGATCGCAGACTGAAGGCGCGATCGCAGACCGACACTGCGCCGAGCTGTTGTGCCGACGAGGTAACCAAGGAAACCGGCTCTGTGTAGCTGTGCGGCCGTCTGCAGTATAGTCCTGATGTGTGCATGCATGTGGATGTATATATATATAGTGCGCGCGCCGATGCCGGTGTACGTTCTTTAACTACCTGCTGCGGGGGCGTTTATGAGGCTCTTGCTGCTGCAGGTGGTCAGGTTTTATACTTTGGGGTAGGTCTGAGGGGTTACTGCTTTTGTGGACTTATTGGAGACTGCTTCGGTTTGAGATTTTATTGTGTATAGGTATAGAGCTGCTGTATGCGCATTTTGATTTATGGACACGGGTCTGGTTATATCGTTGTGGTTAAACATGATGCCTAAGATTATATCGAGTCATTGAGGCATCTGATATTCATATGGTTGTATTCAATTTGACGACTTGCGATTCATCGATTTTTCTAAAAATAAGTATACATTCATATATCTAAATCCGACTAAACTGGGAAAAAGTCTTAATTGCTCACCTATACATATATATACGCGCTACAAGAAAAAAGTCGCACACCTAACGAATTCCTAATCATTTTTTCCACGCCTCTCACTTATAACACAGTCAATTAGATCGTTAACCGTCCTGGGCGTGGATCCGCTTTCAAGCAAATTGAATTAACATCGCGACGAGCACGTTTTTTTCTATTTTTTAGTAACCCCTATTCCCACCTCCAACCCTATATATTGCTACGCATGTATACTTATATATCCTCAAATTGATCGTCGAGCCACAGGTGAAGCGTCAAGCGCACGCCCTATTATATCTATTTATAATTAGCGTAACAGGCAATTTAATAATAGCTCCGAAAGTTTACGTATATATATATATGTAAGATAAGCACATGACTGATATATATATATAGTGCGGTTGACGAAAAACAAAGCGCGCGTGCGGTGGGAAATGTTTCTTTGCTGAATCGATATTCTTAATCGTCTACTGCGGCTTTCTCTCTCTCTCTCTCTCTCTCTTCTCGGTGTAGTGTAGTAGTATAGGTATAAAAGGATGTGTTATATATAAATACAGAGGTGACCAACTGTGTACGTGTATGGCTGTATTATATATACATGTCTTCGTTAAGAGTAGCTCGGTATAATGATCCAAAAGGGACGATGCACTCGGTATGATTGACAATCTCGCGGAAGTAGACGGCGACCGCAGTCTGCCAGACTCGTCTCGTTTATACGTATACATATTTTTGTATTATATATATATATAAGCACACATACTCGCACCCCATTATGCGCCTACAGCGCGTATATACGTCAATGCATACACAGAAGCTTATGGTCATGTATATGTATAAGTTATAAGTGTACATACACGTAAAGCTCGTGTAAAACGTGAAACACGCGATCACGCGAACTGTGCAGCACAACTACGCTTAATCGTGATAAATCGCGTCGGTTATATGCATGTATATATACGTATATACTTTGAAATTCAAGATACAGCAAACTCCGATAATAGGATTTTTTTTTCAAAAATCTTCATCAGATGAGTCAGCGGGTCGAAATGCACGCGATGCGATCGGTTCATTACTATTCTGCCGCCGAAGCCGCGGTCTGCGTCGTTCTTTCGAATTCTCCTTCGATTTTTGCCGAATGACCACAGGCGAAAGAGAAGAGAAGTATACTTATGTATAACCGAAGTCGAGAAGAGCAAGGATTGGTTTTTAGGGTCGCGTGAGACGTTATAGGTGGGGAAGAAGCTTCCAGGTCAATTGCACCTCTCATCGTTGTTCTATATCGGTTATATCTATATCGCGAATTAGAATGAAACTGATCGACTATCATTACGTCTCGTTAGGTTCACCTTACGATCTTTCATATATTCGCGCATATGACGAGGAAGTATGTGCTTACTTAAGTAATGAATAAACGTACTGTTGTATAGGTATACTGATTGAACAATCTAAATAAACATCCGAAGTCAAGCGCCTCTATGAGTAGTAATTAAAAAATCCGCCGTTCGATGCGCCTCAATCCGTCAATTCTCTTATATGCGCGAACCTATAGTATCATTCGTTCGCTTCGCGAACTAGTAGGTGAAAATCTCGATTGTATCATGATATTAAAAATGGCAAAACATAAGAGCACCTATTCGAGTTTACATTCAGTAATGAAGGTCAGATTTAAAAGAGCTATATAGGCGAAACTGATCCCGAGGGTCGAACGAGTAACGAAGAGGAGGACGAGAATTCTTAAGGTAACGAAGGTGAGAAGCCAACGTTTTTTTTCCTCGTAAAAAGGGGCTTTGTTTTGACGCGCGATGACTGCTATTTCACAAGCTGAGGGCATAATACACGTTCTCTCTCTCTCTCTCTCTAAACATAACTGACATGCGAACGGCGTTTCGAATTTTCGCGGAAAGGCACTAAAAACACAGGTTGCTTCGCGGAGAGAAAAAAACGTTCTTATATTTTTTCAAAAATACCACGTCTCATTCAACGTGACTTTTCTATATATATATATTCTTCATAAACATCGCGTACAACGAAAACGGCAAATTGGTACTAATAGAGAGACTCGTTGGAATAACCCTATATAAACACTTGAAAGCAATCCAATTAACGAGTCACCGATACATCCATCCTCCGAAGAAGCAACCGTTCCTTTGTTCTCTCGAAAACCCGCATCGCGTGAGGCCCCGCAGCGCCACCTCTCCCATAACAAGTATATATCGGCTGTGTATATAGCAGGACCCACGTCGAGCCACTATACAATATCGTCGCCCCCCGCGAGAAAGAACCAGCCGCAGTTCACATCGCGCGCAGACTCGCCACAGCGCACACTCCTCGCGACACTCTTTCCCCTCAGTCACTCACCCGCGCACATATATCTATATGTAAGCACACACTGTAGACTGTATCGGAGTGAGAGAGAGAGAGATATCCAACTGTACGGTATAAACGCGAGAGTAGTAGGTATAACGGATCGACCGCGAGTGCAGTCCTCCGCGACATCGAAGAGTATCTATATCGTATAGTACATATAGAATCACAGCTGCCAGGAATCAGCCCGGCGTCGTCATGCTTCCTGGCGCGACGGCTTCGCAGCTCGCGCGACGTCTCTGATAAACGAACGACCGGAGGTTTCCTATCGGGAGAAACTCGTCGTCTGGTGTGTACTCAGTGTGTGTCTGTGTGTGATCTTTCGTTGGCCGAGACACATCTCTTGCGGGAGGATGGGACAGTCGTCGAGCAACAACACCGGCCACAGTGGTGAGTTTCTCTCTTTTCGATCATCGCGACGTGCTTTTACACTCGAGTAGATACTTCAAAGCGCGGCGATGAGCTGTTGTGGAAGGCTGACACTTGTCAGTGGTCGGTGGGAGGCTGCGAGTGTTTTGATTCTCATAGTGGAGGATTTTGAGGTTAGGTCGCGAGACAGAATTTTGGGATGATCGGAGGGAAGCTGTGGAGGAGTCGCGGACGAGGCGATTTGTTTTCGGTGGGAGGGAGCGAGAGAGGAGGCCTTGGAGACTGCCCGACTCGGATAGTGCTCCGTAGACCGAAGATTTGAGGTTAGCCGCGCGATTTGCGTGAATCAGGTGTTCTGCTCTCGCGAGCGGCTGTTTATATGATTGCCATAATGCTACTTTAGTAGTGTCGTTAAAACTCACTGCAATCAATTTATCTTAATTGTTTCTCTCGATTCTTGGCTTTTTCTCAAGAGTACATCGTCCATAAAAACAACTCTCCAATCAGAGCATCATCGTTTTCTTAAAATATCCGCAATGACAATCACCTTTTCAATTAAGCCGGGAGTCTTTTTTTTAAATTTGGCACGCGCACAATAGGCGGCTCTGCATAGTAGTCAGGAGCAGAGCTCTCTTTCTGCAGAGACTCCCAGAAAGCGTACACTTATAAGTACGCGAAGGGAGCGCGGTTTTCGGGGTCATCGATTTTTCCTTTCGAGGAAACGCGCGTCCCATAAAAAAAACTGGGTCACCGGGCTAATCGAATTTGTCTATACACACAGCCGGGAGGCTCTCGCCGTCCGATCTTTTTGGCGCTTAATAATTGTTGCGCATAGTTATTAATACGTATGACAAGTAGATAGATTTTTTATGAATTGTATATACAGCTGGCTCTTTCTCCGGCTAATCACGCGCCGGATGTTTTTTTAATCGAGAGGTTAGATTATGTTGGGCGATAGGTTTGTGTAAATGATCGCGCGTGTGTTATGCAATTTGATGATTTTCACCGTTCTTACTACTTATCCTGCTACGATGAATGAAGTTTGAAGCGAATACCATAAACACGTAGTATCTCGTGGAAGCTTGAAGTGGGAACGTTTCCGATCGTTCAGTCATTAGGGATTTCATCTTGTTTGTCTTACACAATAACGGCGATAAGTAGGTGTCATCGGTCTGTTGTTTTTTTTGTGCGCAGCGGATTGCTGTTTACGAAAATCGCGCGTCAACTCCGTCGGTAAGTCGTTGCGGTGAGTTTCTTCTTTTACGACTGCGGGAAAATTACCTACCGCCGCGGAGGGAATAAAGGCGCCGCAGCAACATCTGGATAGTATGTGATTGAGACACGAAATTGGCGCTGGTGTGGTCTGTTTACGTGCAGCTGCGTGTTTCTTTCGAATATAAATTTGAATGTAACGTTTTTTTAGGGGGCTCGACGCATGATTTTGTTTGCCTGAAGAATGAAGACGAGTATTTAGTTTGGAAATTTGTCGGTCGACTGTTGATACTATCGAATATATTAGAGCATCAAAGGTAATTTATAGCTCAAACAAAATAACACCAATCTGGTTGTTCAGTTAAAACTTTCTTTTGACGCGAATGAAAATTTTGCCTTTTTAATCAAGTAAGACACCTAAAAATATTGCTCCTATAGTCTAAAAGCATCAAAACCAATTTCCACGAATCCAAAAATCGCATCTTTCCAAAATCTGAAAACTCGAAAGTCCTTCTCACCATCGCAAGCATCACAATCTCATTCGAAGCTCGGATGCAAAAAAAAAACAAAAGGATTACCGTCTGCACCAGACGTTCCGGAGGTCAGTGCGAGAAAATCTGCTTTGCACGTGTATACAGATACCATCCTCTCACCTTAAATTCATTCGTTCGCACGATCTCCATCCTAGCAGCGATTCCCATCGCCGTTAGAGAACTCTGCGTACCACATTGGCACCACATGCGTGCGCTCTCTCGTCACTTGTGTCGGTACCTGCTCGCTTCTCTATATTATATATATATATATAGAGATATACCTGAATTTTCAGCAAGACCGGACATCTGTCGGGAAATCTGTTGTTCTTTCGCGCCCACGAGATGCTTTTCTCAGGCGACTTTTTTTTCTACGTATATACGGCAGAGGACTTCCTGAACGAAATTAGAGTTTTACGACTCTGGGGATTTGACTGCCCCGTTTTGTCGGGGGAGGCTGTACGCCGAGCGTGGGATAGATGCGAGGGCGCTTGTGTGGAGGTTTTTTAAGAAGGGTTGCAAGAAGGTGAGCTCGATGTAGTTTTTTAACGAGTTCCGGTGCGTCGGGCTTTACGAGATTGGGGAGTCGTGGGAGTGAGATCGAGAGAGGCTTGATCGGGACTTATTGACGAATGATGCTCTCTCACGGCTATATTTTACATTTTACGAAGTGGAGTGGATTGCTTTGAATAGCGTGGAATTTTATAAAAAAATATTGCATTCTTCTTTGACAAAAATCTCCTCAGCGCAAAGATCAACGGCAAAAATTACACAGAGCAACGACCGTCGCGAGATACCGACCCTCGCGCTTATACATACATCCAACGATCCCTCTCTCAGCACTGGCAAAAAGCCTCATACAAAACGAGCACCAGCTATACCTAACTGTACACGTCGCATTATCTCCCTCCTCCATACACACACACACATATACACACACACACAAATATATATATATATATATATATATATATATATATATATATATATATATATATATATATATATATATCCACAGCACACTCACACAGATACTCTGTGGTTTTTCTCTCCCGAGAAAGAGAAGGCCCCGCGCGCTCGGCGAGAGCCGTGTCTGCCATATGACAATAACATCTGTACGAGCTAACGCGTGCTTTTCGAGAGACTGGCCCCCGAAAAAGTGAGCAGCTTGCAGGCCGTACCGCAGAGAGAGGTTCTGTCTAATTTTTTGGATTATTCACGACGGAGAGGTTTAGCGCTGGCTGTGTAGAGGAAAATTAATTGGATTTTGAGTGAGAGAGGATCGTGTGTGTTTTTTGGGGATGATGATGATGGAGTTTTTGAAGTATAGTATATATAGGACGCCGAAAGAGAGAATGCGTGGATTTGATAAGGATACTAAAATTAATTTGTAGACAGATGTTGGATCCGAGCTTTGTTACCCTGAATGTACTGTACTTAAATTAAATTTTCCTTAAGTGTATGTACATCACTTAAAAACCCTGCACTTTCAAAAGATGCCCAAACTCCTCCCTATACACACACACACGAGTTTCCGGAAACTCGTACAAATCCCTCGTTTCATATATACGCGGAAGCGTCTGTAGCCTAATCCACGAGTACGTGTATATCAGTATAGGCACAGCTTTTCACGCAGGGCAGCGACCCAATTCCTCGGCTGTAGCGATATATTTATAGGTGCAAGCCGCCGTCTCGTGACGCACGAGAGAGAGAGAGTGCAGTCCTCGGTATGCGACCAGGCTCTAATGTACCTACTCTCTCTCTCTCTCTCTCTCTCTCTCTCTCTCTCTCTCTCTCTCTCTCTCTCTCTCTCTCTCTCTCTCTCTCTCTCTCTCTCTCTCTCTCTCTCTCTCTCTCTCTCTCTCTCTCTCTCTCTCTCTCTGGAAATTCAATTCCGAGGTTAAGGCACGGGGAGGTTTTAGAAAACCGTATGATATAAAGGGCTTTGCGATTTTTTTGTTAGTTTAGTGGTAACGGTTTGTTATTGTTTTATGAATGATTATAGATACGCAGAGGGAAATGTAGCAGAACTAAAATTACTGTTGTAGGTAGGAATGACGGTAAATGCTTGCGTTATGAGTATTTTTGCTACGTCTATAATAGTCTTTGTATAATAGTGAAAATTGCTATGCAACATGTAGTATATTTTTTTAAATATTGCTTCTACTCAAACAACTTTATTAGGTTACTTTTCTCATATCGCACATCAAACTTTCACGAGCATAAAACGACGACTGTCCAGTTACGTCATCTATATACCATAAAAAGAAAATCCAAAAACATTTCTTACGTCGACCATCACGCAAATCCAAACCAATATATAACACTCAGACCCTCGCGATGGTAACTTCTTTCTCCAGCCTATAAATATAATTTCCATATACATACTGTACAGTCACCGAAAAAACCCGCGCAGCAGAACCTCTTTTTCTCACACCAATAGCAAAAGGAGCCTCGTAAAAAATTCGCTCGAATCCCACGTACTTAAAATTTTTATCGTTCCCTCCCGCGCGAAATAAGCCCGACACTCGTCGCCTTAATTCATTTCTTCCTCTCTTTCACTCGTATACACATACAAACAGCAGACTCTCCTTCGCGAATATATGCGTACGTCTAAAAATATACAAGTGAGTCTCACGTGCGGCGAAACTCTGCGTGATATCCTTCGCTTGGGTCGTCGCGCGAATGTTTAAAAAAGGTCGAGGCCCCCTTGAAGCAGCGGAAGAAAACGATGATTCTCGGAATAATGTGTATATATTTCTGTAATAGAAAATAATAAAAAATTGGATGAATTATTCAAGTGTGCTAAATATACGTGGAAAATATTGACCGCGATTTTTCCGGACGAGATGTACGGAGTCTTTTCATCTCGCGTCGATTTCCTCTTCGTATATATATCTCCTTCTCCGCGGCTTTTTCCTCCTAATTTCGTTGCTCTTCGCGCGCACTTTACTCCTTTGATCTTTTCGTCGCGAAATGATGTCGGTTTAGCTGCCACCGAAGCGACATTTCGCTTTGCATTTGCTGTGAGAGAAGTTTTGGTCATGATATTTCTAATTTTGTCGAAAATATAGCAAGATTTTAAGGGGGATATACATAGGCGGTATAGGCTTTCCTGAAAACAGAGCCTAATCACGATTGTTTACTTTTCGATGTAGTTATAGTTTTATTTCAAACCATTGGGCACAAAATCGTTCTAAACTCTAGATACAGCGAAAATTTTACTTGAAATTGTCACGTCTCCAAATTCTCTAATTCGCGGACGAGAGTAAAATCATCGCTTTTTATTTTACAAAAATCGTTAGAAACAAATATACACCACACGTCACCTACCTCACCTTACCCGAACTCGTCGCATCACTTGTTGCTCCTTCGCCCAGCTGACCTCCAGGCCACCTTCCATCTCTTTCACCCAGACACGCGCACCTTTCATTCATCAACCAAAATCTCTCCTATGTAGCATTTTTTCTTCTGTAATACTCGACTGAATGAATCGGTGTCGCGCTCGCATTTTCTTCTTCTGTGATCTCTCGAGTGCCTCAGCTCATTGTGTCCATTCAGAGGCGCGTGCGATGTCCCGCCGAGCTAACGTCGTGTCACGAGGCGGAGCAGTTGCTCTATGGGTTTTTTGTTGATGGGAAATCGTCGCGAGGGCCACCGGCCGAGATCTCGCCGACGAGTCGTCCTGAGGGACTGATGTGACAGCGAAGAAAGTTGCGTGACTCTGATGGTGACGGTGATGGTTCGCGATATAAATGTGGAATTTAATGAAGTTTTTCAGAAATATAATACTGCTATATTTTCACGCTTATAGATATGAGTAATTTATTCTAAGTACATTGTTTATTTATTGCGTTTAAGATATTTCATTAAAGAAGCCTCAACGCTAATCGTAATCAGATTAAACGTAAGAAATTAGCTGAACCGTTAAAACAAACTGAAGATCAAAGCTTCACTTGCAACGGCAAGCAGACCTCCGCTACAGTCGGCACACGCGACCTCCCTCAAAGCAACAAACATTCGATTCATCAGCTCGGTACGTTCAAACAAAAAAAGTGTCACCCTCGCAGCATAGGTGTTAAAGGAAGGTTGATCGTATAGCCCACACCGCGGCAACATCACAACAGACAGCCCTCGCTTCTCTCACCTTAAATTAGACAAGCGCGAAAAATCCAGCGTATCGCGTCTCATTCAATGCCGATTATGCTGCGTACAATAAGGAAAAGGTCCCGCGTGGGTGTCTGGCGGCTTTTCACAAAGATTCCGCCCGGACTACCGGCCTTTAAACGCTTTAATGCGACCGGCTCATTACGAGCGACGCGTGTGCGGGTGTAGCCGAATGTCGAGAGGCTTTTCCTGTCGGGGGTGTGGTTTTATATAGATAGATAGACATTGGGCTTTTATTACAATACTGCGTGTGAGGCGGTTTCGGCTTTGGTGGCGAGGCTGTTTGATCTTATATTAACGGTGTATGCATGTTGTTTAAATAAAATATTAGCGAGAGGAAAGAGATACGTTGAGTGGTCGATTGAATGATTTGATTTAAACAATCATGGTTCAGTCATTAATTACATGAAGTTTCTCTCGGAACTGCACATTTTTTTCCTCACGGTGTACAGGATAATACTATCGCAAAGTTTAAAAGCTTCTTTTCAATATTTTATTCAAATAACGTGCTTGCATAGAGTATATTACTTAAAGTGTTTACGCTTTGTAAAGCTAATTACCGAAAATAATACCGCAGCAAATTAGTATTTCGCGTACGCGTGTACAACACAAAGAAGCTTATCAGGAGCTAAAGCAATAAACCTACAAAAAGCAAAGTGGAAATAGCCGCGTTCGATTCATTGAAGCCGCCGATGTATTTAGCCTCGGGAAAACACACGTATAGCAGCGAGAAATGCGGGTCACTCCTGCAGAGCCTCTCCTCTGCCTTGGTATACCAGCGGTGTGTTCGTCTTCTAAAAATGCTCGTCGAGCGCTATTCTCGTCGTCGTCGCGGATTGTTTTCCGGACGAAACGTTACTCGGGGAAATCGTTCGGTAATGTGGATGTGTGCGGAGGTCGTCGACCCGATGATCAGTGGATTTGGAGAAATTGATGGGTAATGCTAATCGAGCTGATTTTGTATGCGCCCTTTCGATTGATTGTTCCGTGTTTACGCGCGCATATGTTTGAATTGATTTTCGTTTCGTGAGAATTTCTTCGAGAGGTAATGATTGTATCGATAATTGATTGCATTCTTATATTGACTTTTCCTGTGCTCAATGCATTTTTCAATGTTAAAGCTTGACAGATTGCTCTAACGAAATTTAACTAGCCATTGGCTATAAATGAAAATTTTTCATAATCAAATACTGTTTTCTATGATAATTAATCATTTCCATATACATATACACTTAGCACGAAATTGCCAATAATATACATGAAAAATGTGTTTCAATCTTTTGATACGCCATAAATCAAACTAACGAACTCGCAGTCGATTTTAATATAAGTTAAATTTGCATAAAAAGTACAGTGATTTTTCTTCGTGTTAAATCAATTCTTACATAATATTCTCGTCAACGGTCTCCAAATTCAATTTTCACTCGAGTGTGCCAAGTAAGAAATTTACAAATCAGATCCACATTACCGATAACTCCACTACTCCGAATCTACAGAATTGAAATGCCAAAGAGGCAAAACAAAAAGAAAAAAAAACATTAATCATACCGAGAACACTATGCAGCAGCAGTATTAGCATCAGGCGAACATTAAGCAACGATACCACGACTCGGACTTGGTCGAAAGAAAAAAAAAAAGATCTCTCGGTGTCGCCGCGACGTTCCGGATTATCATTCAAGTAGGTGTCAATGGTCAGTCCGTCAGCCAGTCAACGGTGAAAGGAAACGACTACGACGGCGTTGCTAGAACGAATTCAATGGGACAATACGGACGACGGTTCATGAGAACCGAGGACGATTACTCGCTGCCGTGATATATATCCTGCGCTTGATCGAGTGTATGTGTATGCACGGGTTAGTGTATAGATAAGATCGTCTTTGAGAGCTTGGAGAAATTTTGAGATCAATGGCGCAACGCTGTGGCATTGTTCTTTGTCCTGTGGGCTGAGCTGTAGTCGTCGAGTAGGCTATTTAATCACTTTTATAGTGTTTAAGGAAAAAAAGAAAAACTGTAGCGATAGACAATCGTGATGATGTTTTTTTTTTTGTGGAGATTGCCAGTATCTTATGGGTATCTACATATCCACTGAAGATCGACGCCTATACAATGTAATCTGCTTTCAATAATCATTATTCTGTTAGCTCGTTTACTAATACTAAAAGAAAACGAACTTTTTAATAACATTTATTCAAATGTGTATATTATAATTTTATTTACAATACATTAACCAATGATTTGCCAACGGAGCGTAAAAGTTTCCATTTTTCAGAAGCACACTAACCAATGAAAAAAGTTGATTTTCCAACCGACTCTCTCGGCTGTTAGCTGAAAGTCCAAAACGTTCGATACGCGCGCTGCACAAATCGAGCAGAGCGACGACCCTGACATTCGCATTCAGCCATCGCCTGCAGAAGCAGTAGCGTCGAGGACTTCGCGAAGGGAGCAAAAAGCGCCGCAGGGTGAATAAAGAATAAAACAAAAACACTCGTCCAACCCACATATCTATAGCTATATAGACAGTTTTATGTATATATATATATATATACGTATATATGTATATAGAAAAAAGGGGTAAAAGGAGAGCTTGAAAAAGCCCGGCATTAATTACACAGAGCGGACCGAGCGTAGGTGGAACTTTGTGTATAATTAATCGCGACGGCGGCGACTCGATTTCCATGGCGACGGGACGAGAAAAGAGAGAGAGAGAGAGAGAGAGAGAGATCCGCGAAAATGGATTTTTCTCTGCCGCTGCCGCTGCTGCTGCTGCTGCTGCGCGCGGACGTGATTACGTTTCTCGCGCTTTTTGTCCTCTCCCTTGTGCGAGTTGCTATATTTATGTATAGATATACACGTATAGACGGTTCTGTAGAGCCAAGCTCGGAATAGCAGGATGGGAAAATTGGATAGATTTTTTTGTTGTTGAGGTTTTTACGCTTGACTTTTGTTTGAAGTGTTTATAAAGAGAGTTTTTTTTTGCAAATATGTAGCTTTCAATAAAGTTAAAATAATTTTAATCGCAGGACCGATTATATATTTTATCATGAATTTCAGTTGAACCTGCGGTTATTTCAACCGTGTCGTATGGAATTGCTCTCATTTTACTACGTGTCCCTTAGCAAACTTGCTAAGGTAAATACGCGGGATGTAATTGTGCCTTTGTGCTCACAGTAGCGCCAGACACGAGTTATAATGAATCTTGAGGAAAAGCCCTCTTGAAAGCGTTGAAAATTCTCGTGAAATCAGACGTGCAAAAGAGAGAAAATTCTATAAATAGACTGTGTGTAACTACGTTATATCGCCATGTGATCGAGCGCACGAGCACGTATAATAACCGATCGTAAAGGATTTATCGTCGCGGGCAGTTGAGTTTTATTTCGCGGTTGATCCGGACGCAGCAGATGCATACTAAACTTTTTACTCTCGTTGATAAACTTGTCAAGGTTACGGACACTATCGGTAATCACAGGGAAATAATCGATTTATTTTCAAAGGCCCAGCCTCTATTCTATAACGAAGAATAAACTACGACTCCGCAGGTGCTATTTCAAAATTCATCCGAAAATTCTCTTCTCTCGCGAAAGAGCCCTGGTTGACACTATATACGCACACCGGAGATCTCGGCGCGAGAGTAAACCCGCAGACCAAAAAGACCACCTCAAAGTCTCTTGGTGTATCTATTCCTGGTGGCCCTCTCGTCGTCGCCGACCAAAAAAAAAGAGAAATATATAGCGTCCCGGCTAGAAAAGAGTGCAGCTATGACGTCAATTGGAAAGGGCACGCGATTATATATATCTACCGCGAGGCTCCTTTTGAACCGGCGAGTAGGTATTAGTGAGCTTGGCACAGCCGTTATTCCGCCAGGCTATTTACTGCTCCCTGCTTTGGTAAATTTAAGCTCGCGACGCGAAGCGTCGCTTCCTGATTACCAGATCGCTGCAGCTAACTTGACGATGCTTTTGCGAGTGCCTGGCGATGAAGTGCCTCCGCGGAGAGAATGTAGACTGTAACGACAACGAAAAAATCAGCACAAAATTTAGTGGTATTTACTTTGCTAATTTAATTTTAGCATATAAGCAAAACAGCGCACACGTGCATCGAGACGGAGCAGACGATACAAGGGTGTTCCGAACGTTGCGTGGTAAAAAAAAGAGTTGGCATCGTGACGAGCACCTCTCACCCCTCGTTAGAGCGATAACGCAAAAACCACACCCGGTCGTATAGGTTAGGATACTCGCATAGACGTTGCAAAAAAACTCACGTTGGATCGAAAAAAAACTCGACGGCTGGGTACACACTCGTGCTTTGTTTGTATCGGCTAGCGAAGGGCCGACGAGAGAGCCCATTGGAAACGTCATAACTCATCAGCGACACGCGCGAGGGGACGCGTGCTTGCGAATGACAGTGCGATGTAAATTTAAATTTCTTTCCTATCATTACTATGCTATTTCATTTTTTTCGGCTTCTCTCTACAACGCAAAGCCTACCCTCGACACGTTTTTTTGTCCGCTGCTGTGTATACATCGTATTAAAAAAGCGATAGCTGCAGCGCCACCTACTTAGTTCCGAAAAGATCCGCAAAAAATAACTCCCCCCCCCCCCCCCCGCTAAGCAAACAAGGCTTAAGAGGAGCCGTTATTTATCGCGTAGTTGTAGCTGCGTGTATCCCCCTGGGGGTTGAGCGCGAAACTCGCCGTGGTGGAATTGAGGTTAGGATTAAGCAAGCCTTTGTGTCCGAGGCTCCTTGTGTGCGTTTTCGTATGAGAGAGAGAGAGAGAGAGGGTCTTAATTAACGCCCTCGCGCGGAGATAGGTGCTTTATTTGCGCTGGAGGTGCTGCTACTGCTGCTTTTGCCAGGGGTTGTGTCGAGGGGTAGCGGTGCGCGAATTTCGAGGTTTCGCTAAGTGCCTGTTAGCATAATATTTCAGTATGTTCAAGGCAAATTGCAAGTAATGGTTTTTATTAAAACCGGTGCAGTTGTATATGTAACGAATTTTTATTAATTGCATCGATTTTCATCTAACATATTAGTACGTTAAAAAATTAAGCCTGTATTTTACATAATATTAGTATACATGAGGTTAGACGATATATTTTATAAAAATATCATTTGCGAAAAATGTATACACTGCTAGCACAACTACAATAATCCTACAAAAAATAGCATTAACATTGATACACTATTTATAAATACTAATATACTGCATTTAAGTATATTTGAACTCTCTAAAATCCTCAATACCGAAGCTGTAAACTGCAACTCTCTCCATCGCAAATCAAATCTTCGCAACGCGAGCAAAAAAAAATAGACGTAAACAAACACACACTCACTCTCTCTCTCTCTCTCTCTCTCTAGGCGCTCGGAAGCTGCACAGCACGTGCATCGTTATAAAATCAGGTGATTTACAGCTCAGCGCGATATTAGCTGCAGTATAGCAACACGTTGGCAACATATGTGTCGCACACCACCTCAGCGAGACACTTGCGTTGGGTCGTAATAAGCGACACGTGTTGCTATAGGTACGGCTCTACCTGGGCACCGCTGCTTTTTGTCTTTAGAAGGTTGCGGAACACGTTTTCCGGTACGACTGGGCTTTCGGCACGTAGCCGATGCTACGTGCGCTAATGCGTTGCTTATTCTTTTGCTTTCGCTGTTGGGCTGCATGTTGGCAAGGATGAGATATTTTTTTTTAAATTACCAGATGTTTGGAGGCTTTCTGGAGAAAGATGGAGAAGTTGTGGAGTATATGGAGAAACGGCTCTGTATAAATATTACATGGCTTTATCGTTAACTAGAGTATGTTTGATACATTTTCATACACTTATGCATTTTGTGATTTTTGACGTTTCTTGAGTAATACCCAATAATATTCTGCATAAAGTAGGATTGAAGTTCTTATACGAGACGGAACAACCGCATAAAACTTTATCGTTTGGTACTCAGTAACTTTACTCATAGCAGATAAACTGTATGTAAATTTATATTGTTTCAAAAGATTTCATTGTATTATTGTAAGAAAATGAATAGCGTCTAGAGCACTCATACACTACATCCGGAGAATCTGCATGCAGGAAGTTCCCAAGATTTTTATTTTGTCATTTCCCGTGATAAGATATTACAACATAAAGTAGTGAATCACACAATTCACTGTTATAGATTGAAACTGCATTATTACACTTTTTATGAAATAAATAACGCGTCATTAGCGATTCGTAATCGGCAATCCATACAGTTATATCTATCCTAACAGTTATTCCGAGAAATATGTAGAAAACGAAAATTTCTTTAAAATTAATCTGCTATAATTCTGCTACTCCGTAATATAATATATTTATGTTTAAAATTTGTTTAAACTGACTTTTCATAGCGATGCAAAGCGAACCAACCCAAAGTACACTCGATACCAATGCTACTCTATACAGGCATTTTCAAAAAAAGTATTATATCAATACACGAGACCCTCTCGTTCGACTTTCGGTAGAGTAAAATAACAATAATACCCCTCGCGCAGTTTCCGGTTCCGAGTACACCCACTCGTCATATCCCCCGTCCATCGTCATCTCAATAATGTCCACAGAAGCGTCGTCCCCTCTTCCAAGGTGTGCAGCGTATATGTATATATATAGATGAGTTTAAGTCGAGGCGCGTGGCGGTGCTCGATTTACATGCCGCTGCTCCGGCTGCTGCTGCTGCAAAGTCTCCAGGGGGACGACGATTTCGCTTTGTGTGCGGCTCCGACAATAATGAGTTATTCTCGTATAGCGTAGGAGTCGAGCTCTATGCGAAGGGGTTGAAAGCGAAGGGGGATTAGAGTGGAGAGGGAGAGGCTGGATGGATGGATATCGATTTATCGGGGCTTGGGGATTTCTTTTTATTTTTCTTTTCGGGGGAGAGGTGGCGGGAGGGGTCGGCAGTTTTTCCGGTGGACACACTTTGACGGGAGGCTAGTTGACGTGTATTTTTAGAGAGGTCTGTTGTCGATGGGTATCGATGGTTTTTATGAAAATTTCGTGTGCACTATGATAGTGCAAAGAAATGAACATTATAATAATGTATTTCTTTTGCGTTATCTGGAATAAATAAAAAGCTGTTGAATAGTATATGAGAATTCGTCTAAATCTTGATTATTACTTCCCTATAGAATAGTGACAGTCTTCTTGTTTCATTTGCAATAATTTATTTATTTTATCATCGTTACTATAAAAATGTTACCAGAAAATTTTTATAATACACGCTTTATGCTGAATTATGTAGATTTATCGGTCATTACAATATACGCATTTTTCATGCCTCGTATTTACCAATTTTTTATTATAAATGTCCAATAACAGCAAAAAAATCTATTTCAATATAAACTTACTCATAAAATCATTAAAAAATAATCGACCCCCACCTCAGCACACACGAGAGCCATACACCCTCAACTTCGTTAGTAGTCCCCAAAGAAACACGACTCGCAAAGCTCTCGAGGGTCGCTTCTGAACAAACGCAGGCTCCTTCGTTTTGTATACATCCTCTCGTACTGTACGAAGGCAAAAGTTCGAGCGGGGGCGAGATAAAGGGCGAGAAAAAGGGTTGAACGGCTGAAAAGAGCCTACGAAAGGTGTGGGTGCAGCCGCTGCTGCTCCTAACGGTCCCCGCTGCACCACTTTCTCGCGTGTACCCCTTTTTGGCAGCAGGGATTTATATACGGTTTATTCCGTTTTGTTCTCCTCGCGATGCTTTACAGTGTGTGTGTGCGACGATGAAAGAGACCAAGTTTTCTTTTTTTTTCTTCTCCTTCTGGGGAGGAAAAGAGTTATACTTTTGGATTCGTATTGTTGGATGGATTCGGTTTTGTTGGAGAGCAAAGAGAGAGATATATGCCGGCAATCGGAGATTCGAGCGTGATTTATTGTAGGAAAACGTGGAAAGGGGGAGCTTTTCGGGATTTAGAGGTGATGCGCTGTTTTTCCAGCGATCGAGCTTATATATTTGTCCTGCACAATTTTGACAATTTTGCAAAAGTTTTAAAGTTCTTTCTAAATTAAGTAACTAAAATATTTTGCTATAATTTATTCTTAGTTATATGTATTCGTAGTCAGCATACACTCCAGATTTGACACAAACTCAAATGAAACAAATTATCAATAATGATTAAAAAAATTTAATCAATGCAGTTGACGATGTGGATTTCACAGATATAAGGACGAGCCGCGTTGCACCAGTAGTCGTCGAGGGTTAGGTCTTGGGAGCGCATGTAACCGCAGTTCTGGGGGTCTTTAGCACCAGGTCCACCATTATCGGGTTGAGGTAATCCAAAGCTTTTCTTATTCCACTTAGTGTATTTGTCCCCGTCGAAGGTCTGGTCCAGTACGGTTACCCAGTGTCCCTCACGGAACATATCATGGATACCTATCCATGCCGACTCTTGCTTCGCCTTCTTCATCAGATTCTGCAGGAACTGTAATCAGACGCATGAAACATAACCTCAAAATAGATTTTTGTTGATTATGCGCAACAAATAGTACGATAAATTTAAAGTTATGGGTATTATAATATATAATGTATCGTTCTCTCTTTCTGATCTCACCTTGGCCTCCTTCTTACTATCAATGCTTGCCAGGTGAGCTCCTTCCTTGCGACAAGCTCTTCTTGCATCTTCCCAGGTTTTGGGTTTCATATGCAGCTTGTACCACCCAACACCCTCCTTTTTTACGTACCCCTCTTTATTGTAATTCTTCGACTCTTTTTTCATTCCACCCTTAGCGCTTCGCCTCGACAGCGAAGCTTCCTTAGCTGAAATCTTCTTACATATCTTAGCCAACGTTTTACTGCTCAACGTGTTCAGATAATTTAACTCGCTGTTAATCAGTAATCCTTTTTGACCTTCCAACTTGTAGTTAGTCTTCTTGTGCTCTACTTTGACGTCGGATTCCTTACTCTTCTTTACCAGACTTCCAACCGCAATATTAACTAACAAACAGAATACGATCGGGCCGACCAGAGTAGTAGTCCAGATGCGAATGGACATCCTGAGGCTGAGTCAAAGCGGCGAGTGTTGCTGCCGGTTAACTTTAACCGGGCGAATTCAATCGGCGTCGGCCATAAATTTCGCACGTAAAAATAAATATATCGGTTCGCGTAAAGCGCGAGCTTTTTTATGGGATAGTTCTGGACTAGAAGAGCTTGCACGTGTGCATCTATAACTATATATACATCTAAGCTTGTGTGTATACACGCAATGGTTTACGGTTGATTCTGAATTAAGATGCCGAACGTGTGGCTCGCGCAAACATCGGGGAATGTCTATTATTTTTCTCGTTTCGAAACGACTCTGCGACCGAGTAATGTACGCCGGTGTTAATTGAAATCGAATTGTAATAGTTTTGATAAATGGAAATACGGAGAAACTGCCGAGTAATCGTATTATCGCATCGTTTTATGCTAGCTATGAACGTTATTGTGAACAATGTTTCGGAAAGCATAATTTATTTCATTATATCTACTTTGAAAAAATTATGAATATTTCCCTTAAACTCACCTCCGCCTCTTCCACACTATCCATAACAGCCAAGTGTCCCCCGGCGTTGATACAAGCTTTTCTAGCATCGTTCCAGGACTTCGGACTTGTACCAATTAGCTTGTACCATCCTGTACTCTTGCTCATCTTATATCCTTTCGATTTCAAAGCCGTCGAAGAAACGACAACTTTCTTTTGCTGCTGGGTACTCCTCACCTGTTTGACTACTTGTTTTGTACCACTATTGCTATCCAACATTTTTTCATCACCAGTCTTGCCGCAGAAAATTTTGTCGCGGAGCTTTTTCAGAGTTTGGGCACTCAATCTCGCGGTATAGGTCATGGAACTGGTGATGGTTATGGTCGTGTCGTTCTGATTCCCGTGACCACCTTTACCCGGATGCAATTGGATCTCAAAGTCCTGCTGGGCCTGTACCGTCAGAACCAGCAACGAGAGGCCCAGAAGGTATGGAGACATCGTTACTCGTCTCGATTTGACTATACTGAATTCCAAACCGTGGAATCGATGAGATTTATACAAATCGTCAACTGCGCACGAGTCAAGGCTAATAGAATTCCCAGCTCACGTTTTTATCGGTTTTCCGGTTATTGTTCGATCGTGTGCAAAGCTATTTCATATATACGATCGATTATCGGTTAAAATAAAAACCAGCAGAGTGTCGACAGATTCGATAAGAGTTTATTAATATTGATATCCATACATAAGGAATATCGTGTCAAGGCTACAGGCCTACTGGGACTAGAAAAACTAGCTACCGTACAGGGCACTGCTGATGCAGCCGATGTTGTGAACCTGGTGCCACACGAGGCTCGGCATTTGTAACATCTCACCGAAGTGGGCAGCGATGAACTTGGCCGATCTTAACCTCAATCCATTGGCATTGTACCTGATAGATAGTCTCAGCATCTCGTAAGCGTTGTCCATCCTTATGTTTAAGCACATCTGTCTCTCGCACATCTCCTTCAGGCCTACCAGTTCCAACTCATTCGCGGCATGTAGTAGCTGTTGAGTTTGTATCTCTAGGATTCCTATTTCCCCGGTGTAGATGTACCTCAATACCTCGGTCATTATCAAGGGGTCGATATTATCGATCATGATCACTGGCTGGCCAATTTGCATATCCTGTTCCGCTTTGTCCAAGAGAGTCTTGAGAGTTGGACTCCTGGCAGCCAGTACGAATTTGTGCGTCCGCATCTCTACGCCTTTCACTAACAGGGTCATGTCGCTGTACTTTCCGTTGCCCAAAAACAGGTACATGTCCGAGCTCATGCGTTCCGCTGGTGGCTCCCTCAGCACAGTGCGGCATTGACCCGAGTCCATGTTATAACCAATATAAATCGTAAACTCAACCAGTAAAGTTATCTGGTTCAGACTCGACAGGGCTTGATTAATCGGATCTTTCATCCATTGCTGAGTGGCGTATTTTTTCCAGCCGAGACCATCATTTTTCTTAAGCTCCCAATTTTTAGTCGACAATCCATCGTTAAATGGTTGGCCCTGTGGGTTCAATAGTCGAAAGCGCAAATCTATATTTACACTATTACTCCAGCCATCTCTGTAGTACAAATACAAGGCCACGTAATTTTTTAACTCCTCGGTTTCGCCCTTCGGGTACAGTACTAGAGAAAACGTATGAGTCTTAGCATCGGGCGGACTGAATCTTGATGACTCCACAAACTGGCCGTTTTCCATACGGTCGATCATCAGAGAGAAGCTGCTTACGGTCCAGGTGTAGTTCATGTGAGCAAGCATTATACGAGTCATTCCGAATTCCGCGTTCGTTGCTGTGGTAGGGTTATAGCTTTGCTTCACGCCGAAGCCGAATGGTAGCATTAGGAGAAGGCCGAGTAGACTGGCTCTGCGAAATGAAAGCAATTCATTTTTTTCGACTGAAAAAGAGCGGTTTTCTTCTAAAAAGCATCATTCATTCGGTACAGTCGTTACATCCAAAGACAAGATATTGGTCGGACCAGTCAATGTTTTCAAAACACAGCAGGCTAATCTACCAACCACGCCTAATGTCGTTTCGTTTCGCATAATAAATAGTAGCTTGAAGCACACTCTTACGCACGACTGCATGAGCCCGAGCATTTTTCCTCCCATGTTTTCCTCTCTCTTTCTCTCTCCCTCTGCAGCAATTATCCCTGAACGCACGCGACGGTGCAGCTCCAATGATTATTCTCCTCTTTATGGTCAAATAAGCGAGTTGGACGTCTGGGCTTCGGCTCTTATTGTTCTCATCTGTGGGTCCCGTCAGTCGGCGCTGCAGCTGCTCTGCTCTGTGCCAATCTCCGTATGTATGTGTATACGTACTTACTTTACTTGGCGCGTCTGCGCGAAGAAGCAAGAAGAAAAAGAAACGAGACGTCGGGCTCTCCTTCACTCTGTGTAGCAGTAACGATTCTCGTAAAACATTCTTTTACAGCGAGCATAAAGGTTATTTATGGGGGAGGCGCTAGCTACGTTTATTGTTATTGATATGTCACTTCCAACGCCGACACTTTGTTTAAATAACACGACATGTGTGTGCCGCAATATATACACTCGCTACTCGCAATTTGTATTCAAGAGCCTGTCACCTGACGGCCGGTCCATCATTAATGCAACGCCAGTAAAATTGGATTACATCTCTCTCTCTCTCTCTCTCTCTCTCTCTCTCTCTCTCTCTCTCTCTCTCTCTCTCTCTCTCTCTCTCTCTCTCTCTCTCTTCCCTCTCACTGCTTTCATCGAAAATTGGCATCGGGCCCCTCCGGCGCAACCTGTTTGCCATATATCCGAGGGATTAATTAAAATTCGCGAACAGCAGCGGTAGCAGCCTCCATCCTCTTTCTCTCTCTTTCTCGTTTTACGATCTTATACCTATAATACACACGCACAAAGCGATCAGCAGCAGCAGCAGCCCCCACTCGGTCATCGGCAGACACGCGCCAGCCGTCTCGGGTCGCGTGGCGCGCGCGCGGTCTCTTGGTAGGGGAAAAGGGACCGCTCGCTCGCATGCGGGCCTTATGGGGTGGGGGTAACGTTGCCACCTGCCGCCACGCGGCCCGCGGCAGATGTGCGTACCGAATATTGCCTTCTGCTGTATGTATATGTGTGCGTGTGTATATACCTATATGGGTCCGCATTGTGAGGGGAGAGTTTCGTATGGCATCAGACAAGAAGGGAGGGTCTCGTGCATAGGTACGCGGCGTCTCGCGTCTCTCGTTTTGTTCATGCTGCCTGCGTATGTGTAGGACTTTACCGCAGGCTAACTCGGCTTGAATGAGATTGACAATGAGGTCGCTGCTGCGTGTACCTATATGTGCACGTACTCTCGGGGCTTCGTATTTTTTCTTTTTTTTGACGAAGGGGAACACCGTGCATAGATGCCCGCGAGTAGTGCACTTTGTTGGTGCAAGCATACAGCGTTTGTTTTCTCTCGTTGAATTGTAATGCCCATTTTTGTAAAATCATAATTATATCCAACTCTGCGAATGAAGGCAGCCCAAAAAGTTATGCGTCAGCGATCGCGCCGTATTTATATCCAAGCAGCTCCGTGAAAGGCCTGCGAGAAGTACATAATAGACAATAATCCATTTTGCACGTATGCGCGCGTACACGGTTTGCCGCTTCTCTCTTCGCTATATAGGTGTATAAATACGCGAGCAGCGTTGTTTATCGCAGTTGGCGCGCTAATTACACTCGCGTGTAACGATGCAATTACGCAACTCTGTGCTCATAATCGCGCGTAGTCGAGATTCAGTTGTATACGTGTGTAGCATAGAAGATGTCATTGCGCTCGAGAATGAAATATAAAGTTTGTTACCAAAACTCTCACCATCGTCGCAATCAAGGATTATTGAAGTACATCTTTTAACAATGCGTTAACAAAAAAAAAACACCACTACAGCTGGCGCCAAGAAAACGTTGATCCATGCAAAGCATCATCGCCCCCCATTACAAAAATTCAAATAATGCAAACTGGACTTTGCGGTCAGTTTGAAAAAAAACGTTGAGTAAAATAAAACTCCCTTTTGAAAAGGCGCTCGTCTACCTTGCTCGTCTCTGCAGGTATATACTACATTCAGCGTTAACAGCACGAAATCAGAAAAAGAAGAAGAAGAAGAAGAAAAGCGCGAGCAAGTGAATATCCTCGGAAGAAAGCATCTCTCGTTCTATTATCCGCGCGAGCATGTGTGTATAAAGAAAAGTGCGCGCGAGGCCTGTTACCAAGTCGACGCTACAACGGCAGCAGATCGACAGATGTGCCGGGAGGAGAGAAAGAGAGACTTTTCGGATGAGAGGTAGAATGTATACACACATATAGGTATATACATAGTGAAAGCAGCGCGCGCGCGAGTGGCGCGTGGCGCTGGTCTGTGCATTGGTGGGGATAAGTAGGTAGAAGAGCTTTTCTCGATCGAGAGACTGCACTTTTCTCGACGTTTTCGCACTATAACCTGTTGCCGCTGGCTCGTTAGCAGTTTTGGGTTTTGGGGGAGAGGAATATGAAGAGCTATCGGAAAACGTCTTGACCGCAGATGCTGTACGCTATGTGCCGAGCCATTTGGTGCGCGCGTGGGAAAATGGATTTTTGAGAGGTTTTCCGAGGCGGCGAGTTGCTTGTGATGTTTTCGCACGATGATGCGCTACTGCTGTTGTTTTCGGTTTGAAGGCCCTATGAAGATAAATTTCGAATACTTTAAAGTATACATCATTGTTTATACATATATACGTCACAATGCCTGCACTATAATTATGGATATAATATCCACGTTGATCAGTGCTATGCGCAGGATTTAATATAAAACGATATACTTAAGTACATTGCTTGAAAAAAGTACGGAAGTAATTTAGTACTTATACTCTAATTATTTTTCTAAACATACCATTGTAATCATTTCAAAAAGATACGTGAACGAAATTACTGTACCTTCGTTAAAACAAAACAAGTTATCATCACCTAATAAAAATGTTCATTCGTCTCGTCGCTTAGTATACCTCCTTCATTACACATGCACACGAGAGCCATCAAACTCGACAAAAGAGTCGCTAAACAGCGCAGCTCCAGAGCAATTTCCGCGATTCTAGCAGCGCGCATAATGCACGTCGTCCTTAGAGCTCGCTCGCGAGAATTTCGCCTTTTTACGAGGGACTCGTAAACTCTCGTCGGCCGCTCTCTTTCACGAGAGAGCATGCATTTGTGTGCTAATGCGGTAGTTTTCCCTCTTATATGAGCAGCTTTTTTTCTCGCACTTCACGAGCTACTTGTGAAAAGTGCGTAGTTTCCCTTCTCCAACAGCCTCGAGTAAGTATACGGGAGTAACGAGAAGAAAAGAACGGCAATATAGAGGATTCGAAAATTTTTGGTGAACCGTGAAAATCGATATTTTTTTTCCAAGGTAAAGCCGCCAATTTTTCACGACTCGATCGTTCAATTCAGCCAAACCGAAAACACACCGCCTACAAAACCACATCTCGTGACAAGCTTGTATCTACATCTTATCGAGGTCGAATCGATCCGCGAGACAAAAATCCAAATTTCCCGCTGGCCACAGACCGCATAGTGACACGAAAGATCGACGCCGAAGATTCCTTCGTGAAAGAGAAGAAAAAATATGAAAAAAAAGAATCACGCCTTCGTGACTGTGGCCTGGAGCAGAAGAAGCGTGTCAGCTGTTCGCCTGATGCGGAGGCGGAGATGGGAGAGAGATGACGAGACGCAGCGCATCAGCGGCTTCTTTATGGTTCTCAGGAGGAGGCGAGGCCGATGGTTTCTTGCTACGATTTTGGAGATTCAGATTATTGAGATGTTGGCTTCTTTCAAGGAGTTGTGGTGCTGATATGCGGGCTTTTTTTGAGTGAATACGTTAGATATACTTACGGGGAGTTACCGGGTTGGGCTGATTATTTTTATCGGATATAAATTGTTTTGCTGCTTAATTTCCAATGGAATTATCGTAGTTCATTTCGTACTTCCATCTGCAGTATTAATATTGTTACACAAAATCTTTAATAAGTCTTCTCGAATACGAGGTATATATTTCCGAATAAATAAATTCATGTTGGATTATTATTTTCGGATAGCCACTTGTAAGCAGATGATGAATATTAATAAATCAACTGCACAAGTTGAATTTCACGCAACGGGCGGGCAGGCTATCTCAATAGAATTTTTTGCTCTTAACATAAAATAAAAAAAAGAATCATGTCTGTTCGTCCACCAGCCGGACGATCAATTTTTTTCTTTACGCTCAACTACATACATCACCGGTCACTTCTGTACATTATACAAGAACCGGACAACTGGCGGAAGGACAGCCGATTACGATAGTCGACGTTGTTTACGACATTTCGGACAAAACGTTCAGCTCTCACTCGAGCACGTTCGTCGTTTTTTCGCTCTTCTGTCCTCAAGGTCCCCGGGTGTAGCGGTAATCTCTCGAGAGTCGCGTCAAAAAAAAAGGTTGAAAAAAAAATTTGCCCACTGATCGCGACATTTGGCTGTGCGACGACCCTCGTGTATAGCGTAATGGCTCGTTTTTTATTTGGATGGAGAGAAAAAAAAGGAGAAATGTTTACGAGCCTGCGATGAATGTGTCCAGTGTGCTAATCTGTATAGCTGTTTTTTTTTTTGTTATATCGTCGTAGTACACGAGTATATAAATAAAGTAATCGATGCGAGCATAGGTTGTATCAGATTTCGTGGTGCAATAAAACGTATAGTCATAGTGGTTTCGAAAAATAGAACGAGAAAAAGCGGCGAATCGAAATTTCGGCTATGTTGACGGTGAATTGAAACGATAACCTCCGACCTCAAATTTCCAGTTATATGACGACCGTTTGTTCTTTGGCCGCAAAACGGAGTGTGTAAAAAATTGAGAGCGATTGTGTATGTGTAATTAAAATTTGTTTCGTTTCATATTTAGAATATCGCTGTAGAGGTATATTTTGTTTTCAAAATTGGTATTGCTGCATGTCTGGGTCGAATAATAATAAATAACGAAATAGTATTTTAGCTATTAACATTAATATTTAAATCGCATTAAAAGTATGTTTACATAATCTCTCAAGTTTTGATAATACAATATAACGTGATAATACCACAGACGCGTTGTTAATTGAAAGACAAGGATCATTTGTTGATAAATCATTATCATTTATCTATAAATTACAGCCAAGAAAGTGCGGTATACTACTCTATCGGCTTGAATGATGCAAAAGCCGAATTCCGAGTCAATCCGAGTATAATGTTTTAATTGTACACTCATGAATTGGCAGACATTTTCTCTATAATACATGAAATTATAAATTAGACATTATATTACTTTCCTGAGCAAAAATTACTCTCTTACCAAGACCAGCTGCACATCCACCTTCTCAATGCAGTATCACAGGTATCTCGAAAAGGTCACACGACCAAACAACAGAACCCCATACGACGGATCGAATAAAGCCACAGCAGGGAAAACATCGATCCCCTGCGTCCAGTAGCACAGTCTTCCTCGTACAATTCTCAGAAGTCCAAGAAAGAGCGACGATTTTCCTTGCGGTTTCTCGCGTTCTATATTATGCAAGCGTGTATAGGTGGAGTAGTGGGAAGTGTCGAGCGCGTGCCGAGAGCGTTTCATTTCATACATATACGCGTGTATTATGTCGCTTGAATGAATAGAGACGATCGCAGCCGTCGACAGGTTTTCGTGTAACGTTGCGCGTACGGGGATTTACGAGACGATTTTTGTTGGCTTCCAGCGGGAGGTGCTCTGTATTATAGTTACTTGGGACAATCGATGCGAGACAAGACAGAGATTTTTCGTAGATGATGTTGGGGTGGAGAAGGGATTTTTTGGGAGGTTCACTTGCGCGAGAATCAGTAGGATTGTGCGTTGTTGAAAACGTGCGGCTTCGCTTCGAAGGATGCGCGCTTTGATAGGCGAATTTTCAGTTTCAAATATTTATTATTTAAGCCATTAAGGAAGTGAAGATTTTAAGTTCGGTGGCGTATATCGAGTATTTGAATGACATGAAAAATAGCCTGATATTTTATTTTTATTTTACCATTGCACAAAAGCATTTTTTTTCAAAACCAAGTAAAACAATTTTCATCTCACGTGTATGAGTCAATCGACATCCTGTCCTAAAATCACGTAACTTTTATCCAATCGTCCCTACGCTCGCAACAATACACGAGCATCGACAAAGGGCCCGAGAAAGAAAGATCGATCATCATTGGTCCCGAATCTACAGTATATACTATTATACAGACGATCATCGACGAAACTTCACTGACAAAGTGCACGTCCACCTTGATTTTTTTCGCTGCAGAGAGTATCGTCCACAGGTTGAGATTTACGGCGCTTTCCCCTCCAGTACAGTATACCATACGAACAATGAAGCTTCTCGTGAATGAACGCACGAGGTTCTTTCTCGTTTTTGTCGACGCTATATTATATATTCCTTATTCTATTCCCTCTAGAATCCACTGGTGCGACGATTTTTCAAAAATCTCCCGTGCGAACGTTCCGAGTCGTGTTTCATATTTTATTTCGTCGTATACATCGCTGTTTATGACTTTCCTCGCGCAGTGCGCTGGAAATGCGTCGATGCGTATAGCGGGTCGCGAAGTGTTTTCCCGTCGCTTTTCCGTGGGTGGCGAAGTTTGAAATTTTAATTAAACGTTGTTCCCAAGCGAGTCTTAGAAACGAAGAGAAGAAAAGAAGAAACAGTAGTGACAAACAAAGCTAAAGCTTCTTCTCCATGTCAAAGGCAAAACTCGTCGACAGATTAGACTCTCCCGGTTTCTCTTTTAGCTTGTTGCCAGGCGGAGGTGGCAGCAGCAGCGGCAGCAGTCGACATATCAGCTGGTCGAGCTGCACAAGCAGACGGTATTGTTCCTATCAACAATGTGGAAAGAAAGGCCCAGTTAGACTCTCTTCTGGCTGTACCTTAACTTCCATTCATTGTTTCTGCTGCTGCTGCTGCTGTTACAAACCCACCCACTTGGGGCCAAACGAGGCGAATTTCGCGTGCGCTATAAGGAGGAAGGAAGCACGAGAGTTGAGCCGCTGCTACTCAAAAGACATTGGTTTATTTGTTTCGCGTATGTACTGCCTCCTCAGCTGCGGGTTATATACCACCTTCTTGGCTTATGCCGACTGCAACGTTCGTTACGCCGTTTCGTCTTCGTTTTTTTCTTCTTCAGCTCCGTCAGATGTTCGCGATTATATTTGCTGCATCGTTTCGGAAAGAGAGCATTATATTATGTGCACGACTGGCTGCTATGTGGCTTTTGTGAAGCTGCTACTGAGCCTCTGCTCTTTGATACGGGAATTTGACGAAACGGCTGTTCCTTTCAGCGCGAGATGATGAGCTGCGGAACCTGTTTAGCGTGGATAGAGTGAATTTTAAATTCGTTTCGAAGAGATCGTTATATTTATAGGAAGAAAAACAGCGGCGAAAGGCAATTCAATGCTCTCTCGCGATTACATTACACCGAAGACGAGCCGCTCGTCCAATATATGCACTCAAAAGCTATCAGATTTCAGAACCGATCGCGAGGTATTGTTTGACTCGGCGAACGCGCACATTTATACGCAGCGCCGTGTCAACCGCGCGCGGGAGGCCACGTGCCACTCGTTAAACCCATCCGGTATACTTCCGCGAGGAAGAGAGCTCGAGTTACAAAACTTGTACATATATGTCTGTATTATTGTAGGATGCCTTCTTGAGGTGTCATACGCAACGGTTGGATCGTTGTTGTTAAATCGTGAAACGTACCGTCTTGTGCAGCGCTTTTTGAGAAAAGTCCAGTATAATATGTAATACAAGAGCGCCGTACAGGTATCGATGCATAGCCATCATGAAAAGTGATATGAAGAAAAAAAACAACAGATTCCTATTCGGCCAAACAGCCGACAGCCATTGATTCCTATATCCTATTTGCGGTTAATAATAATACAAGTCTTCAAAAAATCATCATCTGCACATAACTATTACTTCTGGTAAACCGCGACGGAACTTCACTGCTCGACCACATGAGCATACTTCAATGAGGATCTCGTTTGAGTATCGCGTGCGGGAAGTACAAAGTTGAAAAAAATTCTAAAATACTTTACTATTAACTGTATGCTGCTCAACGAGCTCCGGAAAACTCGCGATTTTGACTTCCATCATCTTACTCGGTCTACGCGAATTTGGTTTCCGGTGGGCAGCTGGCCTCACTTCGCTTCGGAAATCAATGGGCCCCTACCGGTGTATACTAATATTATATAGCAGGGAGAGAACTGCTGCGGCTGGTGGACAGCACCTGGGACTCTCTCTCTCTCTCTCTCTCTCTCTCGCTCTTTCGGTCTGCGCAGCCCGATGTCTGGCGTGCATTGACACCTGGATAGCACATGCCTGCGAGAAAGAAGGTATATACGCGCAGCGAGGGGCGAAAGTTTCGAGAGGCCCCGCGGAGATATCGGAGACTGTGTTTTAGATACCAGAATTTCAGATTTTCCGAGAGATTTTTTTTGCTTTGGATGTAATTTCATTTGTGGGAGTCTTCAGTTCGATCGTCATGCATGGGGGTTGATTAGGATCGTGTAGGATGAGTTCACGATTTGTGGCTGATTTCAGTTCATTTTTTTAATAAATATTGAATTTCGTTTACGATATTTTAGTTTGATTTCATTGCGAATTGACTCTCAGAGTATAGTCAAACACTTTTTTTTTAAATTACTAAACAACGATTCAAGACAATTGAAGCATAGAATGAAGTTGTAACACGACACGTATAATCAATAATCTAAACGAATGTAGACACGTCCACAATGCAACTACAGCCAACCCAGTATTGCACAAAGACGAACTCGAGAATCCCATGCCGCACACTTACCATAAAATCGTATCAGTCGTCGCTCCCATCGGTATTTTCCAAAGAATTGCAAAAGTCAGAATTTCCCACAGACACGCGTTTTTCCGGCCGCATTAACTATACGACACAATGGGACAACAAACAACTGGAGCAATCCGCCGACGCATTGAAGTCAATGCGCTGCGCAGGAAAATGAAAACGCCGTCATTCCCATGGACATTCGCATAATATAGAGTTAGCTGCGAAACGCACTGAGCGCACGTGAAAATCATCTGGCGAGGAGGGCGAGAGGCTCACCTGGACATCGATCGATCGATGGAAGCTGTGTCGCACACCTGGAACAAAAGGGACGACTGGACTCGGTTGATATTTTCCGAGTTTTCGCTACTATATAGGGGATGGTATAGTCGAGTCACGTTCGTATCTGGCGACCAGATGTTTTAGTAGACGAGACAGGACTCGCTACGCGACAATCGCAGAGAGATGTATTTGAGTTTAGTGGAGATGCTTATTGTATTTGGTCGTGATGGATGTTGGAAAAGGGGTTGTTGGATCGTGATTAAACGGCGATTCGATTGTTTGAGTGAGTTATTGACGGATTTGAAAACTCCTCTTTTTTTTCTGTAGCCATACTAGACATATTACAATGATAAAAGCCACATTGTTCATCTAAACGTGATTTTTATTCATTACTCTCGTAAGAATGAATATTTCATTTCAAGCATAGTATGGTACAAAATCCTTTTTTTCATCAAAAGTGCCAATATTCACCTTTGAAAGAAAAAAATTAAAAATGTCCAGTCCAGCCTCTCGATTGATCAGCAGCATCATCATCGGCTCTTCGTCTACGTAATCAGATCAAAAAGGGGGAGGCTGACTGGGCGCCGGGCGTCACTTACGACCCTTTGATCTGGCTGTCCCGTGCAGTAGTATACATAGTGAGTGAGGCGCATTAATGGAAGGAAACGCGGGCAATTCGATTACGACGCCGCTCGAGGATATCCGTCCACTTCCGATCTCTGTCTGCAAGCGAGCAGTTACTCTGTATATGTATATAGGTGCATTATGTTAGAGAGTTGAGTGGTTAGAAACAAAGAATTTTTCGAGGGTTGTTGGAGACTAATGTTCAATTTGTAGCGTATGCTAAAGGTGCTTGTAGGATGTAGAGTAGTTGTTTAAAAGTTCAATAATAATTATGGTTTAATATAATAACTATAGAATGACAGCGTAGTTACGGATACTTCCCTTAAAGATTTAATATTGATAGTCCAAAATATATGATTCTCTTTCCATTAACTCTTTAACCAACAAGAATGATTAGTTTCTCGCCAGAGTTAGAACGAACGTTTTCTCCCATGCAAAACGAAACTAAATAATAAAAATCAACTCATACGCTTAATGTCCCTCTAAAAACCATCTAACCGAAAAATCTTACCAGCTTAACAGCCGTGAACTCTCCACTATGCAGACATAAACGAAAAAAAACTCACTCGACCTAAAACCCTATACGTACAAAAGCCCGCGAATTACTCTCCCAGTATAGCCAAGTGCAATTATCGCGCTCTTGAACCTCTCCAGACGTAATAACCTGAAAAAAAAATTTTATTTTCTGTTTCAGGTAAGTTGGAGCCCCTGGATTTTTACGTGAAATCTCTCTTTCTCTCTCTCTCTCTCTCTCTCTCTCTCTCTCTCTCTCTCTCTCTCCCACGGGTCCTCGAGTGAAAAGCGCCTTTGATCCGCCACGCGTGCGCTAATCCACCAGCGTTTGTTTGCGCTTCGCGCGGAAATTGCGACGTCTATCTCGTCTCGCGCTATTCGTTTTTTTTTTCACGGCGCTAAAGCGTTAATATATTTTTTTCTTCCTTTTTGGAGGCTGCAAAAGTTCCATCTCTACGTTATTTTTTATGTATACCTATACGTATATTCTCGGTACGAAATTAGCGTCTGGTTATTATTCCAGCGTCGCGTCTCGTCGAATTTGAATAATTTGGGAAAACAATATGAGACGGGCTTTTTGTGATCAAAGAGAGGGTCGAGCGGGAAAACAAACGGACGGATGAATTTGTAAATCTCGTCTCGATTTTTCCCCTTTCTCTTGAAAAAAAAAGGAAAAGCGGAACCTACCACGTGGCAGAAATACCGCGGTGACGCTTGTGGCTGTATCAAAGGAGAGTTTGGATGAAGTATATATATATATATATATATATATAGGAGAAAGATGTACGTGAGGTGAAGATTAATGGGACGTCTGTGTGGGTTCTCTGAGGTAAACTCCAAGTTTCTAATTTATTTGAAAACAATTGATTCGTTTGTTATAATTAGTTGAAAAATGTACGAAAATTCCTTTTTCACGGGACATATCTTCAAAGAAATTTCTCTCGTCCCCATAAACAAAGAGTCGCCAACGTCAGCCGCGGTCCCGAGAAAAGAGAGAAAAAAGCGCGACATCAGCATTACGAAACACCGGCGGTAATAATAATCGCCTTCTGCGGTTATTAGCCGCTCGTGCACACGTGTCTTTTAATTGCTCGTCGCCGCCGCCGTCGTCGCGCAAAGTGTCACCGGTGCAACTTTCTCGAAGAGAAAAAAAAAGAGAGACGAAGGTACACGCGCGCGCGGCCTTCTTCTTGAAGCGCAGCTGCCGTCTTCGAAAAGGGAGAGGTAATCTTCCCTGCATCATCCTTATATATATTTATTCTCTCTCTTTCAAAAACTCTACCCTCGACTCGTCTTCAACTCGTGTACTAACTTCTCTTCTTTTTCTACCTGCGTATACCTCTTGGAATTAATATTGAAGTCAGGTCTGACTGCTGTTCTTTCTCGTTTTTCTCCCCCCGTCCCAGAGGATGACGGTTAATTAATGCAAGTGTACAGATAATTTTCGGCTACTTTGGCTAACGATGCGCAATCAATTTCGCTACGACGATTAACGAGGGGATGGAACGGGTATAATATGGATCTGTATATCTAATGTTAATTTTTTCGAGCGCGTGTGCGTATAGTATTATATTCCGTTTAGCGTTATAATGCAGGCCATATGCCGTGAACGAGATGATGCGCCTCTTTTTTTGCTGACCGAATGCGAGTCTATTTCTCGGTTTGATTCGACAATAAAGAGATAGATTTAGAGGGAGAGAAAAAAAAAGAAACGAAGACGGAAGTTGGAAATAAGTCGAGGTAGCTGCGCGATTTATCTGTCACTTCGGCGGGTCTTTATCTCAAGAGCGACGCAAGGTGCAAGAGTTCCAAATCCTGTTTTTCCTTCTTTCGACCATCCGTCTTATACCTGCTTACTTATACTCTTTATCGAGTTTCACACTTTTGGGAGCGACGATCTTTAACGAGAGACTTGAATTTCGTCGCCGGGCTATTCTTACGGGCTTTCGAATTTTCTAAAAATAATTTTATTTTCTGGCCTATCACTCTAGAAGCGTCGACATCCAGATCACGTTGAACGGAATAATAAGTTCTAAGATTACCACATCCAATTCCTTCATCAGCCGATTGCATTAGACAATACGTGCTCGACGATTCAATACACTCTCATATACATTACCAGAGCACTTCTTGGAAAAGCTCGAAACGAAAGTAAAAATAAAACAGAAGGTGTCCATCTCTTATTATCGCGTACCACAGCCGTCCCGAGTGTATCCGAAGCATCGGGCCGATAAAGATAAACGCATCTCCTTCGTTTCGAAGCAGCAGCAGCAGCCGATTGGTCGGCGGCACGCGCGCACACCTGCCTCGAACGCGTGCCCGGTGAAAGCGAGAAAAACAACTATTTAATATATACGCGCTCGACGGTCCATAGCTCGGTGTGTAACGGAATTTTAAGCGGCTCTTATACGAGGAGACGCTGAATAATCGATGATTAGCCACTATGCTCGTTTTCCATGTATATAATGTGGAGGTAATTTGCATATCTAACGCTCACATGGAATATTATGACAATATTATGATGTATACATATTGATTAACATGAATCATTCATAATCGCTGACTGGTATATAATAACATCATTCATCGCCATAATTATCAAAACTCACCACCATCATCATTTAGTCGATGTCAATAGACGATGCTCATCAGCTCGACCGAAGCTAACCATGTGTGTGTTTTTATCTGTTTCCTGCTATTATGACGCCAGCCAAGTACGCGGATCGCATAAGAATCCACCAAAAAGAGTACCTCATCGAGGGCTATCAGTCTGGCGACGATAACAACGGTGAGCTCAGACAAACCCCCATCTCTCTCTCTCTCTTACTCAACCATCACCCGTATATTGTTCCACACACGCAAACACTTCTCCAAATGCTTGTGACATGTTCTAGACCTGACCATCACACATGTACACACCGATTATTTATATTTTCTGCTCGATTGTTGTCTCATCTCCTCCTGTTTTTCGTTTGTTTCACTTGACCTCTGTTTTTTTTCCTTTTTTTTGGCTATGTTTGGAGACATGCACACAGGCAGCAGCGACTTGTTGCATCGTGAACGTCAAATGAGCTGCTATAACTTTGTAAAATTATTTTTGTACAAAGTTGTACACACACTTGGACTACGTTTAACGTAGAGGACGCGCACTCTGATGATCCAATCTCTGTGTACATATTCACATGCATATATATATGTGTGCGTTTCGTTTCATTTTCTACACCTTATATACACATTAGACACACAATGTATGACTTCATCTTTTGTTTACTTTGTCATGAGCGTTGCACATACATGCATACTTGGCATCTCGATTCATATTATATATATATATATATATACACCCCATTTTAGTGCAAGTCTATCAAATACTATCTGTCTATATTTATCATATCTGTCACTATTTGTTACTACTTATGCATATTAAAAAGATACTTTACTTACGACTAAATGTACACCGTACTAGTCTGTAGAAAAATGTAATCCATAACGATATAAAAAATACAAGCTCTGAAACGTTCTCCCTCACACTTGGAAATCGATCCACGAGAGCGCGAGACAGAAAGAGACATCGCCCGACCGATAAAAGAGCCGCGCACTCGCTATCTCCGAGGATTTCCCGTCGAGCGCTGAGCAAACTTCATTATATACAGCCTGCAGTTTTGTGCCCGATGAATAAGAGCACCGCTGCCGCCGCCGCCTTCTTTCTCGCTTTATTTTCCCGTCGTCGGCAGATAAGAGATTCGTTATGTCACCGACAGACTGAATTGCTTGTTCGGGAAACGGGCGCGAGGCTTTATCTCGCTGCGTAGATTTTTTTCCTCCTCCGACACGCTCTTATTATTGCGACGAAGGGGATATAATTATGGCTAATGATTCGTGTTGGGAAAAATGATTCACGCTTGAAATCTATTTGATATTCTTTATAATCGTATAAACCCCCGTGAAACCGAAAGTCGATCACAGCGTAACCCAGACTTGCCCATCGTAATCCCAGCTCAGCATCCTTAACAAAAAAATATCAAAGGTATAATAAAAATCGTCAAAAGCTATATAACGCACCTTCCGGACTACCGTCGGTGCCAATAGACGTGCGAAGGGCAAATATTATTTTCCGGCTCAGAGCCCTTACGTAAAATTGCGCGACCGATCTTTAAAACGCCAGGGATCGCGTGGGAAACTCGTAGCAGAGGCTTTGTGATTTTCCTTCTTCTCCCCGGGGAGGGGATCCTCAGTACAGCTGCTGCTCGTCCCTCCTGAACTACGTCTTGTATACCTGCAGCAGTACACAGTGCGTCGATTTAAAGTCGCAGGTATAAGGAGGCCCGAGCGAGTGGCACTGAACGTTATTACCGAGACATTTAAATCACGGCTGGCTGGAGGAGGATTTTTTAAATTTCCGGTATACCCATCGCAGGTTCGAGCGATGATGGGAACTGGATCTCGTAGAACTAATAATCGAGCACCGGATGCATATTCAAATGCGACGAGGTGTTGCGTCGATCGGGAGGACCTGTCATCGAGGCTTCTGTTATGTAATTTTTCAGAGGTGACGCAGGGATTGATGATGCGGAGGATTTTTTCGTGAGAAAGGTAGCGAAGAGATTTTTTGAGAGCAGGCGTGCTGATAGAGACATTTTTACCTGAAATATGTTCAATTTTTTCCATGAACAACAAGCAACAGTTTATATTAATTACTTTGAGTGAATTGGCTCCAGTTATAGCTGACAAAGTATATAATATACGAAAAAAATGTTTAATTTGCAAACTTCCAAAGATTAACAAACAAATCCTGTAAATATTTGTAAGTAGTACAAGCCAAAAGCAAACAGCATCAATGATGTCCCTCAGTACTGACAAAAGAAGCGTAAAATCGAACGTCAATGCCTGCGCATGACGACCCTCTACGCCGTGAGCATAATAAGAGTCCCCGACAACGTCATTGTACTCACCGAAAATAAAAATTCGTGGAAGCCATCGAATCTACCGAGCGCGCACGCGACAAAACGAGGAAGAATCGAGTCTCTCCCCACCAGTTCGCGGCACGAGGCCCAAGCCCCCCACCACCCGGTCCCGCGACGAAGAAAAGCAACGCAGAGAACGCGTCTTTTGTCGTCTTTAAGCTTTTCATATAGAAGAATAAGGCTCGCGCCTCCAGCGGATTTCCTCCGGTCATTCGATGAGCCTTAAGAACATATTAAGGCCCCGATTCAGCGTAGCTCGACCGCAGGACACGCGTGTTGCACAATGAACCGCGCAGTGAGACTGCTGGGCCTTTATCGGAGAAAACCGCTGGGCCAGTGTCTTGGGCCTTACGGGGGGCGTGAGGTTTACGTATATCGTGGTGCTCGAGGATTTATGATTTTCCTCTTTTCTCATTCTTTATTTCGAGGTTACGTACGCAGGAAGTTGGATCTTGTCTATAGTACAGCTACGCGTATGTGGTCGAGAGGGGAAACAATGCAATGTTTTCCCTACGGTTGCGTCTTCGCATTGTCCGTAACGCGGAACACCCAGCTCGAATTTTCAGCGGTTACTCAGCGCACGGGGTGCTTCTGAGTGCGCAATTTCATTGAATGAATATCTACTGTCCTACGTGGAACTGAGCCCGATGAGAAAAATCGTAATATGGCTCTCCCTCTCAATTTTTTCTTTCTCCATCGACAAAGAACGCACAGCACATGACGCTGCATTATTCATAACTGAGGATAAAAATTGCCAGTTTCGAGTGATCATCATTATCATCATCGCATCCCCCTCCGCGACTTTTGGCAGACGCTCGGGTATCGAATTACGAATTAAGACTCGCCCTCGCACAGCACAAAAGATCCTGGAGCGCTCATTTTCTCTCTCTCTTTCTTTTCGAACGCGAAATATTCTCCTGCATCGGGCAGCACATCAGGTGAATTAATAATTCTTCGGGCCGTCGAACGATGATGATTTTTTTTTCTCTTCGCCGATGCACCTGTTCGCTCTCGGGGTTGAAACCGTCGCGCGCGCGAAGGCAGATGTTCGACGCCCGTCTCTTACGGAGATGAGATGGACTGGTGGTGTGCGGAATATCGCTCGAGACGCCTCTTCTCTCTTTCTCTGTCTCTCTCTCTGTCTCTCTCTGTCTCTCTCTCGATCTCTCTCTCTCTCTCTCACAGGACATTTAAATGCAAGCTGCAGCAGCTTTTCCTTGGATTTTTCTCTCAGGCCCCGATTGGGCCCACTGATTAGTACTAGGCGCGGCAGCTGAGTGATTTCGGAACGTTTTTTTTAACCCACCGTTACGCTCGGTTAGACCGTAGGATTCTCGCGAAACAGTACAGGGCGGCACCTACTGCAACCGAAAAATAAAATGAAAACGGTACTGCATATACGAGTGATCATGTGCAACTGGCACGCGACTCGCGACCGCAAACCACATGTCTCGCGTGGCGTATCTTCCTCGAGTTCCGCGAATGTGTAGTGCCTTTGTTATGAGGATTGATAGCTGGCTTATGCTCCTTTTCAACGACGATTCTCCTGAATTATTTGGAGTAACGTTTTTTTCTTTCGTTCGGTTATAACTACGCACTTTTCATCATTCGCCTAATATCATCACTCGATGACAAATAATCCATACTAACCTCCCGCAGTGATTGAAAAAGAGAATCGCCCCATGCCTCTCGCTCTATCTATCTGCAGCAGCAGCAGCCCACGCGTTGTAAAAGGCCCTTGATAGTCAGTTTATTTGAGTAACGAGATAATGGCCGTCTTTGTCGCCAGCGCAGGCGCTTACCAAAAAGCCGATTACGCGATTATCTTCTCCTTCCTCTTGGCTCTGCTGGAGCTCCCCGTCTCTCTGCTTATGCTCTATCTCTCTCTCTCTCTCTCTTTGCTTTTGTAAAAATAAAGGAGCTCTTTTTACTCGCGGACGCGCGTGTACGCGGCTTAAGTGAATTTATGATGCGCCGCTGCTGCTGCAGAGAGCCTTTTTTTAAGGGAAGCGCTGGAAATTTTCTTTGAAAAGTTTTTCAATCTGGAAAGTTTTCGAGCGAAGATTTTTTTAATAGTACCGTTATAGAGCCAAAATGTTCGATAAATACATTAAATTTTCATATAATCGACACTTCTTATATTATTTATTATTTAACCTTGATCATCGAAATTCAAGGAATTGATCTGTATCTATTAAATATTAACTTAAAGGCTCTCTCGGAATAAGTATGTAAATTTGAAATTTGGCGCAATCTTCGAATCCTTCAAATCTCAAAACGCTCTTCATATTTCTGCCACTTTCTCAAGTTTCTAAATTTAAAAAAAAAATTTTTTTAAAGCTCGCAATCAGCGCAACACGAGCATCGCAGACTCTCCGAATTCCCGACGTTCTTAAGCGCAAATACCTCTATACTCGGTATACGCGTATATATATATATATATATATATATATATATATATATCAGGCAAACAGCATCTCAGGGTCCGACGTGCTCGCGCTCGCGTATCGATTTTCGCCTCCAATTATGCATTACCCGCGCTCTCGCAGTGACAGCTGACCGTGCCGGCCATTCCCTTCACCTCCATCACGCGTATATATAGATCTATATATAGCTGTGTACACACTGCAGCTGCAGCAGCAGCAGCAGCAGCGTCTCGTCTCTCGACGTCAACGTACAGACTGCATACTATACTGCTGTACATACCTCTTTATATATTATATGCAAGCTCGTAAAATCGAAGGCTATATAACTCTTGAGAGGTTATGTCTGCACGGCTATATGCCTATACGTATGTTACACGCGAGGAAGTCCAAGTTTAGCGCATAATGTTTACACTCGCGCTTTCGCCCGATTGCGATACTTATTATTATTCGAGCTTAGCTGTACACTCTCTTTCTCTCTCTCGTCGTGGGAATGTCAGGGTTTACGAGCCTCTGCGTTTCCGCGCGCGATTTATGGGAAGTCTAATGATATAGGTTATCCGCGATGCTACTGCCCTCTGTGACGATGATTACGGCGTCGGTTGCGTCATATAACTGCGTTGTAATAGCTCTCGTCGTATAATGCGCGTTTTACTTTCTCTAATGAACTAGCATTTTCATCGACGATTTCTCCTGAAAAACTATATACTTACATATACCATACGAGCCCCCTCCTCGGTCAACAAGGGTTGAACGTTTTCTCTCTCTCTTCTCGTATTTTTATTTCCGATCGCGGGGGAGGTTGAGTCAAGGGATTTTAAAAGCTGCGCGCCGCCGCGCATCTGTCCCCCGTGACTTATTTCCCCCGGCTATCCTCTCTCTCTCTTTCTATCTGTGTGTGTGTGTGTGTGTGGAAAAATGAAAAGCCCGGAGCGATTTTGCCCTTTCGAACGCCTGCATCGAGATGGGGGAGTATATAATATACTACATATACTTATATACGCGGGGGTGCATAGGCTAAAATAGCAAAAGGGCAGACTGCTGCTGCAGGAACAGATCGATTTCTCTCTCCTTGACTGCTGCGGGGGAGCAGCCTAAAAATAAAGAGCCTATATATAAGTTGCCCTTGGTAAACAGGACCACGTGCGTTTATCGGCAAAATTTCGTCGTGTCTCGACTGTGCGTATATGGGTATACCGTATGTAAGAGAGACGAAACAAGCCTGACGTCTGCAATTGGACTTCGAGCTTATACAGTAGAAAAAGGAGTCAGTGCGCTCTCGGCATTATCTCATTACGGTATCAAAGTTCGCGCTTAATTCGCCTCATTTCTCGATTGAGCCAATCGACGATGCATCGCTCTGATGATGCGTTACTCAGAGAACGCAGACGCGCGTGTGTGTGTGTATGAGACTCTACGGGGACACGGAGGGAGTTTGCGTGTGATTGACGTGAATTAAGCCGGGTAGGCGTGAGCGCCGCCGAGACGACGAGAATTGGGCGGTAATGGAATGATTACCGAGGACACAATGAGACGACGTCTCTCTGCGCACTTGTGTTTTGTTGCATTATGCTGTCGCGAGGCGCGTTGTAAATTTGAAATTTTCGTTCACCGAGGCAACTGCAGGCGCGTTATAGATTTTTAAGGTGTAAACTTCTATATATATAACCTAACGAGAGCTATTAAACGGCAGGAATTATACTCCGTCGATTTATATCTAAACTCAGTATAGTTCTCAAACTTCCGCAGTTGAAATTCCCAAGTCAGCGAGAGTGCCGGCACTTCATTGAATATTCGTTGACTTCAGCTGCTGCTGCGAAACTCGCGCGATCCACCGGTTCATTTATTGAGATAGCGAGCTTTTGACTCTCCCCGGGGAGTGAAAATTTATGGAAATCGTTGCACGAGAGAGAAGAGAGACTGCAGAGTTTGAATTTCGTCGAATTTCCCGCGCGAACTCGCGACTATATATACATAACTGCAGTCGTCGTCGCGGTAGTTCGAGAGGGTTCTCGAGGTGTGTTTGAGTAGCTATTAACGCTTTGAACTTTCGCAGTTTTGGTGCGGGAGTATATATATATTCAACGCTTTCGTTTGCATAATAGCAAAGTTCGTTGAAGACGCGCGAAGCTTTAAAAACGCGGCGGACCATTTCTCTTGCGAGTTAGTATGTTCAGCAAAGCGCCACCTGGCGGTGTCCTCAGTACTAACCCTTATAAATTTCCATCGTCCTCCTCGTATATCCAAGCCTTTTTCTCCCCGTCGGACAACAACATCAGCAGTAACAACAACAGCATCAGCGAAGCATAAGGACAAGTGCTTCCTGTCGTGGTCGCTCACTCGCGCGCTTTAATTACGGAAAAACGGCGTTTTACGGGAGCGTGAAGAGCTCAAAGGCAACAGTAGCCGCGATAAAAAAAGAGCCTACGAAGGCAAAGAAAAGGTGTATGTGTGTGTGTCTATATATATAGATAGGATCGACGGTATTTGTATATATGTGCGTCGTGAAAGAGAGAGACGCGGTGAGGCGATTCTTAATTTACGGTTTCCCCTCGGCCGCGCCGTCTTCGAGGAGCGAGAATCCGGATAGACGTCGCCGAGCGTATCTCCGTTTCCTCGAGGCTTCTTCCTTCCTTTCCGAGCAACGTCTTCGAGTATATATTAACAGTCAAGGAAATCATTTCGAGGACAATTTTGCTTACTTTATTTCATTATTTATTTATCCAGATCTTTTTTATTCCAATAATTTCCCTGTCAACAGTCGCTTACCGGGTGAATTTATTTTTTCTGCGGTCAACCGTCTCGTTTCGAGAGATGCCGTTAATCGACTGTTTATATACATTATATACTATGCACACGACGCGACATATGTATACACACACGCACAAGAGATGAACTCTTTCGGCTTCTGGCACGTGTCGCGCTCAATTTATAATGCAGTTCCCCCAGCAGCACACGTGTATACATACCGCAAATAAACAAGTTCTGCTCGAGATCGACTCCGAATTCATTCATCTCGAGAAATTATCGAGTAAACGCGCGATAAATAGACCGATTCCTCGATTATACACCTCGACCCCGATAATTCGATCGACTCTATAATATATACCCCTCGATTTTCCTCCAACATACGTATGTTTCCCCCTCGCGGATATACTCCGTACGCGTAACACGAGCCGCCTAAAGAGCTCCAAAAGTAAGAAGCACACACACACACACGTAAACGCACATTACAGGTCTAAAATAAGGCCCTACCCTACGCACACGGGGGAGGGGTCGAGGCAGCACGCGCCACAGTCTCTCCGACTTCCTGCCATCCGCCCTGCTGCTTCCGCTCTCTCTCTCTTGCTCTACCACAAACTCCGAGTGTTATACGTGTACGTGTACTGCGTTCAATAGGAAACGCATCTGCAGTACAGAGAGAGAGAGAGAGAGAGGGTCGAGTGACAGATGCACGCGCGCGCAGTCCTCTCTTGCGGTTGCGCATGATTAATCGGAGCGCCGCGTATATATATGTGTGTGTGTGCATCGGGATCGCAATTAACGCTGCTGCGATGAGATATAAAAATTTGTTGCAGTTGAGATTTCGCGGTCTCTATTCGAGGTATTTATAGAAAATAAAACCGCGTGGCTATGTGTAACGTCGTTGCAAAAGCGTAATTCGTTCGCCTATATTTCTTTCCTTTTATGAATGAACGAATGCGCCGGGGAGCAGCGCGCGTATAATGACGTTTCAAAATTCCGAGCGAAAGTATAATAGTTAAGTTACACAATCCCCCCGATTTGCATATCGAATCACTAGCGAGCACGCATCGCTGCCGCAGTCCGGATTTCCCTCGCGAAATCCTTCCATACACACATATATATATATATATATGTGTATGTAATACACGCAAAGAAAGAAGAAGGTTCTCCACCTCTCGAAGGAGGCCGGCTAACGAGGCAGAACGAGCCAGGCGTGTCTCCGCTTCCTCTCTTATTCGCTCGCTTGAGGTGCGATAGATCCGCTCTGCGCTGTTTCTCTCTCCGCGTACGCTTATACAATAACTGTCCACCGTCTGTTCCGCACGCGCTCGGCGTAACATAACCTCAAAAGCCGAATGAAAGAAAAAGGATGAATGAACAGGGCAAATTACCGGCATTAGTGCGCGCTTCGCGAAAAAGCGCCATCTTTCTTTTCGACAGATATACACACCCGGTCTCGTTATATGTACCTATAGCTTGTCGTCTGTGGTCTATCGCGCGCGCGCGCGCGCGAGCTCATTCATTCGCGAACGGAACTTATTCACCGTTTTCTCTTTCTTCGAGGGCCGCACATGGCGCCGCCGCGGTATAGTGGGTGCATACTCCGAGCGCGAGTCTAGCGGTATTCGCGGGTATAATGTTATATACGTATACGTGCGCCGTTGGAGATGGATTTTGAAGGAGTGTCATTTGCCGACCGGAAAAGTGAGGTTAGGTTCTTGTTAGCGGTGAAGTTTTTGGTTCGTATACGAGGTGGCGGCGGCTGCGCGGAAACTCGGGGTAGAAAGTCACGAGGATGCTCGGCAGGATGCGGGGTGTACCGTGTATAGATTGCGTATAACTAAGAAATAAGCGCGCAAAGAAGCATATTTTAATTACAGTATACAGCGATAATCGTATCCAACAACAAACCTCACTCGATATAGCCGCCTAATTAAAAAAAATATAACATTACACACTTGCATAAAATATCAATATTAGATCCATCGCGTTCATTAATAATTCATCGCAGCACGAGCCGGAGCCTCGTTCTGTTATTGTAAACCATCAGAGCAGCGCGTGCAATTAGTTTATTTTTACACCCGATAAACCTCATACACACACACACGCGCACATTGTGCGCAGTAGCGCTATATAGTGACTTGCATAACCGCGCGTGTGCAAAGGTCCGCGCCGTTCTTATCATCCTCCTCCCCCTCCTCCTTTTCATTCTTGGTCTTCGGAAGATTATCCACGTTTGAAAAATGCAGACGATAAGGCGAGTCGATGAGGAGAAAATTCAGAGCAAAGATTAGCTTGTAATAACGTATGCTTTCCATCCCGGTCTCTCCAGTATATAATACAATAGTGTTGCGCGACAGTCGGCGAATAGCGTACGTGATTTTCGACGCGCGCGCGATATCTTTTTTTTCTTTTTTCAATTCAGTTTTCGCGAGTGTATAATGAAGTTACGCGCGGGCTTAATTGGATTTTCCGCGTATGCGTGTATCGCCTAATCGAATTGGAAAAGAGAGAGAAAGAGCGACTTTATAAAAAGTTTCGTAGTATATAGGTATATACACGGCTGTGAGAAAAATCGTTGCGCAACGTGCGCGCTCTCGTCCTCGAAAAATCAATAATCCAAGGCCCAGTCCCGAAACTGGCACCTCGAGTCCCCCTTCTCTCTCTCTCTCTCTCTCTCTCTCTCTCTCTCTCTCTCTCTATATATATATATATATATATATATATATATATATATATATATATCTAAGATCGCAAATCCACTTCTTCCACATCTCGCACACATATACCCGTGCTTATAGTCGCACACCTATATGTAGACAGTCCCTTATATTCTTCGGCGAAAAGTCCGTTACGACGAGGTTCACATTCGCGCGCAGTACGCGATCGACAGCAGACGTCGTGTCTCCGAAAATCCAAAACAAAGCGCAATAAAGCGTCTTCGATAAACAGTGCGTCTGTGGGCGTGCGATAAGGGAGAAAAAAAAGCATCGAACAAAAAGAGAGCAAATATGGTCAGACCTCGTGGAGGAAAGCGGAACTCGCCGGACGGTAATCGCGGTAGCGGCTACGGGGCCGCGGCTTCCGGCGACGATAAGGAGAATCGCAAGAGGCTGAAACCGCAGAGGCAACAGCAACAGCGGAAGGAAAAGGAGAGAGGAGGAGCTGCTAGTTGCCCGCCGAAACAGAGTAAGCGTTGACTTGTTTTTTCCCGCCAATTTTTTTTTCCTCGATTGCAATATACTTTTCGGTGGCTCCGATGCTCTACGAGCTATAAATCGACGAGTGTACACGGCCGTAAACGTTGCGCATATTAAAAACCGGTGAATTCATTGAAAATGCGATTCATCATTCCGGAGCAACGACAATATTACACCGATCACACCCACGATTCTCGTAATCTCCTCGCTACATACATATAGACCTGCACAGTAGTTCCCTCGCTCCTACAATATAATGCTTGCGCACAAAAAGGAAAAAATCTCGCAGCGTGTGACTCCAAGCTGCGCGAGAGCTGGAGGCGTGATATTGTGTGCACAGCGTAGAAAAGTCGACGGGAGCTCGATGCGTTTCCTTTTCTCTTCGTGGAAGACCGTATGTGCGTCGTCCGTAGGGAAAATCTTCTTTGCGTCCTAAAATCAAAAATGTTGTTGTGACAGTTTTTTTTTTCTTGAAAAGTGGGCGGATGCGACAGATTTTTACGCGCGAGCAGCGATCCGTTGACTCCATTCACCTGATTTTCGATTCGAAGAAACCGTGAATTTAATATATACACGAGCCACCCCTCGACCGGCTAATCATCCTCTTATCAAGCGGCTGTTTTCAAAACACCTCTATTGACGATGTCATGGGCCAAAATCAACGAACCGAGTCGGGGGAGAGAGAGAGAGAGAAAGGAGGCTACGCTCGTGATAACACCTGCGCGCGATCGTTGTCCCCCTCGATGGGGGAAGGCCGACCGCGCGATTTTTTTCCCGTATGCTATATATATATGCATTGTTTACGGTATACATAGTGGAGTGTGCGGAGTCATCGGATATGTGGGGGGCGAAAATTGCTGGACTCGGCAAGTGGCGCTTAAAAGTCATTAGACGCTTGTTAGAGTTAAGAGTGATATTCATTTGATTGTAGGTTCTTTTTTGCGCACAAAATTTTCGTAATCGCGTGAATAGCGAAGGATTTTTTATCGAAATTTAAAAATCAATTTCATATCTTAATTTGCAATATTTTTTAATTGCGCGTGCACTCAGCATTAAAAAAAAATCATCCCAAACGAAAATTTCATTAGTCCAACCGCGGGCGCGCGCACTTCGTTGTACCAGTGAACGAGCGCTACCCGTTATACAAGACTACTTAGTCGCAAAGTGGTAAGCAAAGTCATGCGCGTAGAACGTCGCTCACGAAGTTACATGGGACGTCGACGCTTGGCTCAGTCCCATGGAAACACGAGATCTCTCTGGGAAACTCAGCTACGTCTCATCATCGTAATATAACAGGCAACAAGCTGAAATCGATGCGTTTGGAATTTTTCCCATAACGGGCCGACGTTGCAGCGATTATCCTTAACCAATAATATTTTCAATTAATAGCGCACTTGTGTACTGCGTATATCTATAGGGTATGTACGAAACAATGCCTGTGCAATATATCGGGAAATTAATTAGTGTACATACTCGCACATATCGAAGCAGAGTCAATCGAGCGGAAAATCGTTATTACCTCCACCTGCGAAGTATGTGGTATATTGCAAGAAGAGGCGCCGGATAATTGCAGAAGAAAGCACAGCGAGGGATGTAATTTATAGCGCGCGAGGTGTTGTTGCGCGCGAGGCGATAAGCCAGAGGAGAGAGAGAGAGAGAGAGAGAGAGAGAGAGAGAAATTCAATAGACTACTCCTTCCTTTTTTATTGAGAAGCGATTATTTATTGCTTCGCAAGCTCGTATATCGTCGCGCATCAACGATAAGCGTCGCGATGCGAGCTTTGTGTAAACGACGCTTATCGAAGCGCAGGACTCGTCGACGTACAGTTTTTAAAAAAATCATCGCAGCGAAAATAAGAAAATATTCGCGAGACCAGCAGAATCAAGCCTCTCCCCTGCAATTGTCAATTCAAGCACGCATCGGAATGACGATCTGCATCACAGGGGTCGCGTCTCTCTACCGAAAACCTCCCTCCTCAGCCAAACCCCATATATACAGATTCCGCGGCATACACCATAGCAACGAAAGCTCACCCTGCTCATCTCTCCCCGGCAACACGCGCCTCTCTCTCCCTCCCTCTATATCACATCACACATACACACATAGCGAGGCCCGGTGCGCAAGAGTCCAGGTAATACAAGGGCAGCTGTGCTGCAGCAGCAGCGGCGGCGGCGGTGGCACCAGGTGCCCTCCCTTCCTTTGATGTGTCCCGGCGGCGGTCGCGCGCCGCTCCATCCCTACTCCCATAAAACGAGATCAACGCCAGCTGACGGCTGTCGGTGGAGTGGGGAGTGGAGCTCGTCGTTGATTGGCCAGTGGCTCGCGCGCGGAGGAGAGGCGAGCGGCACTACTAGCCCGCGACCGGGCGGTAGACTCTTCAGTCTCTCACGAGCTTCGCAGTAAGCAGCTCGCTCCGCTCTCTCTTTCTCGTCTCCAGTTAAGGCCGCTGTTCCTTATTTTCTTTCCCCTCCCAACTCTGTGGTGTTTGTATATTTCTCTCCGGTGGACATGCGGTGCTACTGCAGCTACTGCTGAATCCTGTTGTTATATATGTGTCTGCTCGCGCGCCTTCGTAAGTTCGCCTCCTGCAGCAGTTCGACGTCCAGTAGTAGTAGTAGTAGTAGTAGTAATAACAGTGCTAGTCGAGTTGAGTCATCAGCATCGACGATGGGAGTGTCGTCGACCGAGTGCGCGATCCGTCAAGCCGGTAGTTCTTCTGGTCCGGCTGGTTCATCCGCAAGTGGAGCCAACAAATTGAACGGCTGTCACTGCTGCGGAGCCAATAACAGTGGAATGATGCAGCCCGTGAACAACAATCATCATCATCATCATCACCACCATCCACAACAACAGCAGCACCATCATCTTCAGCAACAGATTTCTCATCACCATCATCATCAGCAGCAGCAACAGATGATGGTACCTGGCCACCAGGTACACAAGCAGCAGCAGCAGCAGCAGCATCATCAGCATCATCAGGATGCACACGGTCATCATCACCATCATTCGCACAATCACCATCACCACCATCATCATCAGAGTTCGCCGAGTGATAACACGAACATTCTCGCGCCCCTCAAGAGCAAGATGAAGGTGCTGAAAAAGCTCAAGAAGAAAATGGGTCTAGGTAGGCATTGTCCCTTTTTTTCTCTCTCTCTCTCTCTCTCTCTTTCCGCCGGAAGCAGCTTCCTGCCCGGTATTCTTGCTCGGATCGGAGTGTTGCGCGAAAAAAAACCATCGATCCTAGCCTATTTTCCAAGTAGGTCTCTCTTATCTCTCGGCGCGTGTCGTATCGCGATCCGAGCGCCAGCTCTCTCCCTCTTTTTTTCCCTCCTCCGTTTCCGGCACGCGCCAACAACCCCTCGAACACAGCTGTTCCCTCTCGAGTCTCTCTCTCTCTCTGCTGCCCCTCCTCCTTCACATGTCTCGGAAAAACTCGGACAGCTGACGTGTATTTCACCGGCGATACTCTCTTGGAGCGCGCATGTAAACATCGGGAGAAGATAAGTTCAGAGTGTCTTAACCCTTGCCGCGGGCACAGGTTAACGGTCGCCGGCTTGACTCTCTCTCTCTCTCTATATATATATATGCACATATAACTGACCACGACTCGCGCGGCTGGACCGCGTGTCGCCGCCCGCTATGCATCTCTCTGACGTCAGGAACCGGTTTCTACTCTCTTTCTCTCTTTGGCGCGTGTATGTGTATACGTAATGCGCTATCAGCTGTAACCCTCTTGTACCGCTGTATTTTCGTAGTATGTGTATGCACCGACGACGTTCGACTGGGAATCGGTAAATTCGGAAGAGACGATCGGCAGGTGCCGGAAGTGGAGCACAAAGCCCAGCTGTCTTATTGACTCTCCGCGTCTTCGAAGGCCCTCATTATAGTGCATTTTGTAAATTCAAGTATGGAAATATCGAATCCTTATTATTATTTTTTTTTTTTCAAGAAAAAGGGGGCCAAGTGGCGCCCCCTACACCCCCCTAGAGTATCCATCTCTCTTAGCGTATACGTATAACCATTATATACCCAAGAGGCGAATACACATGTCGCTCCTTGAGGAGAGAGAAAGAGAGAGAGAGAGAGAGAGTTTTAAAAAGCCGCCCGAGGCTTCTCCGCAGAGACTCTCGCCGTTAATGGAACAAATGTCGCCTATGTATATACACCATCTCGTATCATAACCGCGCAGTCCGCCCACGAATCCAATTTCGCCGGGCCGTATGCGCCGGGAATTCATCTCTCTCTCTCTCTATATATATATATATATAATAACACACGCACATATACATAGATCGAAAATAGCCGCGGCACGTATACAGCCTACGCGCAATTGGCCGCATCTCTCGGCAAACTATATATACACACCCTAATTGTATGTACGTGTGACTAAGCTATATATAATTGACCCGACGGGTCACATGTCCGGAAGTCTTGGAGAAACCGAGGGATTTCTTCAATTAATTAGCCTAACGAACCTCAATCGCTCCAGGAATTTGAGAACCGCTGTGAGAAGCGTTGACCTCGCACGACCGTTGTTTCGACGCTATCGTGCCTCTCATCGCGAAAAGCCGTTGTTATATATACACATATATATATATAAATTTTTTTTCGTCTCCTCATCACTCGCGCTCCCAAAAAAAAATCTACTCCCTACTTCCTTCGAAGGAAGCGGACAGCTTTTTTTCGACGGGGCTTCAGAAGGAAGAACGTCCGTGGGAATCCTTACGCGTGAACATCTGCCGTTGGCTTCATCTTCCATACTTGAGCGATGGAAAAATTGAAAATCCTTTCGTCTATCTCGACTCTGCTTTCTCTCGAGTGAACTTCAAGACACTTGCCAGATGTATATATACATACATCTACGTGATATCATAACACAGGTCTATCCGAAAACCCCCTGACAACAGCCCCCCCCCCCTCTCGACAGTCTCTCTGCTCTGTCTCTGGGTGCGAGGAGATCGATACAGCCTCTATATGCGCTGCTACTGCTCCAGTCGCCCCCGCTAACGCCTCTCTCTCTCTCTCTGCACACCCCCATGGGGCGGCCAGTACCGGGCTGCTGCATAGCCATGGAGATGAGGAGAGGAGAGTGTGGGCGATGCTGAATATATACGCAGGAATCGATTTCGGCTGGGCGGACACGCGCGCCGGCTTTGTTTCGAATTTATAAGAGGTTTTCGTTATTTTTATTGTTGTTGTTGTTGTTGTTGTTTACGCGTTCGGTATGGCATGCAAAGCTTTTGCGATCCTAAGCTACGTGAAATTTCGAGCATGAAAATTGCCCTACTTTTTGCCGGTTTATCATAAGAAAATTTATCATACAACGACGTTCCAGTTTCGAATACAAAGTCAACCAGCTCGAAACTCAGCATCCCTGGGTGTACACGCAAGTGTATGCATTATGTAGTATACAAATGCAGGAGAGAAACAATCGATCGTTTTCAAGGGTGTGCGAGAGAATGCCGGCCGGTCAGGTACAACCCCCTAACAGAGCTTTATCACGGCCACCAATAGGGTAGCTCGACACTCTCCAAGGGTATTTCGGAAGCCAGTCGTATAGGCACGCCGAGTACACAATGAAAAAAAAAAAAAAAGCAGCAGACGCTTACAATAAAGTCGCTCTTTGTCGACTCGCGCGCGTCCCCCCTCGGCCAGGTGGTGCGCCGACCGTTGCACCCCAAAACGGCAGCTGCTGCCCGTACACGCATATAAATATATACGTCTACGTAGGTTCTTATACGTGGATGTACTTTTGAAAATTGTTCACTTCTCTCGCGTACACACAGGTAAACAGAGAGCAGGAGAGAGAGAGAGAGAGTCGGCTATCGCGACGACCCACTTGAGGGACTGCGCAGTTTCAATCCTGGTGCGCGGGAGAGAGTTCGTTGCTCCTACTAGATCTTCTCTCTCTCTCTCTATCCGCGCGGGGATGACCGCGAACGAGGCTGTGCTTGTTGCGGAGAAAGGAGCCGTGGAGAGCGCAATCATAGCTACATAGCTCGAGCCTCCGGGACGGAAAAACAATTACCCAGACGCGCTCGCGCTCATTAACAAGCTCTCCTCGCGATAAGATTTGTCTTCTCGGTCTATATATATATATCACAACACGCTTACAGCCTAGCGAGCCGAGCTACGAAGACGAGTGAGAAAGAAAGAAGCGAAAGAGGCTCCAAAAGCGAATCAAAGAGAAGAGAGAGAGAGAGCAAGCTGCAGCCGCGCCTTTGTGTTTATAACTCGCGGCGTATACAGCGCAGGACGCTCCCCTGTCCCTACCACCACTGCATCCGATGCGGGCCAGCTGGTGGTACCGGGGCCGTATTATATACACACAACGCGCGCAGCACAGTTCTCTCAGTCTACTCGCTGGCGTCGTGCCGGCCGCGTCTCTCTTACTCGCTCACCGCGTCGTCCTCCCGATCCCTCATTTTTATCATCCTTATCAGTCCGGTTCCTTATCGTCCAGCCGACCGATCTCTTACCGATCGCCAGCCGAGAATCGATACTACGCGGTGGCGATATCGGTACAATATAGTCCCGCGAGGGACGCCCTTCGACCCGCAGCGCCATCTTGTCGTGGCCCTTTGTGTGTCCGACTGTCTCTGTGTGTCCGTGTGTAGGATCGCGCGGGAAATTTGAATTTAAAGAATGTCGCTGTCGCTCCAGAGACCGAGGCGTCCGCTGACCGTGCGCAGAGCGACAAGGGTCGCTAGGCTCCGGCTATCCTCGAATAATTCCAGCGGTGAGTTTCGGTCCCTCTTTCTCTTTTCGCTATATATATATACATACATACATACATACATCTATAGCAGTTTAAGTAGATCTCTTGACCCACTTGAGGCCGCGGCCTTCTTTCTTCTCCCCCGCTCTGTATAAACGAGCGTTATCACAGCCGAGAGGCTGTTTTGTAAATACATCGGTGCAGAGTCACTAACCTTCCCCTTTGCCGTGTTTACATAGATACCTATACCTGCCCACGCGCCAACTCAGTTGCATAAGAGGGAAAGGTCCGTATACCGCTGTGCCCATACCTTCGGAACAAAGAACCTAAGCTCTTTCTCTCTACGCGAGCTGCATCCTCATTACTCTCGACGGCATTCCGTCTCGTTTTCTCAATAAAAAAAGACCAGCAGCAATAATAACAGCAACGAGTATCCAACACACACACACACACACACACACACACCCTAAAGAATGCCATATAGGTTTCACACTCGAGCGGCGGCTAACTATGCGCGCACCGAGAAAATTCAGCGCTCACCGTTTTCCAAGCTATATAGTATATAAGTTCAAGAGAGAGAGAGAGAGAGAATGCCCGCACGTCTATAACAGCACGCGGTGGTGGGGGCGACGAGAGCGGCGGCTGCTCTTCGTGGGAACTAGCGAAGCCGACTCTCTTTCTCTCCGTACTCTAATGCACAGTTCGGAAAACCTTGGCTGCATGCGCGGCGTTATTAAAAGCCGTTTGCACGCGAACTCTGTATACGTACACTATTACATATATATATGCATATACATGAAATCTGTGCCTCGATTTTCCCACGAGGAATCGATCGGTTTTTGAATTTCGCGCCACTTCAACAACGCGCGACGCACTTCTAATCGAGCTCGTCTCGATAACGATAACGGTGCAAAAGACCGCGCGTCTCTCGACACAATGGGCTAACGGAAAATGAAAAAAAAAAAAGGAGAGCGTGACGAGGCGTATATATATCTCAACGCGGGGGAACGAAGAAAAACACGCGCGACGGCACGTGACTCTATTCTAGGACCCGCACTCGCTTACAAATAGTCCAGAAAGTCTCTCGCTCTCTGATCAATCAATCTATAGAGAATCGAAGGAGAATCGAAGAAGCAGCCTCGATCGAGGGAACGTGTAATTTCTGACGTACAACGTCTGGAGAACTTTCCCACGGGCTGCGCGCTCACACCGTGAGCGGCGTTACGGAACGGCGCGGAGAGAGGATTATCTTCGCCGTTCCGCTGGCAGACACTCGATATCTCGTTCTCTCTGCGCGACGGACAAAGGACTAGCGCGCGGGCAAACGTTTCCCCCGCATACTTTTTGCCGAATCTCAATACGTATACCAGCACCGCGGCGTCGTCGAGCAACAGCGCATATATAGAGGAAAAAGCCGGATTAATTGCCGCGGACAGCGACCGGTTCTCCGGATTAATTGGGGCTTTTCTAGCGAAGAGGCTCTTTCCAAAAATCCCTACAATTAGCCGGAAAGAAGCGGAGGAAAAAACGGAGCGTGTGACATGTCACTCGAGAGAGCCTCCTGCGGTCGCGCCTCCTTCCTCTTCGCGCGAGTTTCCGGCCCCTCCACAATATAAGTCACGCACGCGAGCTCGTCTCAGTCGAAAATCGACGCTCGATCGGTGCGTATAACGCGCGTCAAAAGACGATGAGACAGGAGATGAAGCTTCTGCGCCCGAGCGGAAGACGAATTATCATTAGCCTCTGTGGTATATATACAATACTTTCCATTCAATCGATAATGTACACACACACACGCCGAGAACCGGATTTTTCGTTCATTCATGCATAATACTGACTGCTGTACATTCATACTAAAAGCAATACTGAACGTTTTCGTGCTCGCTTTGTGTTACAGCCCCGAGATCGTCGAACGCCGGCACGAACAATCTGCCGCCGCTGACCTTCCATCAGGTGCACGGAGACAACATAAGACTCTGCAATGGCAACACCATCGCCAGGAGGCACGAGAGCTTCTGCAAGGGTGTCACTTTCAGCGCCAGACCCGTACGCGTCGGCGAAAAGGTACGAATTTATCTATTTTTCAATTTATTCCCGCGCGAACTTTCGAACTTTCATATACAATGAATAATACATTCTATCGTATATATAATAGACGATTTTTCTATTATACGTACACATATATATATATATATAGGACACGCGCGCATTCACGCTCCGGAGCGTCGTCCGACTTTCGATTCTATTATAACAGTGGAATTTCCAACTCTTTCTCTCTCTTGCGAGCTTCATTCTTTTTTTTTTTTTACGGTTCCGCGGTAACAGGTGAAATCCCCGACTTCCTTTTTCGTCGGCCGCGCCTCTTTTTTTCTCTCTTCCTCCGTTTACGCCGGATTTCACGGCGATAAATTCGAGAATAAAAGACCAGTCGCGGAATATACATAACCACTCGTTCTTTTTTTTTTTACGGTGTATCGATTCGAATGACCTTGTCTCCCCGGGCGAGAATTCAGCTTTTGAATAGGACACTCGAGCGCAGCCTTTCGAAACATAAATCTTCCAGCATGAAAACGTTCGCTAATCGCAACGATTCTCCGTTACAGGTATGCGTGAAGTTCCTCGAGATCTCGGACAACTGGAGCGGGGTAATCCGCTTCGGCTTCACGAGCAACGACCCGGTGAACCTTCGCAACGGGCTTCCCCGCTACGCCTGTCCCGACCTGACCAACAAGCCCGGCTACTGGGCCAAGGCCCTGGCCGAGCGCTTCGCCGAGAGGGACACCGTTTTGTTCTACTACGTCACGTCGGCCGGCGACGTTCACTTCGGGGTGAACGGCGAGGAGAAGGGCGTCTTCTTCGGCGGCGTCGAGACCCGCAGTCCGCTCTGGGCCATCATCGACGTCTACGGCAACAGCACGGCCATCGAATTCGTCGATCCGAATCGCCAGCACTTCAACAATGTTCGCCGAGGACAGGAGCACAGCAACGAGGATAACGCCCAGCATAGCAGGCACTCGGCTATGGACGATGCCAGCAATGCCGGCAGGGACGTCGAGAGGATCATCGTTCCCTCGATGCAGACAGTCAGCATTCATCACGAGCCCGACGTCGAGCTTCCGGGACTCAGGTTTCAGCCACCCGGTGTGCTCTTCACTCCACTGCCATTCCATCCGTGAGTGTCTCTCTCTCTCTCTCTCTCTCTCTCTCTCTCTCTCTCTCTCTCTCTCTCTCTCTCTCTCTCTCTCTCTCATATCCCACCCTGCGCGATCTATACGTCTAACTTCTTTTCCTTTCGAAATTTCAGAACTCGCGGACGCAACATTCGCTTCACCAACCAGCAGTGCGTGGCCACCCGCACCGACACGGAATTCTGCCACGGCTACGCCTTCACGAACCGGCCGCTCGTACTGGGCGAGCGGCTGGTCGTCCAGATCCTCGCCACCGAGCCCATGTACGTCGGCGCTCTGGCTCTCGGTCTGACCTCCTGCGACCCGGCCCGCCTGACCGTCGAGGACCTTCCCGACGACAGCGACCTCCTGCTCGACAGACCCGAGTACTGGGTCGTCTCGAAGGACGTAGCGTCGATGCCCCAACCCGGCGACGAGATCGCCTTCACCGTCACGCACTTCGGCGAGGTGCAGATGAGCAAGAACGGCGGTCCAGCCAACGTGGTCATGCACGTCGACCAGAGCCTCCAGCTCTACGCGTTCGTCGACGTCTACGGCAGCACCCAGCGCGTGCGCATGCTCGCCAGCCGAGCTCCGGGCTCGCCACCCAGGCAGCGCCAGCAGCAGGCGCCCACCCCGAGCCAGCCACAGCCGACGGCCCAGCCGGCCCAGCAATCGGCCAACCACAGCAATGCCGCGACCGAGCTCTCGCGCTTCTCCGAGCTCGTGCAGTTCAAGCCCGCGGTAGGCGGCGGTACCGTCCTCGTCGTCAACCTGCCGCCCCAGAACTACCCGCAACCACCACCGCCCACGCCCCAGCCCATCTACGCGTCCGCCCACAGATCGTCCTCGTCGTCCTCGTCCTCGTCGGCAGCGGTATCGTCGGCCGCGGCCGCGGCGCCGGTACCGGCGCAGAGGCCGCAGTTCACCGGCACCATGGCCTCGACCGGATCCTCGACGTACGTCGACCCCGTCAGCTATCAGTCGACGGAAGGCGAATGTCTCCAGCAGTGGAGCGAGAAGCTTCAACCTCCCAATCCTGGACAGCCCAGCGAGTGCTCGATCTGCTACGAGCGCACCATCGACAGCGTCCTCTACACCTGCGGTCACATGTGCATGTGCCACATGTGCGCGCTGCAACAGTGGCGCGGAAAGGGAGGCGGACACTGCCCCATGTGCCGGGCCCCCATCAGGGACGTCATCCGTATCTACAAGTCCTGAAGCGAGGAGCGCTGCGCCGCTGGGGCGGCACAGAGACGAAGCACTAGCCAAGGTCGGAGGGCGCCGGTGCGCTAAGAGCGCTCTGTCAATTATGCGCGCGCCCCCCCCCCCTTCTCTTACTTTTTCCTTTGTTATTTCTTCATTTCAAATTTCGCAGTACGACTCCTACCCGTTCTTCATTTGACTTTTTCACGATGACTATCTCTGTCCCTTCTGTTTACATGTATATGTGCTGCTATTGCTACTGCGTTGTATCGTTTGATTTTTAGCTTGATCGACGAGTCGCGATACCGATAATAAGAGAGTGTTTTATTATATTAGATTATATTATATATATATATCTATAAACGAACGTAGATTGTAACCGAGTCGACGGCGAAGATGTGATCTTCCCGGCGAGCGAGCGAACGCACGCGCGAGGGTTTAATGATGATGTTGATGAGGAACGCGCGTATAGTTTGCATTAACCAAAGAGATTCTTCACGACACCGAGTCTTTGGGGGGTTGAGAGAGAGAGAGAGACATACAGACAGAGGAGAGCTGTTTTTAACGGTCGATGATATTTTTTATGCGTACACGAGAAAGATGATTGTATGCGTGAGAAAGATATAGGTTTGAGATGCCAAACGAGCGATTCGCGCTTTTATCCTACTGAGCCGTTTTATTTTTCTTGAGATAGTCGAGAGGCTCTTTCCTGCGTGAAAGGCCGTGCCTTAAGATGTGCGAGTCCTTCTTCCGTTTTTCTTACTTTTTTTAAAAACATCGCATACAAAAAAAGCACACACACACACTACGCGCACGCATTTTTTCCACTGGAGAGCGTTGATTTGTTGTTCGGAATGGAGAATTGGCGCTGACGCGACGAGGAAGAGCCGCGCAACATTAATATGAGAGCATGGGAGGAGAAAGTTGCAGTAGTGAAATCTCTAGTCCAGCGAACGGCAGCGTACCCGTCTGCCGATCCGAAAATTGAGGGGAAAAAATTTTTTTTTAGCGTGCGAGAGGAGATAAATTTTATGAGGACGTATTGTCGAAGAAAAGAAAAAAATTGTTGTCTAGATCGCCGGATTCTGTTAAAACGAGATGGACGAGCTGTCGGTTACGAGATACGATTGTTTTATTTAAGCGAGGTGTGAATGTGCTGTGAGATGTATGATATTATATATATATATGGACATTAATAGGCAAATGAGCGAGAGAGGATAACGATGTTCCGATTCGACTTTTCTGTAGCTATGTAAGGGGGTTTTATCGAGTCATTGGCGAAGGGTAGAACGAAAGTATATTCGATAATAATATTTACATCGTAGTTATTATTATTATCATTAATGATTATCATTATTACTATTATTATTACTCTTATTATTATCATTATTACAATTATTGATTGCTAACTATTATACATTATTAACATTTGCTATGGATTCGCCAACTGTGTATTGTAATATGATTTCGCCAGCGCATGGCATGACCTCCTCTTTTCTGTTTTTTTTTTACACAAACACACATATGTATACTCGACATTCGAAGAGAAGCGGTAATTTATATATATACACTACATTGAAGTTTTCACGTGACAGTGAAAATTCGTTGTCGAAAAAAATAAAAAATCCATGTACATTTACACGACGCTTGCTTTTTTCGCCTTATTTTTCATACCCAAAACCCTCTTTTTCTTTCGAGTTTGTTACAATTACAAATAAAACTTCATTGTCCCGATGAAGTGATACTTGAAACATGTCGTCCAGCCGAGGTAGCTTACATGGATTGAAAAGAGAAAGCAAAATGGACTAAGTAACTAATAGATGTGCATCACGAGTATATGTATCGCGTGACTTTATAGAGCGACTCCGCTTTTTTATAATAATGCAAAATCTTTGCATACCTAGTTGCATAAACGAACGAGTAACTACTGAACTCATATCATAACGACCGAGAGGAGAACATGAATAGGTGTGTAACGTATAGATAAAACTTTGTATACTTTTAAATACTCGATTTCGTTGTGACACGGACTATTTCCTAATTCTCTTTCTAGTCGTCGTAGAATCGAAAGGGAAACGAAAACTTGTTATAAACAAAAGCGACTTTCATTGCTTTACATACTAAAAACAGTTAACGAGAATAGAAACAAAAGTAATGTCGATTATGCAGATTTATACATATTGTAATATAAAAAGTGGAAAAAAAACATGACAAAAAATTAGCGTCACCTTGATGCCGGCGTTTTTGCTTTTAATCAATAAAAAGCCTGTATTACCTCCAAGAATGATTTCTTTCTCTATTACCGCCTGAACCAACCTCCTTTCTTCTTTTTTTTATTGTATGCGAGTGAATCGAGCTCGATTCCAATTTAGCAAAAATTCTTATATACTCAGTGCATGATTCATTCGCAAAGTTTCTAGAAGCGATGGTTGCATTCTTCAGGCGCCAGAACAACGCCCCGCTACCATCGCTTTCGAACAATGTTTGCAGATAATTCAATCTCTAACAGATTCGATATTAATAATACACGATTTTTTCGTACACAAATATAGCAATGTTTATTTACGAAAAGACTTTTTTTATCCACAAATGCATTGACATAAAACGTATATATCTGTACATTAATCTTTCCCTAAACACAAGTCTTTCCATCAGGCTGCAGCGTTTTATCGTCCACACATCCGCACTGCTTCTTCAGTCCACTAGGTTCCTGGCTATCGGGCACTGCAAAGCAGAATTTCTGACAACCGCCTTTATTAACAGCACACGGATGATTATCGAGAAGAGGCTGCGCGTCAGGACTGTGGTAGCTTACACCGGATAGGGTTTCCCGAGATTCTGGATTCACGTGGTTCAAACGCACAGCCGAGGCTCTGGTTGCCTTATTCAGGCGCCAGACACCTGCCCAATTGCTCACATAAGCGAAATCTTTGTCGAAAGTCATGGTTTGCGGATCGGATACCGTTGATACGTCGATGCTGGAATAAAAAATTGTAAAATAAATCACGAGATAAAAGTCGGTAAACTCAACGAAGCAAAATTCCGAAGTAGGTATACCTTCTCAACGATTCAATCGAGCCGTCGATCTCGACGCTCTCCAGCTTCTTTCCATCCTCACTAAACCAACACAGTCTATCCTCTAGAAAATCAATCGACAGTCCAATTTCCCTAACTCGATGACTCTCCAAGAAGTACTGCCTATCCGATCCATCGCTGTTTATTCTCACCAACCTCGAAGTATTGCTTTTCAGTTCCTTAAGTATGTAGAAGACGTAACCGCGGTTTGGATGAGCTACGACACTTCTGAGCCTGTATTCGTCGCCGTAGTAGGCCAGACTCTTGTATCCAGTGTTCCTGAAGTAGCTGTAAGAGTATACACGCAGTGCGTTTTTTCTCCGCCAGTCAGCGAACGAGCTCATGCTAAAGTAGATAAGTTTGGAAACCCAGTCGGTGGTAATGTGAATTTCGCTTTCCTCGGTAGAGCCGATGATAAATGGTTTCTTTTTGATTTCGACTAAACTTATTTCCCTCACATTACTGTCATCAACGTAGTAAGCCAGATGCTCACGTACGTCGTGTGCGAAATGAATAATTTTGGCTTTACTCAGTGGGCCAGAAAAAATATTCACAGGGTAGATCGCTTCGCCAAATCGCGACTCTTCGTCCTTGATACTGTACAGTAAAGATATTCACTTTTCTGACACTTGGTGAAGATTTTGTTAAAAAAATACGAGTACGGTTCGCTTACCCAAGATGATCCATTATCTTGCTACGGAAGAACAAACCTTGCACGTACATCAAGAAATCTTGACTGGTAGTTCCAGTGCAACTCCTCTGGTCCTCCTTCAACTTCTGACCAACTTCGCAAGCACAGCTGTAACCCTGACTAGTACTATTACTCAACAGACACTGCTGTTCGCATCCTCCGTTATCCCTTCTACAGGGATTAGATCTGGTTCTCACGACAGAGTATAACTCCTCAAAATCATAGGCCTTGATCTGACCAATGTTGTAGTCGTTTTCGAGTTTTATGTCTTTGGTCGACTCGCAAACCCCGAGCTCATCTTTGGTCTGATAGGTCCATAACGTCTTTTTACTCGACGATGCAGATACGGCGGTTAGCCAGAAGATTCGGTTACCGATGGTTGCCAAATCGGTTGGAGGACTGGTACTGATTGTTACGACTACGCGACGATCGTTACCGGCGTAGTCCACGCTTTCGATAGCTGACTGACTTGCCCAGTAGACTCTCTGGGTCGATCGGTCTAACGATACGACTGGTGCCAAGCCGGGATGGTTCAGAATTGTGGTCGGTGATGAGCCGTCCATACTGATTCTTAAAATCTCATAAATTATGATTCATTACGAAATTGTTGGAAAAAGGTACAAGTTATTTTACGTTCACTCACCGACGATTGTTGCGAGATGAAAAGCAATCCCACGGCGGGATCTAGAGTCAGATCGGTAGGAGCATCTAAATCTGTAAGCACAATGGCGTAGTGCTGGTTTATCATATCTAGCACAAAGAGCTTGTAAGCTTCACCAATTTTTTGAGTCGAAATCGCGTAAACCTTTTGGTTGACAAAGTCCACTACGAGGGTATACCAAGAATGCTTAAAACCAGACGCGAAATAATTGACCGGTATTGTCATTGTGGGATACTTGTCTGATGTCGACTTTATGCTTTCGGGATGATCATTGTAGAAGATCGAATCCTTCAAATACAGGTCGAACTGATAACCGGTACCCAAGCTGGAGCCTTCGTTTACAAAAATACTATTACTACTTAGGTTATCAACATTCAATCCTGTAAGTATGCAACCAGCGCTCTCAATTACGAGCGTTCTTGGAAAAGCCTTGATGTTATTTTTTCCACCGCTTTCATTTTCTTCCCTACCAGCATTTCCACTACCCTCAGTTCCATTGTTAGATCCTGTTTGTAAAACAATAATTAATCAAATTCTTCTTTAATTATACGAAATATTCTATATGTATTATTTTCCTTCGCTAGTTTCAGCAATTTCATCACTTAGCGTTTCTCAACTTGAATGCAAGTTTACTATACAGAATGAAAAAGATACAAAATTCCTAAATGTTAACTTTAGTTTAAATCGTTTACCTGGCAAAACTAGACATAGCGTCACGGCAACAGCGATTGCGATAACAGCTAAGCCTCCGCTCCACAAAAGGCACTTTTTTGACAGCATTGGAACTGAATTCCGTACATTTGAAAACTATAACTTTAAGAATTGTACTCCAAAAAAGTCAGGAGAAAACGAACCTAGCTGTCATCATACCGAATAGCAAACTGGTTTCAACTAATACGAGCGGCATTATTACCGCAGTGGTAACATACTCGCTCAGATTAAAATTGAATCATCGCGTTATCTTATCTAAGGTGATCGAAATCTCAAAGTATTTGATAAAATTACATCTCATTCCGAAATCAGATGTCATTAGGCTGCAAAAGATTTCATTTCCATAAATCTGCGATACAAATGATAAACTGAAATATCATTCTGTAAGAGTTTCCCGATAATCTGGGTTCACATGTGTCAATAGCACAGCCAAAGCACCGTATACTTTTTTGCCAATTTTCAAATGCTCACTCGGAGCTCTGTAGCTTATATGGGTTTATATATTTCGTTCAAACTTAAATTTTTGAAACTAGATACATATATTTTGAGACTATTAACATCATTCTACGAGAAGCTAATACTGTTGTTGCTTTTTGAAAAAAAGCCAAACTGATAAATGAACAGCGTTTTAGTAGTTATGACGCTACGCATGTGCTTGTTAACGGGGAATCACGTCATTGTGTCTCGTTATCTGATCGATAGACATTTCTTGACAAAGCTGCATTATCATGAGATTTGCACAGAATTACGGAGGATAATCCAAACGGATATCGTGCATTTTGTACGTATAAAACGTACACACCTTATTGCGCATTTGTTTTGACAATTCGAAAACGACAGTATCGATGAATCATTTATTTACTTATTCACAATAGTACATTATGTATCGAGGGGAAAAAGTAGGCTGTGCAGAGCGAAGAGAGCTACAAACAAGCAAAGTCGCACAATACGCTTTTTTGCTCGAATGCAATATATGTATACGACTTTTTAACATATAGTCTCCTTGAAATTGCATGTTTATTTTCTAAGTTCACTGTAGTTTCCAGTGCACGCGCTGTTCCAAAACCAGTAAAAACCATTACCGTTATGCTCGGTATTGCACAGGGGCTCCTATTTCAGGAATCAATAATTTGTTAAAAAATTGTACTGCTCGTATTATAGAAACTGTAATCAATCTGAACATTTTTATCTGTATGATTGCGTCGTGAGTAAGAAAATCAATAGATAAAAAGTGCCATTTATAACTATCAGGAGAAAGAGTTTAATTATACACATCGAACAAGAGGAATTATAAAAAATGTTATAATTTAAATAATAATCATATTACAAGAAAATTTATTAATTCACTAAAAAAACAGTTTAATTACATATTGTATTAAGAGCAACTTTTCTTGTCAAGCTGTAGCTTCTTTCCCTCGTAACATCCGCACTGTTTTTTTAGCCCATTGGGGTCCTCATTTTTAGGAACTACAAAGCAGAAAGTCTGACAGCCTCCTTTGTCGACAACACAGGGATGAGAATTAAGAATTGGCTGAGCCGCTGGACTGTGGTACCTCACGCCGGATAGCAACTCCTGCTCCCCTGGATTCACATGTTTTAACCGCACAGCCGCAGATCCGGTTACCTTATCCAGGCGCCAGACGTGTGTTAAATTGCTCACATAGGCGAAGCTTTCATCGAAGCTCATAGACGTTGGATCGGATATCATGGATATGTTGATACTGAAAAGTAGAAGATGAATAACTTACTTAACCTCGAAATAGTTGAGTATTTACAACGTTACTTAATAATAATAAATATATATATATAATATAATAATAATATCATTTAATGTGTATACCTTCTTAAAAACTCAGTCGAGCCATCAATAGTGACGCTCTCCAACTTTGTCCCATCCTCACTGAACCAGTAGAGCCTATCTTCCATAAAATCAATTGACAGACCAAGTCCTTGTACCCGTTGATTTTCTAGGAATAACCGCTGGTCTGTACCGTCGCTGTTTATTCTAATAATTCTTGATTCAAAGTCGCTATCTTTGAATTCGGTCAATATGAAGAACACGTAACCCCGATTTGGGTGAACAACAACACTTCCGAGTTTGTACTTGTTTTCAAATTGAACTAGAATCTTGTAGCTCTTCATGTTTGCATAGTGATGATACGGGTAGACACGGATTTCGTTAGACTTCCAGTATTCAGCCACGTTCGTACTTACATAGATGAGTTGGGAAACCCAGTCGGTAGCTAGATACAAGCTCTGGCTTTTTGGAACAAGGTCGATAAGGGTAGGTTGCTGGTAATACTTAATTAGGTTTGTTTCCATCACAACCCCTTTGTCGATGTGGAACACTAAACGTTCATGTACGTCGTAAGCAAAGTTGATCGTGCCGTATTTTTCTAAAGGAAGTGGCCGCAAGCTCACCGGGTAAATAGCCTCGCCAAATCTCAATTCTTCGTTGTCTTTAATCCTGAAATAGAGTAATGATGTTTCATGACGATTAAGTATTGATTTTTATTTTTAATGGCAATGCGTGAGAAGAATCGACCTATACCCAAGATGATTGAGAATCTTTCCTCGGACAAAGACGCCTTGCACGTACATCAGGAAAACGTGGTCGATAGGTCCAACGCAGCTCTTCTGATCTTCTTTCAACATCTGACCTAACACGCAGGCACAGCTGTAACCTTTGCTGGCGCTGTTGCTCAGCAAACAGAGCTGTTGACATCCTCCATTATCTTTTGCACAAGGATTAATTGTAGAATTCACGATACAAGATAGCTCCCCAAAGTCGTAGCCCTTTATCTGCCTCATGTCTTCGTCGTTATTGAGCTTCAATTCCTTGACAGAATCACATGAACCCGTCCTGTTGTTGATTCTACAAGTCCAAAGCATTTTACGTCCTGTAAAATTAATCGACAGCCAGATGATCCGGCCACTCATAGCCGTCAGGCTCAATGGAAGTGAAGCAACTGATGAAACAACCTGTCTATTTCTACCCGCGTAGTCTACACTTTCGATGTTTGGCAGACTTGACCAGTAGATTCGTTTCGCCGATCTGTCAATCGATAAGACTAATGCCAGACGAGGCTGTTCCAGAATCTTGGTAAGGTTTGCTCCATCCATACTGACCCTTAGGATCTAATAACACATTGGTTATCGGAAAATTGTCGCACAAAAGAAGCTAGTAAAAAAAGTAAGTTCAACTTACCGAGGATCGTTGCGAGATGAACAGTAATCCCATAGTTGGATCAAGAGCTAAATCAGTGGGCTCATCGAGATCTGTCAGTAAAATGGTATAATGCTGCTTCCATATATCCTGAACAAACAACTTGTGAGCCTCGCCACTTTTGCTCGTCGAGATCGCGTATACCTTGTGGTTGACAAAGTCCACTGCCAGGATATAATAGGACTTTTCAAAGAAGCTTGAGTAAAAATTGGACGGTATTATCATGTTAGGGTACTTTTCTGAGGTCGATTTGATGCTTTTCACATCTTCATTGTAGTAGATCGTGTGATTAGGAAACAGATCGAAGTTGCAGTTCACGTTGGAGTTTGAACCATGTTTTAATATGGTTTCAGTACTATTTAGATCCCCCACGTCCCAACTTGTAAGTGTGCAACCATGATTCTCAATCACGAGTATCTGTAAGATTTTTGTGTCTTCGACGTCTGTGTTATTTTCAACAGCTTCGTAGGTGTTATTATTAAAACCTATATCCGGATTTAACAAAATAGTTTTTATTTGTAGATGAACCATATAGTTTACAACTGGTTTACAATTTTCATTAAATTTTAACCGTTTATTTTTCCATGAATAACTTACTTGGTAGAACTAGACAGAGCGTCAGGATGATCGCAATCGCGATAGCAACCGATCCACCAGTCCACAGAACACACTTATTCGACCACATTGAAACTGGTGGATATACTTAAGCGACACTACTTCGTGTTACCCGAGAGGATACAGTCGAACTGACCAATTTTATCCCAACGACGTTTTATTAAAGCGATATAAACCAATGCGTCGGATAACAGTAAGAGAGTTATCACATTGTAATATTCACGAAAATCGACGTTTTTTGATAAAACTACTTCGTTATCAAATGTATAGGGGAGATGCTTAGCGACATTGAGATAATTTACGAAACGTACTATTCGTGTAACATTGTTTTCACAAATCGAAGCAAAGTATAATTAATCAATTATTTATGCTGGTTGTCACATACTTTTAAGTAAATATTGTGTTCAGGATGATTATTATTTTCGCAAATTTAAATATTAGATACCTTGTTTTTTATATATTCATGTTATAGCCGAAGATAAGTTCTAGATATTTATGGACTGTTTTTTATTCTTTTATTGTCTAATTTTATACTTACACTATTTGGTATACTATCACAATAATTAACATACGTTATGAAAATTATGTTCAACATTTAAAGCTAATTCGTTTAGTTAGCTATTCTGCTACAATTTTTAAATATTCATTCATCTTTCTTCAACATTTGCCTACGTGTCGACATTAATATTTCATTTACAAATAGTAGAGATGGAGCAATTTAAAAATATATTTTATCTTCAGTTAATAAAGTAATCAAAAATATTGTTTACACCAGGGCCAAAAATTAATTTATACTTTTATTTTTGCAGCTCACGTTGTCGTTTTGCAGCTTCTGGTTCTCATCACAGCCACAAACTCTCTGAAGTTTTCCATTATTATCATCAGTAGGCACCCCAAAACAGTATCTCTGACAGCCTCCTCTGTTGCTAGCGCACGGATGATTGTAATCGATGGGCTGTATGCTTGTACCAAATGGCTTTATCATCGAAAAATCTCGATGATATTCCTCTCCTGCTTGAGCGAAGACATTCTGCGCATGTTGGCCAGTCTCCTTGTGGAACCTCCAGACGGAATTCCTGAAAGATCGGTTTGTTGTTACGTATAAAATAATTTCGTAACCTCTAACAGAATGCAAAAATCACTTACACATAACTGATGTACATCCACTCCTGATGAATACTGATGGTTAGAGGATTCTTCAATTTAGAAATGTCGACAGTCCTCAAATCCGTACCAGACCACGTTGCAAATTGCACCTGGGTTCTATCTGCGCTAAACCAGTAGAGATTTTTCTCCTTATCATCGAATGCTAAACCAAACTCGCTGACGCTGAAGCCAGTGGTTTCTTCAACCACGAATCGGACAAGTCCCGTTCCGTCTGTATTGATTCTATAAATCGCAGCATTATTGTTTGCCTCGAGTACAGTAAAGTAGATAAGACCTAAATTCAAACTAAGAGCCATAGGTCCAGGTTGTCGATTTTCCGGAATCGTGTAGATGATTTTCTGATTCTCGAAACCGTCGGAGGAATCGGTATGTCGAACCATCAGGTAGCTCGAGCTGTCACCATTAACATGTCGCCTCATATAATAAAGTTGGTCGCTCATCCAGTCGATGGTTGGATAAAGCATATCGAATTTGAAATCCTCCTCCAGCAGAACCAGTCGCTGCTTTCCATCAGCGAGTCGGAGATTCAATCGCCACATATCCGATTTGTCGGTGTAGACAGCATATCCCTTGTGCACGTTCACGTCAAAGTGAACCGGATGCAAAGAGTTCAGTATTAATCGCATTGGCTCAATGACGTCGATGAACGACTTCTTTTCCAAATCAAGAATACGGCCTTTCAGGTACATGTCTCTTACATACATAAGGTACTCCTTGACAGGTGAGCAGGTTTTCATGTCCGAGTTCAACTGCCAGCCTATCTGGCACTGGCAGCTGATGAGTTCATCAGTACTGAATCGATCGGACGTGACACAAAGATGTTGGCAGCCACCGTTCATTTGTTGGCAAGGATTGTTCGTGAACTGAAGGTCAAACATGTCGAAAGCCTTGAGCTGGCGCAAATTATCAGAGAGGTTCCAGTTTCGCGGGTTCGAACACTTACCCGTCGGTGTTGGCCTACCCAGTTCACACGAATTAAGCTCGGTAATTGACTTTTCTTTGTTCTTACTCAAGTAGTACAGACTTGCTCTTGTAACTGCCAAACTAAACACAGATGAAGCTACGTCAATTTTCGCGACTTCATACGTTTTGTGCGTCGAAAAGTAATCGTGAGCCATGATCACGTCACCCTTGGAATAATACAATAATGTGTGATGGTAGTCTAGTGCGAATGCTTCCATGTTAGTGTCTTGTACTATTTCTCTCAAGCCAACACCGTCCATACCAGCTAGAAGTATCTAAAATGGATTCACATGAAGTTTAATACTTCGTAACAAACTCGATAGTCGTATCTGTTTATTGGCAAACTTACCTTAGAAGACTGCAAGATAAATAGGTAACCCTTCCAAAAGTCAAGCAAGATGTCCTTAACATTATATAGTTCCGAAAGGACTATCCCCATGTACTTTCCCTGCATGTCGTACAGCTCGATTTTGCTGGCTTGTTGATCGTACACGTATAGCTTCTCGGTAACAAAATCGACTGCCAACGCAGTCACGTACCAAAACTCCCCGGGGTACTTAAGACTAGGGTATTCTTCCGAAAGCGCGTGAACTGCTTCATTACCACCAAAGCCTGCGTAGTACAGTGTCTTATTCTTGTAGTAGTCAATGTAGGCCACGGACTTGGACAACAACTGTACCGAATTTTCTGAATTAAAACTATAGGCCTGAACATCGTTGCCTGTTCTGATAATAAGTCCTGCATTAAATTCCACTGGCCATGAAGGTTTGATAGGTTTCGTTGTAGTGGCGCTGCTTTCGGTGGTACTTCCAGATTCGCTGTTACTTGGTTTCAAGAACCAAACGGCTAGACCTATACCTGCCCCTACTAATAGGCAGCTAACAAGGATGGATATGACACAAGTCGTCCTGGACACAGGCATTTTGGCTAAGGAACTGTATACACAAACTTAACCTTCTCGTACAAGAGACTTGCCGTGTACTGCAACATAGACGGATCGAAGCAACGACGGCGCTGGACTGATTATCTTTACTAATCTTTGGTGATTCAGCGATAACGAGTATTCTTCGATATATACATTTTTTTCTATCACTACACCTGGTACAATGGTTTAATTTATTTGTGTGATTTTAGACTTATCTGATATGTGGGTTACATATTGTTTGGTTTTGCAACGCAGCTAGTAACGCAATTAATGACGAACTATTACAGAAAAAGAAAATATCTTCTCTGATTTGTGCTATCAATAACTGCGATGCAGTAATAATGGTTGCTTATATATTAGACAAAAATGCATTTGAATTGAATGATCCGAAAAAGATCGCTGCCAGTTAATTAGCACGTAGCTTTCTCCAATCCACTCCATCCAATGAATAATAAATTGATCAGGTACATTAAAATTTTGAATAATTTTTAACGATAATCATTAATAAGTGTTCAATTTTCAATACATTTTTAGAAAATCTTTACCAATTGTGGAGCTTCTGTATTATATAAAATAATATAATAGCTTCTGCATTTGTGAAATCTTCTGCAAAAAATGTATCACCTGCAAAATTCACACGGTTATACAACTTATCGTCAGTGTTTTTCATCTTTCATACAATAGTGTAACCGTGAACTATCTATATTATCTCCGGTGACAAAACGATCCAAACTACCCACGCAGCAACCAAGCCACATCGCATTACCCACCAAGTATACCATATACTTGCCTCTTGTACTCTGCCTCACCGACCGCCGATCAGCCAACCGCTAGATGTCGCTACCCATTCTTCCGCGAATCGACGCTCGCAACTGATTGGCCGATTCAAACTGAATGAGCTCGCGCGTACAACCGCCGCCTCCCTCCCCTACTACCTCTTACAACAGTCCGTAGAATCTCGCAGCCGGCCGGCAGCACTCCGCGCACGACCGTCGTGCCGTACGTGCGCGCGCGAGTATTCTTTATCCAAATCTCGCTCTCTACACCCAACCGATCGTGTGTACATAAAAAAGAAAAAAAAAAAATCTCGATGGTCGCTCGGTGAGGCTGCGGCGAGCCCATCGACAGTGTGACATGTATATTTCATTAAAGTGTGACGTGCGCGCGTGATCGATTTTCCATTTCCGTCGAATACTATCATCGTAATGGTCGATATGCTGCGGCAATTAACAACTCGCGCCGTGGGAATCCCCGGTTTATGTGTGAGTGTCGATTGACCTGATAGGCGTGAAGTATAGCTCGTCAGGGTCAACATGCCGTTTGTCACGAGGAAGTTGGAACCGCGCTTCCTGAGCCGGGGCCACGTGCCGAGCGGTTCGCGCGACTGGCCCGTCGGCGCGGAGCTCGAGGCAGTGGCCAACGGTGCGCTCACAGCTTCGCTCAAGCAATTGGCATCGTTGCTCGTCGTCGCCGAGGACATCTTCGCCGAGTTGACCGCCGAACTCGCCGGTATCGCCGACAGAAGCGGCAGACTCAGGGCCAGGATTGATCGGGTCGAGGAGAGGCTTGCCGAGCAGGATCCTAAGAAGATACCAGTCCGTAAGTGGCGTATTCCTCGAGCTAATCGTCCGAAATTCAGTTTTCTAAAAGCAATGCTGTCCAGATTATAACGTGCAATAAAAGCGATTTCGCGCTAATAGTCTCCGGCTGAAATTTCACACCGCGCTTCGATTATCGCTGTCGTTCGCATCGCTCTTTTATCGCGGGCTATTATCTCCCCCGTCGTTCTCTCTTATCTCCAGCAGGTGAAAAAGCACGACTTTTTTCTTCTCTCCCGCTCCTATACAAGAATAAGTCGCCTCTCGCTCTCGTACTCGATGTATATTTGCAGCGGGAAAATATTTGAGAGAGAACCGGCCATTTGAAGGCATATCGCGTCCGTCTGCTGAGTTCGCCCTTCCGTTTTCCATCTTTAAGACTCTTCGAGTTTTCTTTTTCGAGTCGCTCGCGCGTATATATATACGTTCGTGTAAATATGCGAGAGCGTAGGACGACGAAAGTGCAGAGCAAACGTCGCGAGAGAGAAGAAAAGAAAGAAAGAAGGAAAATGAGATGTTATGCTCGTTTTGATCTATTCTCGGAGTGGCGAGCGTTCTCTTTTGCTTAAATATTGAGTTATTAGACGCGCGAGGGTGGAGGTTCGCGCTGTGCATATTATACCAACTGTTTTTTCTTCTTCTTCTCTCTCTCTCTCTCTCTCTCTCTCTCTCTCTCTGCGGGTATAATTGAAAATTACGCGAGGGAATTCTCTCCCTCGGTGTGCAGTGTATGCGCTGCGTTTAAAGCGATGATCAACGAGTCGTTTACATCGTTGCGTTATATACTCAAATGTAATTTTCGTGGATTCTCGCGCCGAGAAATAACGCGAAAATACACCGCTGGAGCTAATGAACGGTACACAGCATCACGAGGATCCTCGCTCGCGCGGGAGTCTATACATACGCATATACGTATGCTATATAGGTAGACCGAAAAAACGTAGCCCGAGGCGTTTACCTGGCGAAGAGCGCGAGCCGTGGGAAACCGGAGGAGAGGGAGAAGAGCTGCAGCGGAGGCTTAATCCTGTATAAGGAGGCCCCTTGTGTTCACCTGGGGGTCGCGCCTCTCTCTCGCTTGTGTGTCGGTATGCGAGGGATGCACATCGCACGTTTTACTCTCTTTCTTGAGGCCACACGTTCTGAATAAACTCGTCACCTCCGAAATCACAGCGTGTATCGTATAACGCCGCAAACAACTATAGCGCCTTCGAACACGAGGCAAAAACTCGCTGGAAGAGTCTAGAGAAAAAAAAAACTGGCGCGCGACAAACGGCGGAGCTAATTAAGCCGGCCGCGAGAAAGAAGAAGCTACGCATACGCTTGAGTTTTTGCGCCGGACGAGCAACGGTATATAGAATATATATATACGTATATAACGCTCGCGTGCTCTTCGGACTTCCGTAGCGCGGGGATCGGTAATTAAAAGTCCCGCGCTATACTATCTATATCTATGCATACACACACACACACACAGTGCGTCGTCGTCGTTCCGCTCCTTGGACGACTTATTTTCCGCGATTGGCCAACGGACTTTCGAGGATGAAGTTGCGCGTGTTATTCGAATAAATATTCTCGTAATGCAATTCAAACACCAGTCTTAGACTAACAGTGCTGTATGTCGCATAGTTTACAAACGGCTAATTACCTCGTTCGACATTTTTTTTTTACAGCAATAAGTCCGCGCTCGTATATGCAGATGCTAGAATAATTCCGCGAAATAGTAGTCGGCTCGTTCCTTTCGAAACATCCACGCGAAGCGCGCGTCGCCTTGGCCGCTTCCTCTCTTTGCATTTCTGCAGTCGTTCTTTGAAGCGAGCACACACGACTGTGAGTCGTTGATTTTTCCACGCGGCTTTTGCACAATGCGCGTAAAAAGTCGAACGAAGAGAACAGCGAGGAAGGAAGGAAGCGATGAGAGGAGAAAAAAATAAGAGAATCGCAGAAACTCATTTTTTTTATGTACAGCGGCGATGGGTGGGCAATTGATGAGGACGCTCGATTATTGTGGGGAGAATGATATTGTATTTTTTGCGTTATATATATATATAGTTTTTATTGCTGTATCCCTGACACGAACGTCCGAAGTTACGAGACGCAATGAAGGAGAAAAAATTTCATTGCGTAAGTTTTATTAACCGCCGCGTACTTTGAAAACAACGCGTATAGAGAAGCGCGAAACACCATAACTCGACGAAAATTCCATCCACACACTCGCATCGCGATATGTACGCGAAAGAGCAAAACAAATCGAAGGAAATTCGCTGCCGAAGACGCGCAACACACAACAGCCCGGGAAGATCGTAAAAAGAAAACGCAAGAGACTGTACTATATACTGCACACACATGCATGAGAGAGACAGAGCTCGGTAAAACTATATCCCTACTAAGGCTTCCATCGGCAAACAGCTGAGGCTTCTCTCTCTCTCTCTCTCTCTCTCGAACCTCGGAATTCTATCCCAGGGGTGTCCAGTTCGATCTTTCTCTCTCTCACTCGTTTTCCAGCCCTGCGGGACAGCTGACTCAGGTACTACAGCACTGCGTCCCCAGGGATTTCAGAAGCAAGTATAGGGAGAGTCTTAAGGCCTTCTTCCCCTGTATGTGTGTGCTGCGTTGCAGTTGAGGCACCGGACGCGAAAAAGGGAGAGAAGCGCAGGCTGCACCTTTTTCCTTCGCGGAAGAGAGGCCTTTAAACGGCGCATTGCATCGAGTATACCGACGATGTGTTTTTTTTGCTCCGACGATCCGCTACTGCGAATGTGTTTTTTTGTGTTAAGTGTGTGGGGGAGTCCGTTATTGGACTGGTTTCCACGAGTTTTCGGCATTGTATCAAACGTTGACGTTTGTAAAACACAACTTTGATTAGAATTATCTCACACTTCACGCGCTCTAAAAATCGAAAACCACGCGCGGCTTTCCAGCTCACGCATCCAACGCGTCTCAAGAAGCCGCGAACGCACTGCCGGCTTTTTCTCTCCATCATATTACGAGCCAAGCGTGTGCATAACGTACGTGTATACGGGTAACCCAAGACTCCAGCCACGAGAGAGAAAAAGGACGACGAAAATCTCTCGCGAACGGTCGACCGGTCGATCGGCATATATGGTCGCTTCGATTCCCGCGCGAGCGCGAAAGAGAAAGTCGCAGCGCGCAGAAAACGAAAAAGAAGGATTACTGCGGGAGCGTTACGAAATTCGTGTGAAAACCAGACGCCCGCATCATCATCCCTCGGTGTTGTTTGTTATTGTCTGCTTTTCTTTTAGTTTCGCTGTGTACGTGCTGTGTTTGCTGATTTATCGTCGGTTATGCGTTGATTGTTCAATTTATAAAGCCGAAGTAGATAATCGGGTCAGATAACGTAATACCGATTTCGGAGAGTAGAACGACGTATTTTTGGGGACGATCGATTTGTTTGTTTTGTGAAAGTCACCTCTCCTTATTCCGAAGCGTAAACACTCGCGAGATGAAACCTCGATGCCGATACACGTATAATGACTATGATCGACAACAACCGATTTTTTTCAGAACTCAATCCTTCGAAGAATTTAAAATTTTTACTCCAATCGAACGACGAGCGCCGATTGGCTCGCGTATTTTCGTCTGCTCGTAAAAACGCTTCTACACAGCGCGCGAGAGACAAGTTCTCTTCGATTGCTGCAGTCCGTGACGCTCCGTATGCGGGACAATTGCAGCAGCCGAGACTCAACTCTCACGACGCGGCGCCTTTTTTCTCTTTCGAGGTTAGCAACGCCCCGAGCGTATATAGTAGTAGTAGTATACAGAGACTGTATAACGGCCGCGAGATGGAGAGTGCCCGAGGAGAAAGCACGAATCTTATATTGCCGCTGTGGCGACCGCGAAAAATGCGGATTCTTTATTTTCGCCGATTTGATACGCGGTTGTCACAGCCTTTTTTGAGGTTAGGTTATCTATTCGTTACGCGGATTTTTTTCGAGGTTAGCTTTTTCGAGAAGTTATATACATCGTAAATCGCTTCGATGCGCTTGACGCATTGCCATATCGAGCGAACATAACCTCAAAAAGAAAAATCGTGCATTTAATTACCGAACAAAATGGCCCGGATCTTCACGTTCCGATAAGCCGATAGTGATTCCGCAGATCATTGATTTCAAAAGCGAGTCCAATCGTTCCTCTTTTTCTCTCGTCTTCGCGCGGCAGGTATATGTATACTGGCTGGAATCCGGCGAGTGAGAGAGAGGTTAATTGGTCCGGAGATGCAGCCGAGCGCGACGATCGAACAAAACGGATCGACGCGCCGTTTTCCGCTTGTCTAAGCCTAAGTGCTTCTCCATCCGTAGAGATAACAGTCGGATAGCTGGACGGTCGCGCTTTTCTTCTCGGCGATGTGCGGTTGTGTATCGTAAGAAAAAAAAATGAGAACTGGGACGAACGGGTTTTTTCGGAGACGAGCTGATTTAATAAGGGAGTTTAAAAGAACGCGCCGTGCTCACCGACTGGATTTATGGGTCTAATCAAAATTTAATTTGCGGAACAAAGCGCGACTGAGTTACGCCGGTGAATTTCATTAAACCACTGCCGGGCTTTGTATCCGCGTGTAATAATGCGCGTTGAAATTCGAGTTTCGTGAAAAATTCCGCCGCCGTTAAGTATATTTCGAAATTGAATTATCGAATTCGATGCTATATATATATATATATATATATATATATATATATATGAAAATCTCGCATCTCTAGAACAAAAATATGTAGAAACTTTTGCTCAAATTTAAATCCCGACCGCGAAAGAGCACAGCAGTCTTCCAACAATCCAAACAGGATTCGAGTTTCGCTCTCGAGGAAGTGCTTCCACACACGCGCGCGCGTCGATTCTCGCGTAAAATTGGTGCACTTATACATACGCGGAGGAGGAAACCGCAGCGACATATGCCGCCATATGCCACTTCTACCCCTGAAAAGTCGGCTCCGGTCTTCTTTCGGATAATTTCGCTCTTGACTTTATTTTTTTTCCAGAAATATTTCTCCGACTTCTGTCGTCGTGCGCTGAGTATGCGATACACGTGCAGCGCGATAAGCTTCTTTTTACAGTCGAAGATACGCAAGTTCGGTTGTAAAAAAATTAATTCCTCTTCGTCTCGCGATTGCGCTACACCAATAACAATAAAACGAAAATAATCTGCCCGTAAAAAGAGCGAGGGCAATTACCAAAGTGTAGTCGTATTATTATATACGGCGAATATCCCACGTAGAGACGATTAAGAGCCTACGTACCGTGCAGTCATTGCTTCGCTCATTTTTTTACGGGAACGAGCGTTTAATAAGCTGGAATTTTTCTCGAGGCTCGAGAATAAGCGGAGGAAGAGCCGCGATGAATGCTCTCGTTCAGCTTTCGAAAAAGCTTTCGTGGATAAATATTCCCGACGTTTTTTTTTTTAAATAATGCGTTTTCGTTTGAAATTACGCACGATCGACACGGCGGCGGGAAATTCAAATTTCGAAAGCTACACGAACCACAAATTATCTCCCCGTCGAAAGCCACGAGCGAAGAAGCAGCGCATAATGCCGTGAGTCTCCCTCAGCTTCCGGCGATCGACTTAACAAAACCCATATATATATATATGAGTACAAACAGTCGCACTTTGCAGTCGCATCCGCAGCGTAAGAGCAGCGGCAGCGCAACGAGGTCAAAGACGCACAAAGCTCCTGCGTTGTATACACGAGTCCCCTTTGATCATGGAAATGAAGCGCGTGGAAATTAAAAGAAAAGTCGACTAACGACTGCGTTCGTTAGACAGTGCGTTAAAATTGTTGTTTCTTCGTTATAAAGTAAATCAGTCGCGTATGCGGCGTACTTAGTTTTTGAAGAAGTTACGCAATATCTTTTCACGAAGAAGAAAGAACGACTGGCTTTGTCCGCGTTTTCTCGGCTATACTTTTCGTCGGGAGATGAAATGGGTATACGCGTGTATATATCGTATGGTATATGAAATATATAAGCGTATACTCGGTGAGAGTTTTTCTCTCGAGCGTCACAAAAATATCTCGGGTATAGAACGTCTATACGCTTTTTTTATGCATCGACTCGACGCCCGAAGGAAAAACTGATGACGCATGTGCAGGAGAAAGGAAAAAGAAAATTTCCGAAAGAGGATTCGTATATTTTCTCTCTCGACACTCCCGGTGAAATTATCGCTGTACACCGCGTGTCCACCGGGATAAAATTCTTTAACGAATTGAAACTAAACACGCGAATAAACCCGATAAAGGAGGTGGTTTGACGAGCTGCAATAAGCCCTCGAGCAATAATAATCCGAAGGATGGGGAAAAGTGTTCGACGGTTAATTAATTCAATCTGCTACGGCAAACGTTAAAATAATTAAAAAGCTCAATCTCCGCACGATAAAACGGGTTTTTCCAATGCACACACGCTTATAAGTTCTTAGAACTATCGGCTGTAGTCGATGATAGCCGCGCGTAATAATAATCGGTATAAAATTAACCGCCTCTTTTCTCGAGTGCGTTTATCATCCCGTGAGAAAACGATAGCATCGGCGAATTCCTCGGAGTAACTGGGTCGAGAAAAAAATACACACACATGTATATATATATATATATATATAGTTCCTTTCTATTTATTTCCTTCGAGGCTGCATAACATACAGATCAGACGAAAATTCATTTATATACACAAAGGCTCGTAAAAATCGTCTCTCTAATTAACTCGATGAATATAAAAGAGAGTCGCATCACAGGAAGAAGCCGATGATTCTATTAAAGTCTCGTCGTTTCTCGAGGCGTCGACGTCGACACGAATTTATGCCGTCCATATAATAGTTCTCGGGCCGTTTGTTTTTCCCGGCGTCGATGCGTCTCGCACACACACTTTTCTCGCGTAAATCTAATCGCGAGAATTAGTTCTCTTCTCCTTTGTTCCTCGCGACCACGGCTTTTTCAAGATACAGCACGACGCGTTAAAAATAAAAAACGCAGCTGACTGATGGCCTGTTTGTATTCGGGATATATATATATATATATACACACACATGAAACGTTGTTTTATTGGTGAATCGAGATAAATTTTCCCGGTGATTTATCTTACGTACACACAAGAGATCAAAGAGCATATTATACATGCACAATAAGCGATATACTGGTCGTGAAGTGTAATTACGCGAATCCACGTTATTTCGTAATGAAATTAAATCGCGCAGGTTGCTGTACGTGACTTTCTTTGAACGGAGTAAATTAATACTTTTTATATACGTTGCTGCTGCTGCAAAAAATCGCATATACTGCTCTCTCCGGTTAAAAATATTTTCCAACTGCGCCGAGAAACTAGACAACGACTGTACTATATAGTATAAAATCGGAAGCGCTCGAGAGCCTCTATACTCCGTACAACGCAAACGCACGTGGCGGCACCTCAGTCCCTTCTAAAATTAAACGGAGCTAGCGCGTGTACGAGAAGGAAGGAAGCGAGAGAAAGAGGAGTCCTTTGTGTTATACTATGGTATACACGCGCGTTTCCTTCGAGATTTCCACATGCGTTTTTCCGGGAGCTCCCCTCTCGACCATATACCGCAGTGTCGCTCTGGCGCGTGCCTCGATTTATTTTCGGAGAGGGTATACTTCTGTGGGTTATTTCATTCCACTTTTGGACGGACTTCCGTGTAAGCCAGTTGGATTTTTAAGAATTTCGTCTTTCTTATAATTGAGCGATCTCGAGAATATTATACACAATCGAACCGCAAATTTACGCTCGAGTACGGAATTAGAAAATAACCGCGCGCGCGCGCAACAGTCCCCTCATCGGAAATATCGTGTGCGTGCATTGTCCCCCCACTCCTTCGTTCTGGGTTTTTTTTTCGCGTCGTCTGCTACGTCGGCGGCGTTTAACTGCGCGTGAACGTGCCCGCTCACAAAGGACGAAAGAAAAGCCAAAGCGCTCGCTCTCGCGTAAAAGCAAATGAAAGAACGGGGCACCGCTCGCATTATGCTTATTATTTTCCTCCTCTCGTACTCCTTCACTCTTTTGTTATTATTTCGAGAGCTTTTATGGTCAAAGCGGAATTTACGCGCGCGCGTGCATAATTCACGGATTGTATTATATATATATATATATACACACACACACACACACACACACAGACGAGTGGGCTGCTTTTGAAAAGTTAATTTTGTCCCCGTTCTTATAATACACTCTTCGAGAGATAAGCGCGCGCGCAAAACGTCGTTTCTAACCTCCAAAAAATGAAGAAAAAAAAGCGTTCGCACAGAATTCGTAAAGCCGCTTTGCGCAGAGAGTGTCGGCTCACGTTGCAGCTCCGCAGCTGATGGCAGCCGGAAGTTCGCCAAGCGAGAAGCCAACGAGCGAGAAAATAAAGGAAGAGCGTCAGCGGGGTGCAAGAGTGTATAGAGAACATAACCTCTTTTTTCGGGGGGTCGCCTTCGTGTTGCGCTTCACCTGAGCCGTGAGCAAAAAAAGAGGGTATATATTATTATATTCTCGTCGATTCAGCAGCGCAACAGAGCAAAGTGCCATTTAGACTTCGGTTGCAGAAGCGAAACTAAATGTGTTCCGCAACTTCCCGAGAGAGTTAGTCCCGCGATAGCATTGCTGGAAACTTTCTCGCACTGCGAGACTACAGTGTGCATAGTATCATAACGACCCGACTGCCAAAGAGAGAAGCGAGAGGTTAAGCATCTTTTCGGCATTTTTCCAGTGGACACTGCAACGCGCGCTGGGGGTTTGGGAAAGTTCCGTGCGAAAATAGCCTCGGGAAAGCGTTTTTGGATGCTGACTGCGGAATGATTGATTTCGCACGCGCTGCGGGTGCCGTCGATGGTTTCGAACGCCGTAACTTCGGCTAACGCGCTTTTGACGATCGTTTGAGATTCTGCGATGCACAAGGCGAAGATTAATTGTCGACCCGTATATGTATAATTGAAAATCGAGTAAACATAAGTCGTTAAGAGCGCGGGATGGATTTTTCGTCGAAAGATTTTTTCCAGATCCCTGGAAAATCTCTCTCTTAAATCCCTCGCCACTCGAGAGCTCGAGAGCTTCTTATATTCTCTCGAGGAGGTCTTGCGTCCGTCCATCCGTTTTCCAACCTCGATATTTCTCTATCCGCCGAGCGATATCGGGCAGATAAGCCTGGGATAATGAATTTTTTTATACATCGTTTTCTCTCCCATAAGTGCAGGTTTTATAGTATACTGGCTAAAATTTTTAATTAGCCAATCAAGTCGACGAAAAAATGACTGGCGAGTCGAAAATACGAGGAACGAAAGAAGGAAACCAGCCGCGTGTAATTCTCGCAGGACCTCGCTCATAAATTAGTCGCGCGGGGACTCTACAGTATGCGCTATACTAGGCGACGAAGAGAACAAAAAGGACAAAATTTGTCGAGCCGTCGCGCCGCGGGTGAGCTCAGCGCAGGGAAAACAGGTCCGAAATCTCAATTGCTTTCTGGAACTCGTCGTCACCGCCTTCATCTCTCCTCTTACACACGCGCTCGAGGGTCGAGTGCGTGTTTTTCTGCGGCTCTTAATTTTCGGCCGGTGTATGCGTTTGCAGGTTGATTCGAAATGTATAATTTTACAAAGCGATAAATCTGCTTTACTGCCCTTTCGTCAAAGAAAAGACTTGTAGCGCGGCTTTACAAAGGCCTTCATTCATTAAAACGAGACGCATACCGCGCGCGAAGCATTGAAACGCCGAATGACTTCGAGGAAATTTCGTCAGAGAACTTGTGAAAAAAGGCTCTCTCAATGAATAACGTGAAATTTAATGAGGTACGTCAAGATCGAGAGAGGAGTCAATATGTATGTATAATATATAAGGGTTAACGAGGACTTTGAAGTTATGTAAGACGCGCACACCTCATTCACGCTAGAATCAAATGATTCCCGCATTGAAGAAAAATCGAGAGCTGCTGAAAAAACAAAGGGACTCTAATATCATCGCGCAGTAACCTAACCTCAAAATTTTCCCGCGAAGCAATTAAATCCCCAAAGTCGCAGCCATTAAACGAAGGCAGAATGAGGACAAAGGCGTTGCAGGCTGTTGCAAGCAAAAGAAAAGGGTTACTGTCGCACATCAGGCTCGAAAAGCCCGGGAGTTATGGCAGCAACAGCAGTGGCGGCCTTTGATCTACCCTTGATTTATGGTCCGTCCCTCGGTGCTATTCCGCGCTCTGCTCGAAGCCGGACACAAATCATCGTCGCTCATTGTTCGGCTCGACGCCGGGGAAATTTGCATTTCCTCTCGCGCAAAGTGGAACGGAAGTGACTATTCGCGAATTTCATCTTTGACGCCTCGCGAGAAAGAGAGGCTCTCTTGTTGCGGTATACGTATACTTAGTTGCTGTGTTTGGGGCGTTTCGTTGATGCTGGAAATAATACAATTGTAGACAATGAAAGGGAGGATTCGATGAATATTATTTTGGGGATTGTGAAATTAAATTTAAATATTGTATTATACATATTAAGCAGTATAGAACATTATTGTACTGTACAGCATAGTTAATCATGATAATATATTGAAAGTGGAATCGGCTCGATTGATGTAATTAGCCCAACGCGATCATAATTATTAGAAATAAATAACTGAAATTATTATTATACAGTTGAAGCCTTTATAGTTACATATTCCATTGAAATATACAGTATAATCAATGCATAATATATCGCATATCTGATCTCATTCATTGAAACGACGTAAAAATTCAAATTTAAATTCCCCACTGAAAACTCGTTTCTCACCATAAAATAACGTCCACCGTTCTTCCAAAATAAAAAAAAGACACAACCCCTATCCCCCAGCACCACGTGAGCGAAATGTGTCCTCTCAAGAATTTCCCCGACAAAACGTTCGTCCACAGCGTACCCGCTCTAATGAAAACCTCGCGCCCGCAGTCAACAACACGGCTTCGTCGAGTATGAGAGAGAGAGCAGGTGTGGCGGCGCCGGCTGTCCCCCGATAACAATTTTCGTGCTCGCGCCAATTACGCCTGCGGGCTTCCTCGCTCGATGCGCGTATATATATATATATATATATGCGTACGTATATGCTCACTCGTCACCTGCGGGCTGTTGCTTATATACGCGTAAATGTGGATATATATGTGTGTGTGCGACTGTATACATGTGTGTTTATGTGGGATAGTTTGTTCGCATCGGGTGTTTACGTATACGGTGCGAATGAGCCCCGAGTGTTTTCGGGGTGTACGGTACCGTGTATCTGGTGTATATATATATATATATATATATATATACTGTTGATGAATAAACGATCGCCGGAGAGGATCTTTGGGAATGTTTTCGTAGAGACAGATGCGGCATGTGCAAGGTTGTGTTTGGGTAAATAGAGCGTTTTCGATGTTGTACATTAAAATTTCGTCAGTATACATTGTGGAGTTAATCTGAAAATATGTAAAAGCCCGCGTTTAATTTAACCGGCAAAAGCGAGCTTTGTATATTGGGAAAAATCGAATTCTTCCAGTTTTTACCTTTGCGTTACAGGTACGCATCGAATTTTCCCGTTTCCCATTTGCATCTCGATGGCTGTTTGTCGGTAACGTCGACACGGACATTCCATGTATATAATTGAGCCAAAGTAAACGAGTTGTTCGATTTCGATTATAAATTTACTGCAGCACACGCGCGCGATCGGCTAATGGAAAACGAAGCTGATTTCGCACAGAGGAGCTAATTTTCTCGAAGCGCCGGCGTTGTTGTATATGTAGGTATATAGCAAAAACAATCGCAAAAAGAAACACTCGAGCGCAATCAATTAGCCGAGCCGCGAGTTTAAAGAATAATCGGCAAACAAAAGCCAGACAAAAAAAAGCGAATTAAAAGCGCCGCGCACGAGAGAGAAAGAGGCGGAATGAAAAGAGCAGCCGAGGCTCTGAAAAATTCAGCGACAACTCGCTGTATTTCCCCCTGTCCATCAGAACGTCACGTGTTTTCGCAAAAAATACCGCGGCGCGCGCGGGCTTTTTTCGAGCCCCTTTCTTCGCTCTCGCAGGGCAGCATTGTTCGTTCGATCGACGTGTAGAGTCGGTGTTGCTCGTCTTTTTCTCCCGTGCTTTTCTCCTCTCGTTTTCTCTGATGCGCGACGGCGAATTTTTCCTCAACCCCCTTCATCGAACTTTGGCTGATGAGGCGAGTGGGTCTGCTACAGAGGATTTCGTTATAGAGCGATCGCCGTACTTTTTTCATTGATATATACAAAAATTAAGCCTTGGATACTTTCTACAATACGAATTAGAACTTGAAAAACATCCAAAGTAGTTATTTAATTAAACGTTCAATCAATAATTTCTCATCAAAATGAAACAATCAGTTTCGCGCACCCCTGCACAACTCCATTATACCAAAATCCCAACAAAAAAAAATCGCATCTCCGTCATTCAACTCCCCACAGGACGTATAACTGCACATCGCGCAACGAACAAAGAGCGAAGGGAAAAAAGCCGGCGAGTGAGTATACACGTCGGTGGTCGTTCAGCGAAGGGTTGCGCGATGCGCGTCGTCTCGCCGCCGTCGTCTGGCGTCGACCTTCCCGTCCGCGGGTTATTGGCCATTGTCTGGCAGAGAGGCGGCGACGTATACCGAGAGACTCCGCAGAAGCAGGATATCCCCTCGGCTTTTCCTTCAGCGCAGCTTCCGTGTGCGGCTCTGAATTTTTCACGGCGGGTGGGAAAGAGAAAGAGACACTGAAAGCTGCCTGCGCGAGTGCTAAGTTGTTGCCGAAGGTGTCTGTTTGGTGTGCTCGTTATTCTTAGGAGCAGCCTGGGTAATTTCGTATATTATGCTTGGGAGGATAATAGTTTTTGTCTTTTTCGCTTTGAAGAAGAAAAATAAGAGCTTGATATGATTTTCGTCGGGATTTTAGAGAGTTTAGTGAAAAATCACGTGAATCATGTGACAAACTCGTGAGAAGTCACATGATTTGAAATATTCATTGAATTCAAGTGTCGTGTATAAAAACTATTACTCATCTATACAACTGGTTTCGCATACATGACACCGGATTTCGCCACGTGACGCCAGAACGTGTCGCGCGTCTAACTATAGGTACAAAAGTCAAATTACTAGGAAATCTGGCAGAAACCGCGCGCACTGAATAATCAAGCGAACACTACTTTTGTGCCGCAGTCGTGAAATCGGCTGCGCTATCAAAGGGAATATTCTCTTTTTAAATGCATTCCCTATACACCCACACACGGCCTCTGTACGACTCAAAAGTTATGCGTATTATTCTCTTCAATCGTCATTAGAAATGCATCGACCGCGAGATTCTCATTTCTCTTGTTGCACACGTGCGGCCGTCGGCTCGCATGATTAATCGTGTCGATGACACTCGTGCGCGGCGCCGCGCGTGAAAGGCTTTTTCATGCCGTGTAGTCTTCTCGTAATATGCTTCTCAGGCTCATTTTCTTATACACCACATAGTCGTTCTTCCTTCGACGTTCGATGTGTGAATGAACGATGGCTTTCTCGGCTCTTACACAATATTTTAATATACACTGTATCGTTATTATTATACGTTCTATGGACTAGGTGTATATATATATATATATATATATATATATATATATATATATATATATATATATATATATATATATATATATATATATATATATATATATACACACACACACACACACATATAAGTATATCAAAATTAGTTTCAAAGCGTAAAGGCGCGAAATTCGAAAACCTAACCTCCAAACAATAGCAAAGCTCGTTCTCAGCGCTGCGCAAACAAAGCACTCGAAGAATGCACCTCTCAACTTTCCCATGACCTACATATGGCATGTATACAATATGCGATCGTCCCTGTAGGAATACTATAGTGCACAGCCCCCTCCAAATAAATATATGTATATACACAATAACATGTTCCGCCTGCGCGTGTGCCGCCCCCTTTTTTAAAACGCAAATACAGTTTATACACTGCACTACACGCTTTGATATCAATCGAGCTTCGCACTTTACAGGATCTCGGTCTACGACATGTGCACGAGATCGTTTCGCCTTTTGTGTCTATTAGCGGCAAGCGATTGTCGCTTTTGGGGTTAGCTTATAGGGGGGTGCAACAGGCTTACATAGCGCGAATTTCTTTTTGATCGTCGGGGCAATGTTTAATGGTGGGTAGCGTCTCGGATCAAAAAGATACGGGGTGTAATCTCTGAATTGCGATTTGTTCGATAAAAACCCTTTCATTCTCGATCGAGTATATATTATAGTTCTTTCGACAGCTGTGTCGAACTTAACCTAAAAAATCGCTATTTTCTGTGTATACAACTGTAAATACTCACCACTTCCTAATCTCTCATTCCTTTCGAGGGTAGTGACCAGGAGACACTGCTCGCGGCAGTGTACAGAGATTACGTGCCGGTCGCCTAAGTGATTTCGGTCACGTAGCAGACGTAGTTTTCGCCAGCGCCTGACTTGAATCTCAGCGTGTTGTGCGCGCAACCATAACGCTTTAACGGCCGAATTGAATTTGGCGAAGCGAACGCCGATAAAACATGGCCAGATATCTAAGAGAAAAAGAGAGGGAGAGAGCCAGTCGCACATGCGTCGGCCAAATTCATTGTACGAGTCTCTCTTCTATGCGTGTATATATATATATATATATATATATACGCAGTCTATACACGCGGGGCTGCTGCGCTCGAACGCATAATCGCGAATGGCGTGGGATGCGACGAGAGAAGGGCGAAAGAGGGACAGAGATGCTTACGTACCTTAGAAGCTTTTTTGTGTACGTGAGCTGATGGGGTGGAAGTAGGGATCGCTGCTGCTCTTCTGCACTACGTTAGGGTGGAGGACAGGTTGAAAGGGTTTAGTGTTGTTTATGATCGGCATCTCAATTTATTAGGCGTTTTTAATTTGATCCGAATATTTAAAAAAATTTTATTGAAGAAAACGCGATCGTTGAGTATTTTACGCGAAGCATTTGAAAAGTCAACGGTCGAATTTTTCTCGATAGAGTCATCGACCAAACATCTCCAACGATTCCAAATTCGGTTACCTATATACTATATATATATATATATATATATAACACACCCCGACACAACGTTCGCACCGTTTAAAAAGCATGCGAGCTCTCGAACAACAACATATGGCTGCGCGCGGTGTCAGCGAAACGAGAGCAGAGACTGTATATACATATAGGTACAGCCCCCGAGAGGGGCTATGCAGCCCCGAAGAAGCGATTAAAAAGGTATGTATGAAAGACGCGAAGCGGGCCAGATGTTATGGGCCATAGGAAATTCGGGCGTCATTATTATTGTGCCTCGAGGGGGGAGACGAGCGGCAGCAGGAGTGCAGCAGAATAAGCGGAGCGCGTTTGCGGTCGCGCGTCTTTTTCGCAATCGAAAATAAATCTCATTTGAATATCAATGTGCGCGCGGCCCTTAGCCTCAATCCTCGGCCACTTATTGAATTTGCGAATTATCGCTGCTTGTGTCACGTGTGCATTAGAGAATATGGTCTGGATAGTACATGGCTGAGAGTAAAATTGAATTTCGCGTGGGTCAGAATTTTGAGGTTATGTGCTAATCACGTGATTAGTCCGCTAACCGATTTTACCGAGTTATTTACAGCGCGTGTATCATATCATACGCGGATCGATTCGCAATATCGCATATGGATTAATGCGCACGTCAGTGTGTGGCGTTTAATATTATAACGCGTGTGCGCGTGTACCATAACCTCAATGTCATAACTAACGAGCCTTGACACCGGTTCGGACAATGTACGAAAATAAATATATGTATTTTCGCAATTAAACGCAAAGGAGACGACGATCATTATCGAACGGGCGGCTATTGTTGTGTCCGAGGAGGGAAAAGCGAATAATTCATCAGGCCGCTGATTAAGCCTCGTCGTCGGCACAGATAACAGATTAAGCGGACAGCTTTATGGGCACCGTATAAACTTCTTGAGTCTTATCTGCGCGGACTCTGACGAGTCGTGCTTACAATCGTGTACAGCATATACACACAGCAAAGTTGTCGCATATAGTACACGCAGTTTTGTAGAGAAGAGGAGAGGATTTGGATTTTATTATTCGCTGCTCGGCGCGAGTAAATCGAGAATATGATGTAGATAGCCGGGAATGAATTACGCGCAACGAGCTGTAAAATTACCGCCGCGGCAACGATAAGACCAAAGAGAGAGAGAGAGAGAGGCGAGGGACACACACGAGGTGGTGCTGAGACTATCTTGACTTATGGATGTTTTTGACCTTTTGCTCTTTGTTTCGTGTTTTAAATATATAAAGACGGAATTATATTGTTTGAAAAATAATTGCCTTTTTAGCTCGCATTGTTTTTGCAATCTTCTCATGTTTATTTTCGAACGAGAGCATTATTCCGTGTGCATTAGCATCGAAAAAGTAAATAAAAGAACAAATATACACATATAGCTTTTCTGTGCACGTGCAGTGCAATCGGAGCTACTCGCGCGAATATATTCGCATCGGTTGCGGCGTCATGTGATAATGCAGCGACATGATTCCCGAAATGCATTTGCTCATCTTCCTATATATTGAACGCGAAAAAATTCTGCTGATGTTTGCTTGTTGTTAAAAGCACAGCTCTGTGAGAAACTTTCTTCTCTTCAAAACGGTTATAAAAAAAATTTGCATGTGCTTACAAAGTCGTAAGTAATCTTGTAGAAGAATCTATTATCCAGCAAGGAATTGAACAACTTCCGCTTTCTCAAAATCCTCCAAAAAAAATTCCTTGTCATCGACCCTCTCATGGTTATCACCTTGTCAGTCGAACTTTTTCAATTGCCAATCATCTAAGCCCATTTTCCTTATGCTATACAGCCACAGTAATTACGCGAGTCCCGTGTGTCCTCGATCCTAATCGGCATAATTGCCCCAAGAGAAAATAAAGTGCACCGGGGTTTCCGACAATCCTCTTAGAATCCAAGCTCATGGAAGATCCTGATTTACAGTGTCGCAAGCGCAAAGTGCTACTAGGCTATACAGCTTATGCTCCTCTTTTTCTCTCTCTCTCTCTCTCTCTCTCTCTTGGCCCCTTGTCGTTTTCGAGGCTAAGGGATGCGCGCGCCTCTCGAAATTTATGAGATGACGATAAGACGTTTTCCGGGGGAGGAGGAACTCGGGAAAGCGAAAATATGCGCGAGAGAAGGGACTTAGCGTGGATGGAATGTTTGGGAGGGATATTTGAAATGTATATAAACGGCTCTCTCTCTCTCTCTCTCTCGCTCTCTCTCTTTTGCATTTGAATTTCATTTTAAATTCATCGTATTTTTTTTTATATTCATCAAATATTTAATTATGTTGGTTTTGAGGTTATGTCGAACTTAATCCCCTAGCTTTGCGCGAAACCATCCTCACACTTACTAGAAAAAAAGGCTAAAAGCCATCTAAATCTAACAAACGTTCTACCTTCTTATCTATAAAAAGCCATACGCATATCCACTTACCCTCGACCCCGCTTAGGCTGATCTAAGAAAAGACCAAAGCGAGGCGCGCACATAACCCGCCGAGCGATAAATCAAAAGAGGCAGCCTGCGCATATAAGTGAGGCGTTCCTGTTACCTGAAGATAACTCGCTGCTCGTGTATGTGCGGTGGATTATAGGAGCCGCGGTATTAGAGAGACTACTGCTCCGCTATATAATCCAACGCTATATCCATACTATAGGCACCTCAGCTGCTGCTGCTTCTGGTACTCTCGAACACAGAGTATGTATAGGGTTGAGAGAGAGAGAGAGCGAGTCGCGATTACACCCACGTGTGCACCATTAACGGGATGCTATCTGCTAAATGAATCTGGAACGTGCTTCGGAATAATTCCTTCGGTTACGACAAGAGCAACCGTGTAAAGGCAATCTTGCCCACTGCGTATTCTGTTGCTGCTTTTTTCTGCTTGGAGCAGTGCAGTGCGTCTCTGGGAGAGCCTTAGCCCAGAAAAAGAAAGATATTATATGCAAGCACGAGTGGATGGCGCCCCCAAGCTTTGACCTTGGCTGTAGTTTAAGTTATAACCTCAGAGTGCCTATGTTTAACCTTTTTTTTAAGGCTATGGTACGACATAACCTCAAAAGCTATCCTCTATATATTTTCGCGAAAGTTGCGGGAGTTATAATGACGCGATAAAAGCTCGAGGCAATGAAAGTTATTTCGTAATCAGTCGACCTCGCAGTCATTGGCCTTATCCGTTGGATCTTAATGCACTTTAATGCAGTGCACAATTATTATTATTCGTATCTCCATAGAGAGAAACCAGTTCGAGCTAACTCTCCTTGATCGAATCGCGCGCGGCGCGTGCACGCATTCGTCAATCACACTTGCCTTTCGCCGAACGCCAACTTTCGACCCATTTGACCATCCAAAACACAGCTTTCTTTTTGCCGATGTTTCGTCGAGCTCTGGCCTACTGAAACTATTTCGCCTATTCATAGACTTGGCTAACATTAGATCGAAAGCAGAGCTTAGTGGAGCTGTAGTCGAGCGGAAAACTAGGCTGGCAAAAAGACGCTTTTCGCTGAATATTTACCGGCTTTTTATAAAAAAAATCGAAAGAATCTTCTTTAATGCATTATATCAAACCATATAGCGAAACGGATACAGCCCAGCTCACAAATCATATGAAATACACCGTATATATATAGACACATGCAACGTCTCGAATCGGAAACAAATCACCAATCGTTACAACGGCAAATCCGAGTATGTTCGTCACGCGTATATATTATAACTGACTGCGAGAGCTCTCGATAAATCAATCGCTGACGTCCGGGAAAGTAGCTCCTGCTCGCGAAAAACCTTTTCTTCATCCATCAACGCGGGAGGAATATCAATATGAATTTTTTGCCCTCGTATTCGTCTTCATTCTCCAGCACAGTGTGCTGTCTTATTATAGATTTAAAATTGCCGCCGCACCAACACAAAGAATCTAAAATCCCAACATTTTTCATCTTCAACGACTTTCGCCCGCATGATATTTGTCTGGAATCGTTCAACATTGCTATGAACAAAGACACAAGCACAAAAAGACTCGATCATATATAAGCGAGATCCAGTTCTCGAATGAATTAGCGAATTCCTCTCGCGTGCTGGTCATGTGTACACGTGCGCGAGATGGTCTGATGTATACCCGAGATACTCCTGGATTACAAGGCACGTACGGCTACCGCTTCTTGCGCTCGATTTTGCGCAGAGTTCTGCAGTTTTATACTCGCGAAAGAGAGAGAGAGAGATGCAGCTCGTTTTTACCTTTTACGGATTAAACCGCGACTTTCTTTCGACGATCGTTGACTTTTCGCATTTGAGAAATGTCGCGCCATCTAGCGGCGTTTTGCAGTGAAAATTTGTGCGTACAAGATCTTAACCGTGCTAAAGTAGTAACTATACTCGAAGTGTAAAGTATCAACGAGCCTTCGATCGATCTTCTCAAAATTGTGCCCGCCAGGAACAACTGCATACTTGTAAAGTATATATATAATGCTCTTTACCTTCTTTTCGCATCGACGAGTGTCCCGGAGGCGACAGGTTGCGACAAATTGCACGAAGCGGCCAATTACCGACTGATCCCTTTGAATTTCGTGTGCAGTCTTGGATTACCACCCCGACGTTATATCTTCTCCAGGATATAAAATGATAACGAGCTGATTGCCCGGTAATGGCTTCTGCGACGCTCGAAACACTGCACAGCAAACTCGACGTGATGCGCTGGTGGGTATAGGATAATGATAAATAATTCAGATATGGATTGATAGTCCAAGTATTCTACGATCTTATTTCAAAGTCTTATTCGAGTGCTTCCGTAAAGCTCCTTGAATATTCGAGCGTATATTTGAAATTCGAATCTCGTTTCTCAGCGTCTATTGACTTTGTCTATGCATATACTGGAGACCGATCGGAATCGAAGACCTAACCTCAAAATCACGCCTCTTCAGATAACGTATAACTGGCACACGACAACAAAACAGAGCTAACGAACTCAAACAGGCCAACAAAAGAAGAAGACACATCTTGCGGCAAGGTCACTCTCGTACATACGCGCAGTAAATATCAACGAGCTAATTCGAAGAGATTTGTCCTCCGATCTTAATTGGATCGACTCCTATATAGCATATACATATATCCCTTCTCCCATCGTCGGTTTTGTTACGGTCTCTTTCTCTCGGCTACTGAACTCGAGTCGACTCTGTCTGCAGCCTTGGAACTTGACCGGTCGCGCCATCACCTCCGTATGTAGAAGCTGCGGAAAAAGTCGTTCCTTCGCGGAAACTACGATGGGAAATCATCATCCTCGAAGTGGTTTCGCTTTTAATGACGATGGTCGTTTTTGCGGCCGGCGACGTTTTTCTCCCGAGAGCGCGTGAGATGAAATTTTCATTCTTCTCTGTTGATACCTCAGACCCGATATTTTCTTCGGACATGCTTCAACTTTTTCTAATACACTCATACCGATCGATACCGTATATAGGAAGAACGTTCGATCAACTTTTGCGAGCGATAACCACATCTATTCGGGAAGTTTCGGAACTTTTCGGACGAGTGATTCGGTCGCGGTCGTCGAACGACGAACGCCTGGACCAATGAGCCAGCAAATTAATGAAGCCGAGTAGTGCGCATTATATCAGTTGGCCGATCGGTAGCGGAAAGTTTCAGGCATGCGCTCTCGGCCGTTGTTGTTTGTTCGTCAGTTCGTTTGTGTTTGTTCGGCGAGTAGTGATATATATACACAGTCGTCGCTGATGGACTAGAAATTTATCGGCGCGCGGATGTTTGAGTTTCGGTCCACCTGTTTGCCGCAACGCGAGAGTCTAACGGTGTTATCGGGTTTGAATCTCCCGCCGCTGTGAGTTTTACCGATCGACGTATTGCTCGTTGTTGCTATTGTGAGATTCAATTAATACAGCGAAATTCGAATAAAGCGGATAAAGCGGATAAAGCCTTCGGATTCCCAAGCTGTCGATTTCCTTCTTACGTCCAAGACCTTCTCCGAATACCTGCACGCACGCGCGAACGAATTTCTTCCCATATAAAAAAGGAAACTCGACGATTATCCCCAACTCGTCGAAACCTTATACGACAAGCATGCGCCGTTCCGTGAATTCGTCCGTGCGGAAAAATTGCCGGACGGGGAGCGGCGCGTGAACACGACCCTGAAGAAAGACCGGATGAGTAATTTCGGCAGTTTTTTTCACACTTCTCCCGAATTCGCTGCCTAAATTTATAACCCTCGCTTTGAACATACTTGAAATATACTAATTTTTATTTCTCTCTTTTTCTGTTGCAGGTACGTATCCGAACTCTAGCTTACCACTGCGAATGGCACTGCGATCGGTAACACAATCTAATTTTTATCTAACACACGAATAGATCGGTTTGCGTATACCGCATAAAAAATGCAGAAAATCCAATGCGATATCCGAGCGGCGTCGCTCGTTGCGAACACGAATACCGACGCGCGATATACCTGCGAACGAGCAGAAAAATCGTTATTCAGCCTTGATCCACAATGCGAGCGATAATCGCAGACATCATCGACGATAATTGCCTATCTGCCTCTTGTCTCCGCTGAGACATGCCAATTTCAATACCTTGATCCAACGACTCGATCATTCATCGCTATATATACCACCCAGATGTATATATTATATACAGAGTACAAACTCGCGAATATCCAATAGATCCACTGAGGTAATTGATAGCGCCGTCGAGCCCTTGCGCTATACACCTTCCTCGAGGGTATATAAAGGAGAGCTGAGACACCGGAGAAGGAGAGAAGAAAGAGATTGAGTTACGCAGCGCGCGGAGTCTTGTGTGTCCATAAAGACCGGCTCTCTCTCTCTCCTCTTAATTCTAATCCGCTTACCGACAAATTCTTAATGAGGTTAAAGGCTTCATTTCGCCTCTTGACTGTATGCATATACATAGCCGTCTTCTAAGCTCCTGCCGGTTCAAGTGTGCAGCTGGATTATCATTCGCACGTAGAGAGTTTCTTATATCCCACCGAATTTAGAGGTTATGTCGAAATAACTCATCTCCGGAGAAAAAAAGCCGCAGTTATATACGTACACTTTGTCTCTCCGAGAAGAAATACAGGCGCAGACACTCCCTACAGTATACATATACATATACCGTAGTCGCGCGCAAGTTTATTCAAAGAAACTGTCGCGGGAGCGTATAATTTATCGGCCGTCAAGGGAGCTCGAGAGAGCGCAAAAAAGAAAAATGCGTATTGCCACGAGCTTCGCGATATTTTTCACTCGCGCTTACTTATTCGTGCGAGCGCGCAAAACCACAAGCTCGCGAGACGGTAATTAAGAGAGTTTATTAAATACCGAAAAGTAGCGGAATACTCGCCTGCAAATGCGCATCTGAATTCGCGTGCCCGCGCAGCAAAAGGACCGGTTATATATATAGCGCTCGAGATTACCATAAGCGCGCGTTGCGCAAGAGGTCGAAAGAATATAACGTACATAATCGCGAGAAGTCGCGGACTACCGCCACCATATATGGACGGGTTTTCCGTGTGCGAAGAAACTGCGTTGAGAAGAGGGAGTCGAGTTCTGTAGAGAGGAGAAAGTGCATCAGCGCTGCAAAAGTGCATATGTAGAGGTATATACAAAACGTTCGCTTCATCAGTATTATCGAACTTGAAAAAGCGAGAACAGACAGTATCGCGATAAGGGCTACCAAAATCGCAACAATGCGCGCCGGACGTAAACAAAAGTTGAGCGGGGAAAAAAAAGACCTGCCGCATCTGCCGAGCCGGTTGTTCCCCTTTCCGTCCTTTTATATCTCGCTCAGCGCTTTTAATCCGATCTCGAGAGCAGGGGCCTGTCTCTCTCTCTCTCTTTCCCCCCGGAAATCCTAACCTCCAAAACTCTCGACGGTCATCGTCAGCTGCCGTATGTAAAAATTGAACGCTGCAGGGGTTGGTTTTTTAGCTCCAGAACGCGTAAGGGAGGAACATATTTGAGAACGTATGGCAGTTATTTAGTATACAGCCCGGAGCTGTATCAAATGCAAAAGTGAGGTTATGTTTGATTTTCCCTCGAAACAAATGAGCGTGGAAAATTCATTAATAGAAAAAAAAGTCGATTCGGGTACGCGGAAGAAAACATTGGAGTGCGTACTCGAGTACCTACCTATATATATATATATATATATATATATATATATATATAGAAAAAGAGAAGAAGGGGGTCGAGAGGGCGCTCGAGTCGCCGAGGGCTGTTCATTAATTGCGTTGCGCTTTCACGAGTGCGTATGTGCGTGTGTGCATAACCAAGCGGAAGAACAACCAACCCCTCGACCCGCGGGAGGTCCCCGGAATTCCACGACGACTTTTTCCGAGACGAGATTCGATTTTGCTGGTTATTTATCGGTCGTTTGGGGTTCGAGGGGTGGTTCTCCATATAGCGAAGGGAGATTGCGTAGACTATTTTCGGATAGTTTCGCCGATCAGGGGACCGGTGGCAGGTATTTATACGCATTATTGGGGTTGCTTGATGAAGTCGTTCGTGAGGCTGTGATTTCGGCTGAGTTTTTTTTATATATCTTTGAGGTGATGAAGCTATTGTCAAAAAAGAATACGAGCATAGTTATTCATTAAACGCAACGAACACTCCGGTATTTTATCCACTTTCAACTCGGTGCAGAAAAAAAAACAAAAACCATAATCGATACAGTAGAAGCCCATCGAATGGAATTCCATCAAGCGAAGCACAGGTCCAACAAGAAAAACTAGCGGATTCGCTTGACGGTATAAAGCTTTCTCTCTTTCTCTCTCTCTTTCTCTCTCTCTCTCTCTCTCTCTCTCTCTCTCTCTCTCTCTCTCACGCTTGCATTCCAGTATCGTAAATTACAAAAAGTCAATTCCCACATCCGTTGACGGCTGCGCGAATCCAATTTGGCAATTTTCGTCGCGCCGCGGCTGTAAAATTAACCTCCGGAATTAAATTGCTCGAGGCGCGCGCAGGCAACACTCGCCTGTGTAGAATCGAAATTCAAATCGTCAACCACCTCCACTACATACGCACATATAGAGGATAGACACAAATTGCATATATATAGTATAGAACGGAGTCGATGCATGGGAATAGAAAATATAAACGAGACGAGGGGAAGCGGACGACCGGATGGGGTTTAAGCGAGTCAAATTAGGTGAGACTCGATGATCTCGATTGGAGAGACGGTGTAGGGTTTCGCGCGCGGGACGATTGATTGATTGGAGGATGTCCCTTTGATTCGATTGTGACTCTTCACTGCGCGACTGTGAGACTTCCTGATAAATAAGCGATCTCGAACTTTTTTGGCTTGTGGGAAGCCCGAGGGTCGGAGACCACCGGGTTAGACCAACAAGTCACGATCTTAGCGCAAGAGCGAAAGAGCTCAAAATAACCCGCGGCTATACGTCCGATGCACAAGATCACAACGTGCCGCGTCGACCTTGGCGATTCTCTCGACTGCCTCTGCTGTAGCAAAAACAGCATAAGTATGCCTCGCTATTATATACGCGTGCACACATTGCCGTTTGTCATAGGGATAAGGCTGGGATTTGCGGATGAAGAGAGTTGAGGTTTAGCATACCAAGGAGTTGTTTTTCTTGATAAATTAGAATTTGGCACCAAATGTTTAAATAAAGAATCCACCATTTTCGAGCATATAGCTACGCAACATACAGGATCGCTTATCGAATTTCAGCTCTTATCTTAATGCACTCTAGTATCTTCGAGATACTCGACTTTGTCAAAGTTGGGCGCCACCTTACAACAACGCAAACAAGATAACCCGCAACCGTCGGTTTAAATTCGAATTCGAATTCGAAACATCGACGACCACAAACTCTTCCACCCACTAAAATTGATAAACAACTAGTTCAATCCTCGTGTATGTATGTATGTAGCATCAGCGCATCTCATAATGCATTCCCCGCGACGCCGCATACCTAACCTCAAAGTTCTCGCGTACATACCACTATGCCCTATCCGAATAAGGGAATCCAGGAGGGACAAGTGCGCGCGAGAGAAGAGTATATAGAAGCTGCGCTATTCCTTTCGTGATGCATGTGTGTGACCGATGAACTTGGGTTCACCGAACTCTACAGCAGCAGCCGCGCGACGTCTCAGAGATTCCTCGAGCAGCGCTCTCGGCAGCTTCTTGGCGATCCTTCGTCGTCTCTCTCTCTCTCTCTCTCTCTCTCTCTCTCTCTCTCTCTGCATGTGTTTCTCGCCTAGCCGCCGCCGTCGCGACTTAATCGAGATTGGTACCCGTAATTCCCGCGAGCGTTTGGCAATACCGCCCACAGCGACTCCTGGGACTGATGGCGGGGGTGTGGTCGTCTCTCAATGCCTGTGAATTATGCAAAAGAGATGGTATATAGGTCATTCTTCTTCTTCGAGGCTTTCTTTGTATATTATATCAAACCCGTCTTAAGCCATGCTTTCGAGGAAGCTACGTGATTTTTTTGTTCACCCTCATGCGCCATAACCTCAAAATTCAAATTTATCCTTCTCGGTCCACCGAACAAAATCAATAACATTAACGGTCGGTGTCGCTTGTCCAGCCGTAAAAGTTCAGACTCCATTACTCGGACAAGCTAGACCCCTCTGTATATATACGTATACTTACTCTCCTGCGAGAGTCTCTCTCGACGCTCGACATTCCTCAAAGCCCCATCACATGCGCGCGCACAGACACAAAAGGAGCTGCAAACGCGCAATGAACCGGTTCGCTGAATATTCCCAATGCATCAATGCTCGCGCGCGCGCAGAGATCGTGACCGGCCTCTGCTGCCGCCGCTGCTGCTGTGTACAGCGCGAAAAAAGCCGTGCAACCTTCGCTCTGCTGCCCGTCACGACTCTAAGAATCTCTCTGTGTGTGTATGTGTGTGTGTATATACCCACGAGCGCGAAAGAGGGAGAGAGAAAGAGCGAAGCCCTTGGAACCTAATCCTTTCGTCGTGGATTTCGATCCGAGAGAGAAAGAGAGAGAGAGTCGCCGGGAGTAAATCACGCGAAACTTGAGACCTGTACCGCGCGGCCAAGGTAGACGGCCGACCGGCTTTTTTCGTGATCACTTGGTCGATGTTGGTGTATACATATACGACGACGCTCAATAGACTTTGCCGCGCTGATACGAGTATTATATCTATTAGCTACTAGAAAAGTGATGAAAGTCGGATGACGAATAGTGACATAATTAAAACTTTCCCGGCGAAAAGTCGCCTTACGCTCACTTTTCCTGAAACGCGAGCCGGCTTCTCTGTTCTGAAAGAGATAGCAACGGAGCACTTCATAATATAAAGCGCTGCTCTGCAGAAGACCAGCGTAAGTAGCTCATGACAGCCGCGCTTCCTTCCTTCCCTCCGGCGTACATGCAGGTACGTATATACATGCGTGTACAAGATAGTGACTCAGACACTATGTACATGCATGTATGACGCGCGAGTGTGTTGGTATATACGAGCGTCTAACGTTTCGCCGGATCGTAACAAGTTGTTTCGTCAGGCGCGCGGAGTAGTAATATCCCTAACGCCTTTAATGCGCTCAGGCAATTTACGACGAAGGAGAGTCAGTCTGGTATATAAGAGGATGAAGGATTTTTCCAAGATCTTTGCGAGAAATGAATACCTTTTAGGCAATCATCGGGTACTCTTGTCTGCGATTTCAGTACACCCTAACCTCAAATCTACGAGATTAGCATCGCCTTAATGTCTCTATAGCCACATGAAAGTGTCTCATTACACAGAAAACTCAGCTCGCCTCGCCCACTTTTATATCCCCACCGTTGGCTCACTTCCGTATATCCCAAAAGCTCATTAAGAAAGCCAAGCCGCACATACAACACTCCCAAGACATAACCTCAATTTTCCAATTAATCCGACGAAAGTGACATATCCCGTGAACCGGAAACGAAATTTTCGACGCCGGGAAACCGCTGGCTATATAAGCGCGGGATCGCGTGTTTGACTTAATGGAGTACGAGAGGCAAGCCGTGCGGTATGGTGAATGAAGGCGCAAGGATTCAAAAGAGCGCATGAACGAAGCCCTTCGTGGGCGAACCAGTTTCCTCCGGTCGAAGGCTTGGCGTAGGACGCGCTCTTGTGAAATTCGACGTTTCGTTTCTTCCCTTCTTTTTTTTCAACGTTGTTGTTATTATTATTGTGGTATTCTTTTTGCCGTTGACGATGGTGGGCGGCACGTGAACATAACCTCAAAAAGTAATTTGAAATCCAATGTGTTCGCGAGGATCCCATATCTATCTTGGCAGATTGCATAATTAATAAAAAGAATTTAACTCAACTGCCTATATAGGCCCGTAAATCCCCGTGGATAAAACGAAAAAAAAACTCGTAAAACGCGAGTCCGACAAAACAGTCGACGATACTCGCCTGAACATCGACTAGCGCCGCGCACTCGTAAAGCTTCGAGAAATCGAATTTCAATAGCGGGCGAAGGTTATACGTTCCCGCCGCCGCGTGCGCGGCCCATAAAACGCTTCCTGCGATTTTTGCGAGCTATATCGCTGCCCCGCGCAAAAGCTCGTCGGTATCTATATATACACACACCGAATTATACTCTCGAGGAGGTGCGACGGATGATTTACGTTCGCTGGACGTGTATCTGTGCGAGGTTGCTTTTGGTCTCTTCGTGGCTGATGATTTTTAATTAGGCATATGTGTGAAAAGGATCACGTGACGTGTCACGTGATTTATCCTCCCATAACCTTACATCACGTGACCTTCTGTCCTGCCCAGGGGGTATCATAGGCTTTTGAAAGCGTATATATACACAAGTTCGTACACTAAGAACGAAAAAACAAGAGTCTCTCAAAGCACTCGACAATAAGCCACTGACAATAAGCCACTGACAATTTATATCTCACGGGGGCGATCCACCTCCGACGTCTTGATTCGGCGCGCTGCGGAGTCCTCGTTGTTTATCACGACGACTCGGCGATAAATTCGCGGCGCTCGAACGGACGCTAAAATACGTATTAAAATATATCGCGTGGGCAACTCTCTTGCTCTCTCCGCGCGAGACGGGAATTCCAAGCTGGAGATTCTCACGGTAGACTGCAGCTTATGAGCCTCAGCAATTGAATGATCGTTACGAGCCTATATATATACCGCTGAAGGGGAGATGCTGCGAACGCACGGCTCAGTCCTGACGTCTCGTTACTACGTGTGTCTCGAGGTGATCGACTTTATGGCTGCAATTTTTGCGGGTGGCAAGGCAATCTTTAACGTCTGCGTTAAGTTCATGCGTTTTAGTACGCAAAAATGCCGCTAGGCGTCGAATTCGTCAACCGTTTGAAAAATGACTCTTCCAATATACAACGAATTTATTTCTCCCGAAGCGTCTCAATTCCATCACCCTCGGCGTCGCTCGCGTCTATACAGACCGGGAATTCGCCGACCATTATATCCATCGGGAGTCCTGCACGCATGCATATCCGTGCTTCGGATCATCATCTCTCTCCCTCCACCCCTCGAAATTCCAATACACGATCCGGCAGACCTCCCCGACATTAAAGAGAAAAAAATGAGAGACAGACATCTCGTCTCGCAACGAGGGATGGCGCATTTTAATGCAAATTACAATGGCGCACAGCTGTCCCTCTTTGCGCGCGAGCGACGATAAAGATATTGCCGAGCAGCGACGGACTTTGGCTCGTCCGATCGGCGGCTGCAACTGCATACACATACTAGGAGCATCGCAGCCCTTGTGTCTTGGATCAGCTCCAGTCTCCGCCGCCAATTTTCTACATCTGCGCGAAATTGCCTCCCCCTTTTCATGCACGCGCGGCAGTAAAAGTTTTTCCGGGCCTGACTCTCTTCTTTGCTCATACTATATATAGTGTATACTACTTCGCGTCGCGCTTGTTTTGCGGCCGTAGCTTCTTCCATAATTCATGCGGCGGCGAATTTTCGGTCGAGGCCAACGACCCCCTCCATCCCTGCCTGTCTTTATATACGTACAATCGTACCATACCCAAGCTTGTGTAATAGCGCGCGAAAGATTTAATGGTGATGCATTGGCGAGTAGTAAAGGTACACGCACGCCAGACTGCGCCGATCGGCTGTTTTGTTTATACGTCTGGCAAACCAGTGGAAATATCGTTTTTTTTATTCTTTTACCGTAATTTCAGTCGATTCCGTAAGGATCGCATCGAGCGCACGAACTTTAAGCTTGACTTAACCTTGACAAAGTCCTGGTTAGTATACGGAGAGACAGGCTGTAATTTACTCTATACGGTAAATCGCGCGCGGGTATAGCCGAGAATACTTCGTTTTAAACGGACGATCACTGCGGGCACATTCGCAGCTAAACGCCAAAAAACTCGGCGCGAGGAAAAACTTTCACGCAACAGCGATATTATTATTATTATTATTATTTGCGCTCGCGAGCTCTATAGGTATATAATACACACGAGCATAATGCACAATTTGGCTCGGGATTCAGCGCGAAGAAAACATCTCTCGGGAAGTAATTTAAAAGTCGTAAGTTGAGCAAGAGAGAGGGCAAGAAAGTCTCCCCTAACGACTGCGTTATTACGAGCAGCGGTTCGTATTCCTTCTTCGCGCGAACCGGTCAATTAAAACGGGTTGCTGACGTTTTCGACGAGCGCGCAGTATTTTGGAAAAAAAAATAACGATCGGGAGAAGGCAAAATGCTAATCTAACGAGCGCCGGATAATGCTTGTTACGTAAGGCGATTGTTTTCGTGCAGCGAGTTTGCAGTAGATGGTGATAATCCCCACGAAGTGTGTTTGCGACTGAGGAGTTCTAGTTGGCGAAACTTGTTTTTGCCCATCAGTCATGTCGAAGCTTAGGCGGCATACGGATTTCGTGCTTTTGTAGGAGAGAAAACGTTAAAATTTTACCGAATTCAACGAACAAAGCAGTATTACTTCAACGGCCTGGGTAACCAACGCAATATTTCACTTCTTCACTGATCAAAGTGAACATAACCTCAAATTTCTTGCCCAACGCAATATTTTAAATCCTTCGCTTCCGCCATTCAATCTCGTCCATCACAGCCAGCAATAATCCAGAGCCAAAACGTCCATCACTGAATTCCAAACAAAAAAAACCCCTTCGCGCCTATACGCACATATATATATACACCTCAGCGCGCTAAGCTTCCAAAAGCTTCCGACGCTGAAAACACGTAAAGGTGTGTGTGTGTCTTGGAGCTTATCGGGAGAGGAAAAAAACGAGGGGCCCTTAGCCAAAGATTAACGGGCAGCAGCGACTCTTTCAAAAGGCGGCGATGCATTTTGCGCGGATTGTTTCGAGTGTGCCAATTCGTCTTCCACCTCGAGCCTGCGCGAGAGAGATTATCGCGATTGGCTTAACTCCAGCGCGCGAAAAAAGGCGCCCGCGAGTTTATTGCCACTGGAGAGCTTCCAAAAAATTCAGGCAGCTGCGGAAGGAGTCGAAATTGAGTTATTTCGGTTTCTCTCCTTCGTTTCGTGTACATATAGTCGAGCTTCGACGACTCTTATACACCGCGCGTTTGCATGAGCCGATTCTTTATTTCACGCCGCGAGGGAGTCTGGGTGCGCGCGCGCATTAACTTTTACGACTGGCTCTCCGATGACGTTACGGACTTGCAGAATTGAGTATCATGGGATTGTTAGAGAACGAGCGGCGGTTTTTGCACTGAGAATTATACTTCTCGGTTCGCGCAGGATGTATTAGGAATTTACAATGTTGTACTTATCCGTGAAAAAGCCTTTTTAAATTTCCCGCGCAAAGCTCGAACGTATATTTTAAACATATTTCTATGATATTATATCGCAGCGCTAACATTCATTTTTTCCCTTTCTGTTCCAGGTACGTATATATAATCACAGTCTCCGTGTTTCTCTTTTTCTCCAGCATATGCTGCGACCGTGCCATATCATCTTGCGGTGACGTATGATATATATATATATATATAGATAGATATATACAGAGCGCTCAGAGAAAAACGCGCTGAATTATTTTTCTGCTACGTCGAGCGAGATACAATTTTCGCAAGCGTGAAAGTTTAACCTCCGATTAAATTCAAAAACTTTTTTCGAGGTTATGTCGACTACTAACCATACAGTACTCTCTACTCTTGAAAAAGAAAAAGAAAACCCGGCCTTTAAAAAATATACGGAAATGACGGATTACAGGGCATTAGCTCGGCCGCTATAAATCTCGAGCCTCCATTACCCGCACCTATATATATATATGTGTGTGTATATACGCGAGGCCTTTAATTAGCGTGCGAAGGCTGCAGCGGCAGCCGTGACCAATCGAAAGCCTGGCGCTGCGCGCATTAAATCGAGATTTCGGCTTTGTGCTCGACCCCCGGTAATTGTGTGATAAAGGACTGACTCTCTCGGTCTCTGACTGACTTCTCTCTCGAGCAGTGCATCGAACGAGTGATCGGTACAGCTGCTCGATTTCACGCTATATGGGAATGGGCGAGTCTTGTGATTCATATACGTTGGGTTGCATACGATTGCGGAGAGTGGAAATGTTGGTTGATTTTTTTAACTATACGTATACAGTCGTTATAGCTCAAATCGTCTAATAACGCAGCGCTTTAACTTTAATAGCTTCCTGATGATAAATGTTCATGTTGCATAAACTCACGAGTCTCCGGAATAACTTGCAGCTCACATTGTTGTATACGCGAGACGATCTCTCCTCATAATTCGAAATCCAAGGCTAAACTCAGACCTCAAACCTTCGAATCCTTCCTCTGACCCCCCACAAAAGAAAGCCTCGATTTAAAGCCCCACATATAACAGTCTTCGAAGCTCGTCAGATCGCCGGCAATTACTCGCGATATATATTCGCGAAAGATCGGCCCCTGATTTACGGCTCACGAGGGTCACCGCTGCACCGCGGCTGCTGCTGGAGGCCACCGACGTCGAGAGAGAAAGTGCTGCAGCGAAAAAAAACATCGCTCTCGGCTTTTTACGACGTTTTTACAGTCCACCGCCGCGATCTGCAGCAGTGCGAAATCCGCCCCGATTCGCTCCGCTCGATATTGTTTGTCCCTTTGTACTTTTCGTGGAGGAGGAATTGATTTTTTTTTCAAGGCGCGGTTTCGCAGTGCGACAGACTTTTTTTTTGTCCACTATTGAGGTGGAACGACAAAGAGAAAACGTCGAAGGAGACGTATAAATAAGCCCTTGTACGGGTACTAATTATTGCTTCCGAGGGTCCTGGCGTTCGATTGTCTTCGGAAGATAGTTCGGAGAGACGTCCTCGCTCAATTTCTGTTTCTCATTTTCCCGGATCAGAGGAGGCTTCGGTCGATTACTTTTCCGGCCTCCGAGATTCCTTCGACTTCTTATTATAGAGTATATCAACGAGAATAAAAAGAAAATCGTCAGCAAAAATACACCAACTAACGAAAAAAACACTTCAATTATAACATACAAACCCGGTCTCCTTTCCTCGTAAAAGAAGCCTAAAAATACAAATACACACCAAAAAGCTCAGGAAACTTCCTCTCTCCCATGAAAAAAACGCTTCATTTCCCGTCCTCGACGATGATCCTCCCGGCGGATTAGAGACTGAGCCGACTATAGAGGGTCGTATTTATACTGCGCGCGTCTTCGACCCCTGCAAACGTCGCGTTTTCTCTCTATATACACTCTCGAGAGCATATATATAGAGCCGCGCAGATAAGCGAAGAGTCGTTGACTCGCCGCAGTGTTTGCCCATTGATACGCGAGCCAGTGTGTATATGTATACATATATCGGCGGCGTGTACTCTTTGTTCTTTCTCTCATCTCTCCGATGCTTGCGGAGCTGCAGTCGTTGCACACGAGTCTTTGCGAAGTGACTGCAGCTTTCCCTGCGAAATTGAAGATATCATATATACCGTGTACTGGCTATTTCCGGCGGGAGAAAAAATGGTGAGAATCGCTATCTTTGCTTGATCTGTGAAAAAGAGAAGAGAGAACTATCGCTCGTCTATATCGAATTCCTCGAAAAAAAGGAGCTGCGGTATTTCAAATTCTAATCGCGTGTCTCGTGTCTAGACGAGAGTCTATAATCGTGTACAGTAGGTCGGCTATATACATTATGTTTCTCTCTCTCTCTCTCTCTCTCTCTCTCTCTCTCTCTCTCTCTCTCGTCGCTTCTTCTTCCCATTCCCTCTGCTCAATGTCAGTGTCGGAGTGTTATAAGTGTCGGCGTCTGCTGCTACTGCTTATCGCGCGCAATTCGAAACGCCGCGTCGTGGAAAAAAGGAGATCACACAGACACCCACGTGCGCGTCGTGTAATGTTCTCGGTAAATTTTTCGAACTCACATATACGAGCTCTATTGCAAAAGCAAATTTCCGCATGAAAATACCGCTAGATGGCGCGCAGACTATCGCGTCGCGATCCCGCAAGCGTATTATGTCGCGGACAGTCGCGCTTGTAACACGGAAATAAAGAAATACGTGCAGCACGTAAAAAAGAATAACGAGCAACGCACGCGCGTCTATAAGGGAACTCTATTTTCGTGCGGCGCGGTAATGACAGTAGCTGACGCTGCCCGCAACCCCTTTTTGCCGGTGGGTATATTTAAAACGCTTTAAGCGCGTCTCGTCTCGCAGTCGTGTGTGTATATATATATATATATATATATATATATATATATATATAAAAGCTCGACGACGACGAGTCTCGGCCGAAACTTATATTATCTCTCTCCCCGCGTGGATGTGACTTTGAGTTCGGAGTCTAAAATTGGCTTTCAAGAGCGCCGCCTCGAGTCAACAGCATGATGTGTGGTGTACTGCTTGTACGTGGGTATATCCTACACGACTCGTCGTCGTATATTATAAGCGGTGGTGTCACGGCGATTATCTTCCTAGAGCTTTTGGTCACGCGCGAGCTCGACTGTTGTTTTGCTCTCTGTGCGTATATATACATATACGTTCATTAGGGAAATTGTAGATTTCTTCGCAGCTCATAGCAAGTAATAATCAATTAAGATAGCGATATATACAACGTGCGCTCGCATTTAGCGCAATCTTATGTTTGCTCGTCGGCAATTAATGTAAAACCGGCTGGATGGTCTCTGAATCACCTTTGCGAAATGAACATAACCTAAAAATAGCACTCTAAGCAAACCTGTTTTTTTCTACTGCAGGCGACTCGACGATAAGAAGCCATAGAACGACTCTCTCTTGTAATCAAGAAAATAGCGTTTTTCCCTACTGCCGCCGCTCGAAATTGGCCAATTGGCGCGCGCAAGAGCGAAGTTGAAACGCGAATTGAAACGGCGCGCTCGTAAAAGCAACTAACGCAAACTAGCGTGGTCCGATTTCCTTAAGTGCGCCGTGGTAAAGATATATCCGATGTGCGTGTAACAGCAGCAGCAGCGAAGTTCAAGAGTATACGCGTATTCGTCCGTGACTGGCTGTACATCTGCTCCCGAGTTGATTGCCAACCTTCCCCCAAAAAAGCTCCGACTACGCTGATAAACGCAATTCTAACCTAAAAAACAAAAGATACGCGCGAAATAAAATAAATGCAGATTCTTCGTCGTCATCGGCCGGTAATATCCAATCAGCGTTGAATTTACGAGGGAGCGCATAGGCCGGTGAGTATACATATAACTCACCGACACACGAGCTAATCGAATTACACGCCGAGTCTTGCGACTCTGTACGTACGTCGCCCTCTCCGATGCAAACGTACACGCGTGTAATATCGATCTAAGCCCATATACGCGGCAAACTTTACGGCCTCCACTCGTCTTTATCGAACTGTATTATGTATAGAGCCATTAGCGGATGCAAATTTTGAGGTTATGTTCTGTTTCCATCTGTGGATTACCGGAAAGTCAGCGTTAATTTTTCACTCTCTATTCAATCGTCACCGGTAATTACCTCTCGCGCTCGATTTCATTAAATTTCCAATACAGAAGCCACCCCGCGAGCTATATAGCGTATATACCTCATGTTCACTCCTCTCTCGCTGACGGCCGTTAAATATCGATACGCAATCAACGGACAATTAGGAAACAATTTGTCGCGTGCGCGGGAAGAGAGTCGCTCCCCAGGGTCGTATAATATATCCTGCAGTATATTATACTCTGCCCCGAGTGAATAATCATCGCGCAAAGAGCATGAAATTAGCTGCAGCTTGTGAAAAGCGAAATGCCGCTCGATCACATACTTATAGGTTATGTACGCGCTCACGCGCATACAATTACGTATCGGTTAAAATAATGATATCTCGCCGAGTATAATACACATATCGACTAAACAAACGACACAACAACTCTCGGCGCGAAAGTTCGCGCTGCATGCCGGAGATCGCGTGTCGCCACGCGGCGCATGCTAATTAAGCGCTGATTGCATCGCCACGTTGAGAGAGGGAGAGAGAGAGAGAGTGAGGCAAAGGCCATTAGCTCGATGGGCTTACGCGGCGACGCGCGAGTGCACCCCGGGATTTTTGCTCTGCGGGGTTGCTTCCGCGCGATTGTCGGCTACGTTATTCTGACTGTGAGTTGTGGAGCTTCTTCTCGTCGTGGCGCTGGTGTCATCTCTGTACATATAACGGAACTAATTATCATTAACTTTTTAGAGCCGACTATTCGTCGGATGTAAATTACACTGCACAGATGTCTCTCGTTTCGGCGCCAAATTCAAATTTTCTAAAAACAATACCTTCCTTATACTCGCATAGCGCACTCAAGCGCATAAATACCTCTTCAGTGTGCTCGCGTGTCGCCGCACAATTGACGCTAATTGGACACCAGGTGTCCCTTCGTTTAAGCCTCTCGCTCGCACGCATTCCTGCATTGAACAGTGTCGCCGCGGCCACCGCCAAAGACACACCGTGTCAACGAACGACTTCCGCGCTGTCCTCTAATAATCCCGCGAGGAAATTCAATTCCCCCCAGCGGCGACTTTCCTCTGCGGCGCAGCAGCTCCTGTAGAGTCAGTAGACGGCGACGCATATGCAGCTAATGCTCTCGCGCGGAGCAGCAACATGCAAATCGCGAGCATTGTCATGCAAATGGCCCTCGACGAGCGGCCACCGAAATAACATTACACCCTGCAGCAGCAAACGCTTACCTGTGTATATACGCACATACACCGTCGGTTTCGCCGCAAGAGATTGTATCCCGGTCGCGAGTATATATATATGACGTGAGGAATGCTCAGCGTAGATGTGTGAGTGTATAGCGTATAATGTTTGTCGGTTGTGATGTGGTTCGAGGATTGCTCGCGTTGGAATATTCCAGGTGGCCGATCTTGTGTGATGGGGATCGGGTACATGGATTGGTCGATCTTTTTTATCTACTGAATTAATTTTTTTTTTCACGCTCAAGCAATCCGAAACGCGCTTCACCAAGCAGATTCCATTCGTGTACGATACACGATCGCACACGTGCAAAAACCGACCACCCCAGAATCATAACTCAAAATTTAAACCGCACATCACACATTGACGTATACATCTCGCGCAACGTACATTTAAAATGCCACACAACGCATCGAACAATGCTGAGCTCGAATTGATTTCCTCTCCGACGCGGAGAGATGCACAGTAGGCCGTGTAACCTGTTGTGTTATAATCGCGCGTGTGTGTGGCGGCGTCGAGATTTTGCGGCTGTAACGGAAGGAAGCGAGCTCGCGCTAAATTTCCGGAGCACAAAAGTCGCTGAAGACCGGAAACGACGACCTCGACTAGTTCACACAGCGCTGGGACTGTGTATCCGGTCAGTTTGGAGAAGAATAAACGTGCCCGCGTCGCATCAACTTTCGTGACTGATTGCAGGGGCGAATTCTGTTATTGTCTTTCTTTATTTCTGGGAATTTAATGGATTGTTCATTGTCCTTAGAGCGCGAAATTCAAATATCTTTGGTTTGAATATAGTCTAATTTGGCTAAACGAAATTACATTTATGACAATTCATTTATCGCCTTCGTATGTAAGTGTCTTCTATAGAGGTAGCCGAATACCACTGCTGCGCGATGATAAATCGGATACTCACGTGGCAAACCACCAGGTGTGATCTAACGACCGCATTCAATCAAAACACCGAGCCGTCCCAATTCCAAAACAGGAATCAAATCCATTTGGTACATGTAACGTCACACGTTTTTCGAGGAAATACGAGCGAGGACTCGACCCAACCACCCGGTGTTTGGATAACGGTGAAAACGACGAAATCGGAGAAAGGTCGCGACACACCCGCGTATATATGCATAGGTGCTTTCTCTCTTCTATACGGAAGAGCGCCAACGTCAGCGCGTGAAATTCCTCCTCGAGAAAGCCCTTTTCTTTCCGTAACCCTGGTATGCCACACGAGATATTCTCCCGAGCTTTGTTTTCGCGTTCTACGGATTCTTCGTTTCTGGTTTTATGACGATACTCGGGCGAATTCGCCTGCCCTATGTGTCTGAGAGTATACAGTATACTATATATATAGAATGATCATTATTGTCATTGCGTGATTTATCACGAAAAAAAATGAATTTTATCCCAGCTCATAATTACGTACCGGAAAAAGAGAAAGTTTCTTCCACAGCTATGTTCCATTCCGAACCAGTAAAATTAACGCCCGCTCCACAAAATGACCCAGATCTAACCCAGGTCTTCTATACAAGCGGTCATCGTACGCTTGCCTAATGAATCCTAATCAGTCACACCTCTGAACGCAGGTGAACTAACTCAGCGTTACGCACGTATACAAATCCAGTTTTATTTCCACACCGGAAACGATCGTCGCCGCTGTGATCATTAGCGGCTTGCTTTGCATATCGCGCATATGAACATGTGTGTATGTACCTATATATATATATGCGAGACATAATCTCACGTCCCGCACGCCCGACGTCTGAAGACCGAAACAACGAGACTACTATTGGCAATGTAACCGTGGATGTGACGTCATTAACATGGCGGTGCATATGGCGGCTGAGTGTAGGACGAGTATACAGGAGGTATAGGCGGAATCACAGTTTTTTTGCTCTTATTAATTAATTAATTAATTAAATCTTTTAGAATTTAGTGTAACTTGTGTTTGATGTGCCTGGAACAAGATAGTATAATTACTTTAGTAATTTATTCTCTAGTATTTGAAAAAAATTAATTTTGTCATTCCGCGGCATCAGCTGATTTGTGTTTACAAGTTGTTAGAATCATTTTTGTAAGTATAATACGAACTATACGAAGTGAAATCATAATAAAAACAATTGATAGATTGTTTTAATGTAAAACTATTTTAATATTTCATTTTCTAGATTAATATCATACAGAAAATGCAGTTTTCTCCCCATAAAAATAACAGTAATGTTAACTGTTGCGTGTTTGGATGCAAAAGTATTGCGAAAAGAAATCCTGAACTCCGATTCCATCTCTTTCCAAAAGCTGCTAAAAGCAGAGTTGCGATTTTGAATAAATTCAATAAAAACGAAGTAGTCGACAGGAGGTATGCCTGGGAAAAAGTATTAAAAATAAAATTTTACAGCTCTAATGCTAGGGTTTGCTCTCTTCATTTTACAAAAGATGATTACACTTTTCCAGATAGTTTAACATATTTCTCTATTATTTAATGCAATCCCTCGATAATTATTAATATAACTCTCAGCTCACTATTTTTTATCTTCTGGGCTATTTCTTCGGTTTGAGATTCTGTAGGTAAATTCAGTGAAAGTACCGCACTTTTCTTCAACAGTCTTGCCTGAGCGAGTATATCTGAAATAAAAGTTTATATTAATAATTATCGAGGGATTGCATTAAATAATAGAGAAATATGTTAAACTATTTGGAAAAGTGTAATCATCTTTTGTAAAATGAAGAGAGCAAACCCTAGCATTAGAGCTGTAAAATTTTATTTTTAATACTTTTTCCCAGGCATACCTCCTGTCGACTACTTCGTTTTTATTGAATTTATTCAAAATCGCAACTCTGCTTTTAGCAGCTTTTGGAAAGAGATGGAATCGGAGTTCAGGATTTCTTTTCGCAATACTTTTGCATCCAAACACGCAACAGTTAACATTACTGTTATTTTTATGGGGAGAAAACTGCATTTTCTGTATGATATTAATCTAGAAAATGAAATATTAAAATAGTTTTACATTAAAACAATCTATCAATTGTTTTTATTATGATTTCACTTCGTATAGTTCGTATTATACTTACAAAAATGATTCTAACAACTTGTAAACACAAATCAGCTGATGCCGCGGAATGACAAAATTAATTTTTTTCAAATACTAGAGAATAAATTACTAAAGTAATTATACTATCTTGTTCCAGGCACATCAAACACAAGTTACACTAAATTCTAAAAGATTTAATTAATTAATTAATTAATAAGAGCAAAAAAACTGTGATTCCGCCTATACCTCCTGTATACTCGTCCTACACTCAGCCGCCATATGCACCGCCATGTTAATGACGTCACATCCACGGTTACATTGCCAATAGAAATCGGTTCGATGCGACCGTAAAGGCTGCTGTTGTAGGGGGAGCCACTTGGAATCAGCGGTACTACGCTTCTGACGGTTGACACGTGACGTGTCATTGACGATGACGACGAGGGATGAATGAAGAAGGAGCCTGATTATCCTTTGTTTTTGTGTAGCCGCGAGGATATATACATATAACGACTCGTTGACTGGCACGACTGTTGTTGGGAATTACGCCAGTTTCATATGACTCGCGCAGCTTACTTGGAAAGCAAGGACATTAAGAGTTTCGTTACGGGAGAAAGATACCATTACGCGCGCGATCTCGTAAAAGACGGTTAATCGATTTCGAAGAAATTTATGTATGCCAGCACGTTATCGTTATCATTAAAAGTCATTTTTGTGACTCTATCTCTCGCGAGCATAAGTGCTTGCCTCAACGGCTGTCCGAATAATTAAAATATAGCCTCTCTTAGCGCAGAAAAATCGTCTAAAGACCTCGTTACATAAATCAGCCTCGGAAGAGAGAGAGATAACGCCTCTCGCGCGCTTTATCGAATCTCGAGCTTTCCTCCGATGAAAAATCACGAAACAGACGAATACCGGCCTCCTCAATTACAGACCTCTCGATATACCAAAAAAGGAAAAAGAAAGAAAACGAAGAAAGCAGCAGTGCCGTATATCCCCGGCAATTAGATAGAATCGCGTCGTCCCTCTGTCAATTAATTACGTCGAGGCGGTAGCCGAGCGATAAGAGACTCGCTTTTGGGTCCTCGACCCCGAGTGTGGGCAAACAGGACCCGGTCCAGCTGCCCACGTATGTATACGATATGTGTGTATGCGTGCTGTCCATTGTGCTCGAGGCACTTGCAGCGAGTTTGACTTCATTAGGTGTGTGCGTATGCGTGTGTATAGCAACCGGAGACTCGCGATGAATGGAGAAAGGGTGTGTGCGTGGAGTGAGCTGAAGTTTACTCTTTGTTTTTATCGTGCTTGCGTTCAGGTGACTTTACGAAATAAGCCTCGTTCATATCACGCGGTTCTAACTTTCAATAGCCTATATATAGGAAATAAGAAGCTTTTACCCAAAGCAGCTGCGTATATCAGCGTCCCGTAAAAAGGAAAAATTTGAATAGAGTAATTTTCTCACAAACGATCGCTCGCTCATTAACCAAATTAAAAGCCCGTCTCACAATAATCTCGCCCATCCATATAACTTTCTTCGCTTCACGCTTCAACGAAACTCCCCGTCCATGTATCCTCGATCGCAATCGTCAAAGCAGCAAAAGACCTATATGTATATACACTTATACACACTGGCACGCGACACCGGACGCGATCCGCATCTTGCACTTTAGCTCATAATACATTACGCGTTGGTACACCCACACGCACGAGGGCGGAAGTCGGCGGCCGCTTTATGATGTGTGCAACGCCGCTGCTCAGACTGCGCCAAGCTTATCCCATTAATGAAGCGACGCGGATTCATTCGGAGACGCATCGCTCGGACGATGAATGGATTGCGCGATGCATAGACTTTTTTTCTGCGAGAGATTTATTTTCGCGGGTGCGGAGTGGTGCTCCGTGTTTATTTGCAGCTGGTCAGGAATGGGATTTCCAGGGATGATTCATCGCCAATTTCGGCTGGAAAGTTGGATTTATATAAGCTGTTTTTAGGAGCGCGTAGGCACGCGATGGTTTATTGTTGTCGCGGCTGCGCGTACGCGTGAAATTTCACCGCTGAAGTAGAGTGGAATTGGATTTATTTAAATGTACTATATACACTCCCATTACTACATTAAAAAAGAAAATTCCATCGAAAACCAAGAGGCACACTCCCGCAGTACACCCGGTCATCATGAATTATGAAAGTCGGATATGAACTCGTCCGGTACAGACGCGTGCATATATCGTAAAGCGCACCGACCGCATCAGAACTCAGCCGCCGCACCCGCGCGCACGGCTGTCAAAACGTCTAGTCAGAAGCTGAGGAGGGATCTCCGATCGCGTCTTCTCACGCAACGAGAGAAAGCACACCCTCTATATAGGTATATACGTATGTACAGTTAGGCTACTTGTTATACGTTTACGCACACGCATCAAGAGGAAGAGAGAGAGAGAGAGAGAGAGAGAGAGAAAGAGGCATGAATGGCCGCGTATTGTCGAGCATCGCGATCGCGGCGAGAGGATGTTTTATTCATTCGGCGAATGGTAACGATGCTTGTATGCATATATACGTATATACTTTTTCTCGAGCTGCGATGGGGTATTGGCATCGAGGAGGTGGGCGGAGGTGTGTGTGTGTATGTGTCTTATATGAATGTAAACGCATGCTGTACGCGATGTTTAACCGATATGTGATTTTGAATTTCATCGCAACGGTATGCGTATGAATAAACATAAACAGTTGATTATACTCATAAGTTATAAATCGCCGTCGAAATCAATCGGCATTTGTTATGACTAATTACTCTTATACACGTCGTTTTATTATACAGTCCGATCATCGCACCGACTCAATTATATACTTGCACGTTCGAAAATAGCGCAAATAATTTCGTGATTTATCACATACATATATATACTCGGCGTGTTGTGTGTTGCGATTACTCGGCATTTTCAAGTCTCTGCAAACGTGACTGGTTTGTATAAATAACGTTGAGCCGCGTGTTTGTATGTATATACGCGCGAAAAGTCCTCCCTCGCGTCAGTATCGTGAAACCGAGGCGGCAAGAGATATCCGTCACTTATTTTATCCCCACACATACCGGCTGTCTCTCGCTTTACATACCCGCCCCGCGCGCGTTCTTCATTTTTCGAATTCTCCGCGTCTGCTTTATTCAGCGGGTATTATGGACGCTCGCTTTAAAAATCCAAACATTATTATTCAGGCGGGACACTCCTCGTGCGGGATACGTTTTGAATGAAGCGCCATCTGGCGGCGATCGGCGTACTAAAATTTTACATATTAAAAATCCTCGCTCGGATTGCATATACGACGACTTTTACGCACTGCTACATAGCCTCTCAACGCGTATGCCCTCGATATAAATATTTTAAAATTCGCTTCCCGCGCGAAAATATGCACTGCGACGACGCGCAAATCTCTGAATTATTTATGAACGCACGAGCGCGCTCTCTCTCTCTCTCTTTTGAAAAAAAAATCGTCTCCTGAAAAATCAGCAGATACATGATTGACTGCGTTTAGCCGCGCGAAAATACGATCGCTACGTGACGCCTATATACATGCGCGCGATCCAACAAACTGTTAATCCGGCGCATAACACCGTAAGACCGAAAAGTCGTAAACACGTACGTCTCCCACGAGCTTTCGAAAGTAGAGGTGTATATGTGTGCAGTGTGTATATAACAATGCGCTTCCGTCTTCGTTTCGGGATTGCGGGTTAATTGCTTTAATTTGGGGGAGAGTACGTCTGCAATTTTCGAGCGCAGCGCTTGGAGATGGTGTTGAGAAACGGGCGCTCGCGAGAATTAAGTTTGTTATATATATATATATATATATATATATATATACGTTTCGAGACTCTCGTGAAATTCATGAATTACCGGGCGAGTTAGTTAAGTACACGGAAAGTTAAGGAGGATAGAAAACGGAAGCTTAGCGAACCTAACCTCAAAAAATTATACAAAACTTTGTAAAATCTAATAAACATTCTTCTCATACGCGATATAGATCCGCGCAAATATATCTCTCGCGATCTAGTTGCCCAGCGTTATACGTCAGATTCCGAATTCTCCGCTCTCATATCTCTCGCCCGATGTCGCCGTGAATTTACGAGCTTGCAAGCAGGAAGATCTACCGGCGAGATAATAAACACAGAGACTCTCTCGCGGCTATATACAGGTATGCGCTTAGATAAAGCAGAAGTACGGGTGAGAGAGAGAGAGAGAGAGAAAGATAGGTCTGAAAGGACCGATATATAGAGAGCGCTGCATGACCGCGCGAAAAAAAGGGATACGCAGGAATGCCACTTGATGTATAACGCACGGTGTGTAGTTGCTGATTAAGTTCGGCTTTGATCTGGGACAGAATTAATTTCGTTTTCTTCTCATGGAGACGCGTTGTCGACGCGTAGAATTCGACTTCCGCGTGCCTGTACTCGTCGTATCTTGGATCAACCCCGGCTATATACTCCTTGTGCACATGCGTATACAGTAGTGTACATCAGTGACGTGTCATATATATGTTGTACGAGATGAAAGAAGCTCCTGCTGCTGCGTGAGTTCATTGATATTAACTGACACTCGACGACGCGTCGAGACACAGTTTCACTGCGCCTTCATTCAAGACGTCCCGCTCCGCGTGTCCGCCTGTCACTGCGGTCTTTTTACACTTTTTCCGCTACTGTGACACGCATCGTTCAGTTGACGTTGCTTCGTTTTTGCTGTTCACTTTATTAATCGCCTTTGGTGAGCATATACTTTTGTGCGACGAGAATCATCATCGTGATTGATAAGGCCGTCGAAAAGAGAATATTTTTGTCAATATAACACTATATGCACTCGATTACAAAGAATCAGCAGAGACAAAGTCCAAATGATCAGTCAGCAGGCCACTTCACACACTCTCTCTCTCTCTCTCTCTCTCTCTCTTGAGAGGGGAAACAGCGAGTCTCAATTGAACATTCGTAATGCCAATAGCATAGAAGCTTCGGGTCTGACTAACACTCCACCCGCAGCAGACGTCGCTCAATTAACCCCGACGACGGCACTTTGACCCGGGACTGACGCACTCTCGATTATTAGACGCACACACATCCAGCTTTTCCAGCAGCGCCCGGCTAATACGACGACTAGGCCAGAGATATAGATTAGAACAATGCGCTTTTCTTTGGCCTCTATAGGTCATTCCACTCCCGAGGTTGACGTACTCCTCCCACATGAGCATCTGTGTCTTTTTGCGATATGATGCTACTGGGTGTTGTATATATATATATATATCTGGCTGGTTGCCCGAAGCTCTGGGGAAAAACTCGACTGCGGGCGACTGCTTTTTACCGTCGCCGGCGCGCAGCGTTATACGTCGCGCGAAACTAGTTCCTCCCTCGTTTATTATATTTGCAAAGAGGAATTAATTCCACACTCGAGGATGCGTGTCCCTGATACACAAAGCCCATCATCAACGACTTTTCATCCCTGCGAGCTGCACTCGTATAACGCAGCACCACATGACGCGCATACACGTAAACCTCCGCTATTTTATCCGACAAAGATCAGCAGTAACAGTACATCCATCCGCGGTACAATTTGTCACTTCCTGCGGCGCGCACACCGTGTTTGCGCGTCCCTTCCTCGTAAAATTTCGCGCAACCGAACGAAACGGGCGGGAGTTAGAGAGAGAGAGAGAGAGAGAGAGAGAGAGAGAGAGAGAGAGAGATAGCCATCGGTGCATAATCGTATTTTCGTCGAGATCAGAGAAACGCGATGTCGAAGCGCAGGTATATATGTATACGCGATACATCGCGAGTTACCGACGCGGCGACAAAGCGAGCAGGTCAGTATTATGTGCGCTGCGAATCATTAGTCGTTTCTTATCTTAACGGGCGATCCGACGCTGGAGAGAGTCACTTTTATAGCGAAAAGGTATGCGTTATATTCGCATATATAGCGATGGTACATCAGAAGATACCGCAATGGTGTTTTTTTTGGTCTTAGATACGTGTAGGCATTTCAGTAGGCGATAATACGCCGCCAGGTGGCGCAGTCTCTTCTTCGAAACTCGCTGTATAAAAACAGCGCGTCTCATCCGCACGATGCTCAACTTTTGAAATTGATTTCTCCCGAGCAAACTTTCTCCATCGCGAGTGAATTATAAATTGCGACCAAGTAATTCAATAAGCCAACTGAGATCGATTTCCGCATCACCATCAGCGGCGGAACAATTTCTGAAAGAATGAAAAACTATGTCGCCGCACGAGCGATAAGAGCCTCGAGGCGGCGGTGGCACTCGATCACGGCAAAACTCGCGAGTGACCGTCGCGCGACGTGTTTTATCGGAACACGGTAGTGGCATCGATCTTTATACTCGTCCCGCGACCGACAGATAGCCATCACTTTTTCCGAGAAGCACACGGTGTGCCATTGTTTCGGGCACGTGTTAGTTGTACGTGGATAAAGCAACAGCCTGAATTGGCGTGAATAAACCATTTTTTAGGTTATGTTTGCTTTCTTCAACGTTTCATTCAGCATTGATGAGTTTGTGTTACGTAAGACGTGTATTATGGGTCTTGATAGGACCTCCCGTCGATTTTTCACCGTCAAAAATTGCCTTTTAACCTATACACACTGACTCTCCCGACTCCGTACAATGAGCGCGTTACATCCGTGACTAAATTACCGATGATTTCGTCCATGTCATTCCCTCCGGTCGATCTCGAAACCTCAACCCTGTAATAGAGTCGAGCTAACCGCTATAAGTGAGTCCCGGAAATCTCTCTTAAATAATCAGAAATGATTTGCACTTTTTGTGCTCTCTACAGCGAGAACATAATTCTCGCGCATACAAAATATTATGCGCGTGTATAACCGGGTATTTCTCTCTCCTCGTCGTAAAACTTCGAATGCGCTCGAGTGAAATGTAAATATCGAAGATTTTCGAAAAAGGAAAATCGTCAAACATAAAAAGGATCGTGATAAAAATTTTACTGCGCATTTTTACTCGATCCTCAGCGTTTATAACGCGTTTCAAGAAGCGCGCTGCGCGCGAGAGAGATGTCGTTGACTCTCCTGTGCGCGCACATAACGAAAATGAAATAAAGACGTCCGTTAGAAAACCAGTTTGACGAGAGCGCCGAGTGCACAATGCGACCATATAAGCAGCGCGCGAGCTCGCGCGAATGTTAAAACAATCGTTCCATAACCTAACCTCAAAAATTCGTGCTTATGTAAACGTTACGTTAGAAAATCGTCGTATATTTATAAGGAAGTTTTTGAGAGAAAGCGAGAGAAAAAACTTCGACACGCAGAGGTAAACGCGAATTATTCACGAAAACAACGCCACCTGCAGCGATTTGACGCGCGAGCGACGCAAATTACGCATGAATTATTCAGACATAACCTCTTCGCACACCATGTATACACATACTACAGAATTGGCGAGGAGTTACACGAAAGGGAGGAAATAATAAATAACCTGAAAGAAACGTAGGTGAAGAGGGAGAGAGAACGAGACGATAATGAGACGCCAAAATTGAGATGCTTCGCTGGATTTTTTTGTTATCAGCGTTGCATAACATCTGTTCTTGCTCGCACGACGGAAGCTAGTAATTTTCGTACACAATGCCTCTGTTTTCTATAACATATATATATATATATATATATATAGCTCAATTCTTACATAGTTTATTCTTATATAACTATCGAATCACGTCACCGTCACTCTCCGTTTTACGCCAAATCAGGGCGTCACGCACGAGTGAGCAAAAAAAAATTAATAAAACCCGGCTTCTAGTCCCCCTTGTGCGCGTATATATAACAAATAACCCATCTCTCGAAGGAAAAAATGGAAATTGCTCAAAGGGGGAAAAGATGGAACTTCATTCTGCGCTAGTATGCAAATTTGATATGGCTCCCGCGTGGGCGCCGAGATCGATTATTATGTGTATGCCGCACCTGTGCGTGATTTTTTAGGTCGTTTCCGGGAATCGTCGAGAGTATTAAGATAAAAGAAGTTTCGTGAAATTACAAGACTGTTGGGTTTTACTGCGGTGTGTGTGTTTATTGGGGATTTTCGGGATACTCGGAGAGTATTTTTACGAGTGTGCTCAAAGGTCGTTTTTTTCCTTGCGTCACGCGAATGTATATATTATTTTTCGAAATTCATAATGAAGTCATATTTTTTTACGACAGTTTTAAACTTTAAAGCCATCCTAAGCAATATTTTCAATCCACTCCGCCAGCATAACGTAAAGCTTATCCGAACAAGATCCACCGACAGTCGAATGTAAAGTAAACAGAAACTCTTATCCCAACCTCGATCTTCGAAAGCCAGCGTATATAACGATCGAAAAGCGTGTAATATAAGCCGAGCTGCAGAGAAAGAGCGAGATAACGCGTCACACCGTTCGCTCATCGAACGTCAATTAAGCTTGCGACGGTGGTGAATTACGAAGCCGATGCTAATTTGCGTCGACGAGAAGCCTTTTATCTTCAATTACTCCGCAACTAGAGCTAATGATCGAATGCGCTTCCTACTACCGCCTTTGTGCATTGTTCGCCCGATTATCGCTCGTTTCGCGGCTCTGGATACGTGCCACACTTTTTTTTTTGCTTTATGAGCGTTTAAGTTGTATCCGCGTTTTTTTCGGTTTGAATTATGTATGTATTGCTTCGGTTCTGATTTTAATTGTTTCTTTCTCTTGTTTGTTGCAGGTACGTATCTGATCGAGTCATTTTGATTGAGTCTCGCGAGCGCTTCGCTGATGGGTAACGTAACGCATGAAAAAACGTGTATAGAAGAAATCTCTCGAGGATGACGATTCGATTTTTATTCTTCTCGTCCTCGTATATACAGGAATACGAACGTGATTATTACGGTGTCGTCATTTGCATAACAATCACGTGTTTGACTTGAATTACCATTTTAATTATAATACTACGATACTACGATGTACAGGAATTTACTAAATGTCTAACAAGCATCGATCTATAGCTTTCACCGTGATTGTACGGCTTTTATAAATCTATATAATTTACCCGGGAAATTCAAACATAATCAAACGCATCCGTACACGCCTTTAAAAATAGACCTAAGAAAAAGTGTTAAAAATTTCAATTAAATTAAACTTACAGACGGTAGCACGCGAAACCGCGGCAAAGCGAATCCATCCGCCGATCCACTTCTCGCGTCGATCGGCGACTAATGAGATTCGATTTCCCGGCGATCGGTCTGCGACCGTTAGAGAACACAGAAAGAGAAGCGCCTGCCTACCTATCTGGATCGCTGGCTCGCGCTAATCAGATAACCGCTCGCCCGCGGGGCAATCGGATACGTTATATAGGTATAGAATATATATCTATATCTATATGTGGAATGAGAGACGGCAGCAGCGGACCGCAACGATGACGCTTCGAGTGAGGTGCGCATGTTTACGCGTGTCCTCACGATGATTGCTTAGATATTTTAGTGCTGGTGAAATATACCGATTGAGGCTACGTTCCCATTCTGATCCTCCGATTGGTCGTTTAGTTTCGCGCGCTTTTTGAATTTATAACCAAAAAAGTGAATATTGAAGAAAAAATTCCGCCAGACCTCTAAATAAACTCTGATAATTTATCTCACTCGAAATGGACAATTTCTTTCAACTGACCGATCTCGACGCGATCGGGGCGCCACTATCATCCGGGCTCTTCCGGTCGATCGCGTTTTGTCACCCGAAGTTTTGTATATTATATATATACATATATATATATATACAGCGCATTCCCATCTCTCGATCCGATATACATATATACAGCGAGAAAATCGCATTGTCTCTCCTCTCGTGCGCGTATATACGAGCGCCTCTAGGATCATAAAGGCGACACACAATCGGAGGTCAATGCACAGCCAAGCAGCTCTGCAGGGTCGCATTGTGTATGTGTTATATAGAGGTACCGTCGCTGTGTACAGTGTAGTTGAGTCGATGGTCGCCTCTAGGAAGGGCGAGAGAGAGAGAGACGTGTTCGCGTATATAGCGATCGTCTTTGTTATACGAAACGGATGTATAAATCGAGACGGGATGTGTGTAGGACTGCGCTGAGCCGAGGCTTTGAAAATTTGCGACGCTGGCGTTTTGAAAATCGGTATATGTATATAAGTAACGATCGGTATCGGTTTGATACAAATAAACCCTGTAGGATTTATACAATCTTCAATGAAATTTTTATTCCTTCGCTCGTTTGTCGACAACATATTGAATTCTCTTCACCCGTCGCGGTAAAATCAAGCTAGGTCCCCTATACCGATTTCTCACTAGCCCGCGAGTAACCACTCAATCAACTCTTATGGTCTAAATCCGCGCACAAATTCCTCGAACGTCGTCGTTAAAACACTCGAGTTTTCTCTCTCCTCCACCGATCGACTGAACCCTTCCAACAGAGTAAACATCATATCCATACGTCAGGGAACTCTTCATTCGCGAGCTTCTCTCTTTTACTCCGCGTGACTCAGTCCCGCTCCCCCGGCTTCCCTGCACATTATTCACACGCCACATATATTCATATACTACGTATACGTCCACACCTAATCCACGCATCGAATTCCACGACCACGACACGTCGTAAAAAGCTGTTTGCGCAAAATAAATTTCGTATACATATACAGGGTTATGTGTGTACGACGTAAAAACCACCGCGAGATCGGTTTCATATATATATATATATATATATATATATACACACACGCATATTGTATAGAAGTAAGCGTCGCGAGTTTACGATTTCCCAGAAATTCATGGGGCAACAACGACCCCCCCCCCCCCCCCGTGAAAATTAAAGGCTTTTCAGTGAAAAGTATAACCGAAGCCAGATGGCCATCATATTATATAGGCTTTTGTGTGCGGAGACGACGATCGGCAGCGGCTTTTGTATATAATGGATATCGCGAGAGGCTTTACGATCGCGTGGCGTGATGACAGAGAAATGCGGTGCGTGTGTGAGAGAGAGCCGATGGAAAGTCGCTCTTGATGGGGTGAGGAAATTGCTCGATAATGAATTTCAGGGGGAAGATTCGTATATCACGCGACTGTCGGCATTACGATATAATCCCTTTGTTTTTGTTTACTGATCGTAATTATAACCAGCGCAGCAAAAAAATAAGGCGAGTATAATCTTCTAAGAATCGGAACGTGTCATGCGCGCTTCGGAAAACCTGAATAACTGGAAAGGCTTCCCTCTTGCACCGGGAGCTGGAAAATCAGTCGAGCGGAATCATGACTGAGAAAATCCTCTCTTCCTATATATATATATATATATATATATACCCCCGCGTGAAAACACTTAGCGGCAGCTGTGTGCGATAATAACGAAAGTGTGTGTATGTATATAGGAAGCACTTACCTTATACGTCGTTCTCGCGTGTGCCACCTACGACGACGTCCGGCGTGAATCTTGATAAGCCGCACTGCTGCTCCTGATGGTAATAAACTAGGGCCCTCGTGTGCAGGCCGAGAGATGAGACGCCCTGATGAATTCTGCACGATGAGATTTCGGCTCAAGTCGTAAAAAAGTCTCGTCGCGCGGCAACCTAACCTCAAAACCGCGACGTTATTAACAGTGGAGAAAAAAGCGCGTCCTCTCTCGATCGCCACTTATGTATTCTTAACGAAATCACTCACAGAAAGAGTCTCCCCGTCCGAATTCATTACCACCAGCGACCGCAATTATAACCTTATATATATACTCTATCTCTCTCGGAAGGTTAAAGTTAGTCGCGGCAACTAACGAGCTCGCAAAATCCGCGAGGGTTCGTTTACGACTTAAATTTTGGTCACCCGCCGGCGGGAGTAAAATACGCGTCGAGAGTCTCGCGCGCTAAAAGTGTCATGGGGTGAGGTTAGGAATGCGGTGGCGCTGGATATACTATTTTGGTGCTTGAAAAAATGAAGCGACAAAAAGTTGCGTGGAAGTTTGAGTATTTTGGCGAGATAACAGGAGCAGTGCAGTTGTTTGCATTGTTTCTCCTCTCGGCGGTTACGCGTGTGCACGAATTCTAGAAACTTCTCTTCTGTCGTATATAGTTTATAACGAAAGTTGTGTCTTTAATGTCAGAGCTAATCACGGCGTATGTGCGAGCACACGAGTACACGCAATAATGGAGACAGCTGCGCTTGACGCGAAGAAAACTGCGCGATGCTCTCGGCGCTTCGGAATCAAAGTCGACTTTGATTAGTTCTACTCTCTCGAATCATCCTGACTGGTAAGAAACATACGCGTGACGACGATGAATCGCGACAGCTTTGATCATCATATAGCACTATAAACAAATTGTTCACAATAAACTATTAATAAATCATAAAAATAATTGTCATCCGCACCGGTTAGTTTCCTCCTTCATTAGCACCACAAAAACCTCTCGTGATCTTGCTACCTCTCTCGCACAGTCTTGTCCTTGGTTCGGTCCGCGGCCTTGACTCTCGCGCGCGCGCGCGAGCGGCGGCCGTCTGTAAAAAGTCTCCGCAGCAGCGCTTGCACCGGCCATATAACGACTCGCTGCTGCGCGTAGGCAGTGGTGCCTACCCTTTTCCTACGGCCTCTTCTACTGGCAGGTATTGTGTGTTATAAGTATACACGGAGAGTTTATAGTGGTTGTAAAAAGAGCCAGTGCGGTACCTGGAATGCGTAACCTATTAACCCTCGCTATATGGAGCGTACGCTATCTCGCGGCGAGATGACTCGAGAGAACTGATGTACATATATAGAGGTGTACAAGGTTTATTGTTCGAAGAGAAGTTGATGTGCCGTAGATCCTATCCGAGCGTACGTCATTTGATTCGGGAGAGATATCGTTTCTTTTCGCGGAAGTCGACTATCGAACCGATTGATCGAAATTTTGAGGTTAGGTTCGTCTATACAATATTATATGGATGGTGAAAAGTAATCAAGTATCCCATATATATATATAGTTACGAAATTCGAGATTAAATATATATGTACAGGAACGTTCCTTAGAATATTTACGTCAGTTTTCGGCGGTCGAAACAAAGAAACAGGAGCGCAATGTATACAGCATAGTAAATTAAATTTTCAATAATTCACACCCTCGGCACCCGCGCTCATCCTCGATCCGTATATTTATATATAAGCGAACGAACGCGGAAGGGGCGTCGTTTTTTTTGCCCTCCGGCAGGAGCGCGTCGGATCGGGCGAGAAAAGGGACATTACGCCGGAACGCATCAACGGAATTGCGGAAGAGATATCGCGAGGGTGTGCGTGTTACACGGACACACAACAGAGAGAACAACCGCGTCGTCGGTGGCAGAACCCGAATAATGACGATTTACGACGTCGGATCCACCCCGCACTGAGCCGAGGAGCCAGTGGTATTATGGCCATAGTATATATATAGTCACCCTCCGACTGCGATGATCGTCGGGATTACTTTATACATGTATGAGTTTATACATACCTAGCGACCCCTCGGAGGATCGAAAAAGCGCGGGAAATTTAATTAAACCGAGCGAATATATGCAAATATATACCCGCCGTGGCTAATCAGCGTAACCTACGAAAATTTCGCCGGAAATCAACAATAACGAGCGACACGGGAAAGGAGAAACTCGCCGGAACAAAAAAAAGTAGAAGTCACGCGGGGGGTAATATAAATGTAGAAGAAAGCGTCGTAAAGCTACTCGGCAGATTAAGCGAAGAAAGCAGCTCGCTCCGAGAATGAAAGAAAGGACGTCGGCAATACAAGGGGAGCGTATATAAAAACCAGAGGAAGTGTAATGAAGACGAAGAAGATACGAGCGAAGGACGCTGAGAGAAAAAAAACGCAATCAGAGAGCAAATCGAGAGACGCGACTGCAATAACGAAATAAAGCGCCGCAGAGGAGGTATAAAAAGTGCATACACTGCGCGCACTCGACGAGCTGCCATTGTGCGCAATGCGCACGAAGCTGAAAACGCATTGTACGGTTGAAGCTGACCCGACCGGATATAATAATGGAACCGGGTCCCGGATAATTAAAACGAAGCGCGTGTGTGTTCAGAGGGTAACTGTAATTGATGTAAACAACGATTGGATGCGAGAGCTCGTTATTTCGCAGGGATTGATATTTTTTTCTCGCTTATTCACGCGGACGTTTAACCGGATTGGTGATTCGAGAGAATTATCACGATCGGTTTTCGATGATGACGCGAGATGGACTATACCCGTCGATTTTGTAGGTTAGGAACATCCGATCGCGCGCAACAATTTACTTATAATATCGTTTCGCAAAGATATATAAATAACGTAAACAATAACCATGCTCTTCTTCATTTTACAGCGGAATCGGACATCTGCACGTTCGCCCAGCGCACCGTGCACTTCCACGTGGGCAACGAGCCGGAGCGATGTCTCTTCACCTTGGATACGAGGCCGAAGGCGCTGCGCCAGCTGTACGAAGCTGCGGCCGCGGTCGCGGTTCGCAGCCTCGACTCACTCAGGCGGGACCGGGACGCAACGGCGAGCTCCCTCGAGATGTTCATGTGCACGCCGATACTCGGAAAAAGAAGACAGCGCGATCAGAGCCTCGACATAGAGTCGCGAGTTGTAAGTTTCACTCTGTGTATGACATAACCTCAAAAAATTCGAACGATCGTTGTAGCCTCGATGAGTTCGAAGCAACGAAGAAGTAAAATAAAAACTTCTTCTCGGAAATCGATTTTATTACACGCCCCGTGCATTCGCATGCGCCCATCAGTGCAATTTCCGAGAAGCCCCGAGTATCAATCATAAGATCCAAATGGAATTAACATTCCATTCGGAGCATCATCCTGTGTACACTCTCGCTCTTATATATACTTTACTCGCAGAAAGCAAACTCCGCGCAGTCAATAATTTATGCAGAGCCGAAGCGAAAACTTCGAAACGACCTCGTGTCTTTCTTTCTTTCTTGCGCGAGTCTGTGCCCAGTGGGGATCTCTCAATTTGCGAGAGCGTGATCCCTGTGGGATTTCGAGAGCGCGTCCTAATCCAGAGCCAAGGCTGCAGGGACACGTGCACGCGCTTGGAAACAGGTGCGGCATTGCGTTTAAGCTTCCTCTCTTCTCTTGTTTTATTATTTACCTCGCGCGGCTTTCTTCTTTGTTCGAGTTCTTTCCTATTTGCGGTGGCTTGGGTTCTTATACGTGTATAACCGAAGGAGCTTTTCGCGCGCGGGCGAGTTTGCTTGTGGGAATTGAAAATTGGCGGGAAAATTTATTTTCTAGAAATATGATTCCATCGCCGCGCGCTATAGAGGATGTAGTAAAATAAACAAGGGCCTTTTTGTCTATAAAGCTTCCTGCGCACGGAGTATCGTTATCGATTGAGTTATAATCGATCCGCTATTATAAAGTGTCTCCCAGCCATTAACGGAAGAAAGTTATTATACACGCAGTGCGGCCAAACTCGATAATACCGTAAAATATGCGCATACGCGTATAAATACGTAACGTACGACTCTCGCTCTGTACACCGCAGTAAAATATGTATATACTTATTTGAGCTGCTTAAATTGCGCGGAGAGATTAAGCCGGGGACTCGTTATAGGGGTATTATCGACAGCCTGAACTTTTTACCGACGGAGAAAAGCGTAAGTGTGTTCGACCGGTAGGTGGATATGTAAAATAAAACGTCGATCATTTAGTCTTTTGTCCGCGCTGTAATTGCGTTCGAATACGTTCATCATGATTATAAGGAAAGTTTATGGCTTCTCGTGCGTGTGTTTTTATCGAGATAACGTATACGCGCACCAAGATTTTCAAATCGTAAATTGGAAAGTACACAAGTCGACGAGACGGGAACCATCCGCAGTATATCGCGGCGAAATTAACCGGTGGCAAAGTCAAACTTAACATCTGGATATGTACGTCGTAATTCGATTAGACTACGCTTCTCGCGTCGGACGAAACCGAAAGCGAAAAGCGCGCCTTTCTATGATTGCGCCGCCGGCGGCGGTCTTCGCCTTTGATTCGACTCGGAAGGCGAGTGTACTATAACTTTGCACCGACGATCGCTTCTCTCTCCTGTGGTAATTTTCGCAAGAGATAACTGCGCGAATGATGCAGTCGAGCGTTTCAGGGTCGACGCATCAGGGAAGATTTGAGTGCGGTTTGCTGTAGCCAATTTAACACCGGCCTTAGCTTTAATAGTGCACGCACACACATGCATTTGTTAAACTTGGCAATTTTAAAAAGATATTTCCGTCTTCTCAATGTATATCCACAAAGAGACTGACCCACATGTGTACACGACACCGGCGTTTTTTCCAGCTTGTTGATAAACAAAGGTGAGTCAGAGTCGCATGTGCGCGCTGGGACTCGCGCGCAGCATCTCTCCCGGAGAGGCGCGAGGGAAAAATCTGGCAACGCTGGAATTCCACCCACTCGGGCCCTGCCGTGAACGCGTTCGCTCTCTCTCTCTCTCTCTCTCTCTCTCTCTCTCTCTCTCTCTCTCTCTCTCTCTCTCTCTCTCTCTCTCTCTCTCTCTCTCTCTCTCTCTCTGTGAAACAGCGCCGCGGTGGGCCCCTCGGGTTAGCTAGAGAGAGGGGGGAGACGCCGCGCAAGATTGTAACGGGTGGTCTAAAAAGATTGGATGCTGCGTACTTTGGATGGGTTATCGTGTCGTCGTTTGGATAAAACTTATTTCAAAAGCTGAATGATTAAATGATCCTTTTGTCTATTTGTATTTCCCGCCAAAAATTCTAACCTATTCGGTATCCGGCGTTTCCCATCATTATTCGAGATAGACATCGCATCAAAAAAAGAATGGCAACAAAAACGCGACCGAATCCACTTAAAATAATCGCAATAACAGCTCTCTCACACCCGCATTCCGAGGCTGCAAATCCTTAGGTTATTATATCACACGCATCGTCGTCACCGTCATTACCGTCATCGACGACGAGCGATTCTCCCAAGACTAATTTCCCTGCGCGGATTCCACACCGGCAGCCGATTATAATTCCGCGTCGCCTCTGAAAACTGGTTCTCTCTCTGTCGGCTCTCTTACGTGTATATATATATACACATCCAACTTCGCTCACATCACTCGTATAACCCTTTTTTTTACTGGTGCGAAAATTTTTCAATGCCGAGTCGAGCAATTGCACAAGTAAGGGGTTGTCGGTTCCAGGGATACTCGTAAAGCGGACTGCGATCGTTTTGCGGAGTTTCTGCGAACAGGAGGAGGAGATCGAGTGCTTGGAAAAGTTTATTATGGCGCAAGTGCTCGAATTGTTTGTGTGATTTTTTAGTAGGTAAAAGTGCCGCTAGGAGGTGCACATCCTTTGTTAAAACATTTGAGACATTCTAAAGTAGGGCATTTCTTTCGCTGCTACGACGGCATTGAAAAATTCGTTGCGATTCAAAAAGAAAAATAAAGGAAAGAATTCAAAACACACCAGGCCAAATCTCGTAACATTCCGGATTTCGCGCAACCCTTTATTAACCCAAGCCGCGCCATGCATCTCTCCCAGGCAAACTCGCGGTTCTCCCCAGAGCGAAAACAACGTAGGTATATGTGTATACCTTCGCACGCACACGTACACACACTTCTCTTCTTCTGGGATCCTTCTTCAAGCTCCATTAGAGCCGCAGCTCGACGGCAGGTATATATACGCAGGGAAGGAAGGAAGGAGCCGAAGATAAAGGCGGCCTTAGTTTCTCTCTCTTTCTCTCTCCTTCGATGTCATTCCCTGAACGTCCGTTTCTCGCGTTCTCTTTTGCTACAGCGGCTTGTGTGCTTATTTTCTTCGAAGATACGGACGTAACCTGTAGCCGCGCAACCTGCTGCCGCCACCCTGGCGCGCCGCGGCCTTGTCCGCGCTACTCTTGGCTCTCTCTCTCTCTTTCTCTCACGGGCTCTTGGAATACCGGGTGGTCCCAGAGTAATGCAAGGTTCGGGACTTACTGAAGTTGTTTCGAGGCTTTGAAGAGATTTTTTTTTCGTTGGGCGGGTCGGAAAATGTAGGAGAGGAAGGTTGAAAGTGAGATTTTAGGATTGATAATAAGCTCGGAATGCCGAGACGTATTTATTGCGGGTGAAAAATATTTGATTACGTTTGTTGTATACTGTTGTTCAATATAGGTACGAAAAAGAAAATAGAAAATGTCAACATTCTTTATAGAGTTTTTTCAACGGGTACAGCTTGGAGACTATAATGACCATTATTTTAAAAGTAAAAAAACTTTCAGCATTACAATCAAAGTATTTCCTACACAAAAAACCTATTCGAGCTGCAGGCTTGCACTGTAATCAGTCAAATCAGACTAGGCGATTCCCAACAAGCGATCAATTTTATCCCCGTTTACGGGACTTACAGATCCGTAATGAAAACAATGCTCCCGAGTCACTCGATAAATGCGAGCCGCTGTTCGACTGCGCTTGTAGTAAATTACTTATATAATGGGGGAGAGGGGGGGGGGGGCTTTTGCGTGATTTTAAATCCATTTAAATGTCCCGCTAAAATAATGGCGCCTTTATATACATATTCGACTATAATTTACGCGCTCGAGCCGCTTTTAATCGGGCTCTGCACGCGCAGTACAACTCGTGCTGTTTACGACTTCCGTTCGATATGTGCTGTCCAGCATAATGTGCTTATGAAAAAGGGAATAACCAATAATAAATCATCGTGGACTCGATAAAGGCGGGAAATTCGCTTGAAAAAAAAATGAGAGCAGCTCTTCTGGAAACTCGTTATAAACGCGCAGAAAGAAAAGGACGTGTCTAGTACGTTGAGATAGAAGACAGCAGTAAGGAAAAACGGCGAAGGGAGAAAACCGGCCGTGGCAGTAACCGAATCCACGGCGCACGAACTGACCGCGACGACGTACATAGCGAATCCAGTTTGCCGCTCGATGACATCTCGCGTATCGCGCTGCAGCTTTTTCCGCCCCGATAATTCGCGTCTTCGGTTTCAGGAAGAGTCGAGGGAGAAAGTGCTGCAGCTACAGTTGGGAACAATGAGAGCGATAAATCTTGCCACGCTGATGTGTGTTGCGCGCGTAGCGTCGAGCCGGAAATTGCGTCGAGATGCGTTTTAGGGGATAGAGTGTAGGGTCTTGTGTAATTTATCGACTAGACTGATGTTGCTTCAGAGTTTCGTGGACTAATTGAACAAAACGTCACAAGCGTTAGTGATTAGCTAGTGTTGAAATACTGTAGTACATAAATAATCATAATTGAATTGTTTGTTTTCAGCCCCGAGCGATCGAGGATCTGCGACGATGGACGTCGGCGGAGGCGTTGGGCGACGTGACGGTGGCGCCAGACTGCATGTCCCGCATCCTGGCTGACAACGCGATTGACGACAGCCAACCGGTCGATCACAAGCTGCCTAGTCCCGAAGAGCAGGTGCAGGCAGTCGCCCTCAAGTAAGTGTCACGGGCTTCTGTTCACTTTTCTCATAATATTATGCTAAATAGAATCTGTTTTACCGACGGTATATAACGTCGGTAAGTATCGAGTACCATCAGTCGGTAATTACTAAAGATTCAACTTAATCCCTACAGATTCCCAGCAGAGATAGTAGCCGTGGACGTAAGCGGTAAGGGTTTCCATCGAATGTCAATGCGGCGGAAATCGATGCACACAGGCCAGGAGTCGCAGGACACGGTGAAGAGGCGATCGAGGCCAAGGAGGCCGCGCGGCAAGAGACGAAACACCATCGCCGGTACCGATCAGAAAGAAATCCGCCAAGCGGTCGGAGGGTTAGTAAACCATATCTACTATTTCAAAATAGATCGCCAAATCCTCGAGACAATGGACCGATCGATAACGGGCTGGTACTATTCGTCACGCTCGATAAAATCGAGTGAAATCCACATGCGGACATTAGGTGCTTATAAGACAAAAGGAACGGGAACCGTGAAGCCGCTGCTGGTTTATCTGATGCCGCTAAAGGCCATTAGCGGATCAAACGCCTTTGCTCTGTGCTGCGAGAGGCGGTTCATCACCGCGTAAAGTACACACGGTTTACAGTGGAGCACTTGTACGAGAGGGGGATACATCCCGATAGATAGGGGATCAGTGAGCGCCTCAGCCGGAAAAGCTTGCCGCTAATCCACGCTACGCCTGGGAGTTCGGTGCTTCCGGTAATCGAGCTTTTGATCTTCGACGAGAGCTGCTTTTTGATATTTTTTACGTGGACTTAAAACTGGGACAATACATTTTGCATTTGCCGTCTCGCGAAAACTTTTATCTCGCGCTGAGATGCCGTCTCCTTGGAAAGATACGGACCAAGCATGAGCTTTACATAAGACCCGATGAATATTCATTCACGCGTTTCCAATAATATACTTTCTGGAAAACCGTTAAACTGAATTAAAGCTTCATAAATTGCGATTCTATTACGTAGCAGGAAGAACCAAGAATTTTCATAACACTTATCGCAAACACTTATTCAAGCACCGCGAGAAGTCGTTATTCATGTCGTAATTATGCGAATGAATTGCAGGGAAGCGACGGCAGACGAGCCGGAGGAGGCGCAAGCGAGTGGCGTTTCGAAGCGGACCCCCCGCTCGGCCAGCACCGATTTATTGGGTAGCGGAGGGAGCAAGAAGGACTCGCCGGTCGAGAAGAAGTCGCACTTCAACACGCTCAAAGCCTGGGGCCGTTCCAGGCTCAAGCTCATCAGTCCCAAGTCTAACCAGCAGAATCACGCGGTAAGTGCCGATTTGAGGTTATGTTCGATTTCATCAGGAAAATAAGATTTTTTTTAACGCAAAGTATTTAGTTTTTATCTTGCACCTGGGCTAATTCTTGAATTTAAATGGGATTTCAGCAGTCGGATGTCAACGCGTCTACCACATCTCTGTCGAGCCTCGCTATGGCTTCCCGTCAGCAGGTTGTGGATGACGAGATCTGCGTCGTCGAAGATGTCGTGGTCACGTATGAAACACTAACAATTGGTCGACGCTCACGTCGAGAGGTTCTGACACACGAACGCAAGCCTAGCTCGTCGAGTTCCACTGCCTCGAGTATCCAGAAACCTCTGGCTCTACAGCAGGCTAATGGCCCGACAACGAGTCTGTCTAAGGACGAGGAGCAAGAGAAGATATCCGGTTCGCCCGCGACACAGCAATCGAGAAGGGATAGCGTGAAGCTGCGTGAAAGCGCTGCCGAGAGGCGCGAACGCAGGAAAGCCAGCAGTCGAGCTGATGAACCACCGCATTCGAGCTCCGGAAACTGGAGTGCCTCCTCCGAGAGTGGCAGGGCAAGCATCGGTAGCGAGACGACTACGACTACTCATCCTCCAAGGTTTGTTGTTATTTGCCATTTCTAACGTACCCGTTAGATCGATATATGAATTTTTTCCGTGACATTAATTAACGTTCCAAAGAGTTTTAAACAACAAAAACTATAGAGATCCTAAGGAATCCACTCGTCTGTTGTCTTACATCCTACGCCATAAATTACTCGAATGCCATCAGAGTCTCGCGAGGTACCTTTCGACTATAGACTCAATGTCTATAATGCTGCAACGGTGTTTGCTCGTCTCTGTTTGCAGAACACAAATATTTGATCTGCTCCTCCTCCTCCGTGATGTGATCGCGCGCGTTATCCCAAGCAAATAAGCCAACCCAATCAAAAATGCTACGCATGTACACATCCGCGCGTATGTGTACAAAAAAAAACTTTTTTCCCAACCTGTTAGTTACAATACACGATCACGGCTTAAATTTATTTCTGTAAAAGATATCGTGGAAAATTCTACTACAATTAAATACGAAAAATATTTTACGAGATTAAATATTTTACTAAGACTTATCTTCTACATTTTAGATCGACGACTACAGCATCGATCGGTACATCTTCGACATCTTTGTCCCACGCACGTCGCTTCAAGGGACGGGATACCTCAGCTTCGTCATCGGTGACGTCGGAAGGTACGTTAACGCCCGACATAATCCAGGACATCAGTGCCGTGCCGTTTTCGGATGATGGAGAGACCTCGTCGGTGTATTCCTGCGACACTGAAGGATATTACACGTCCTTCCACGTGGATTCAGGTCTCAAAACCCTCCGCGAGGAGGAACCACCACTGCCACAGAGTCCGCTGACCAAGTCTAACGAAGTCCAGTCGGATCCAACTTCGCCTATGATGGAGAACGAATATGAACTTTTCGGTAGAGGTTCTACGTCCACGACTACCAGCTCAGCTGGTACCGTTTGTACTACCCTTATGGCGCCACCCCCGCCTGAGAGAAAGTCCAGTTTGACCGTCGTTGCTATGGTAATTTTTACGTTAATTCACTAGAATGAGACGAAAATTCTTAACGTTTTGTTTTTTAATTACAGGTTCACGGACAAAAGCAAAACGGTGGCGAGTCACCGGACAGTGGACACAACACGTCCTCTTCGCCCGTCGAGTCCGCCTCTAGTCCGGCCTGTACCGGCCGATCCTGTTCCGAGTTCGAGTACTCAGAGTCGAGCGACCTCGAAGGCTGCGAACGAATCGAACGAATCCGCTCCAAAACTGCCATCAACACTAGCCGTATACCCTCTATGTGCGTCATCACACCTCCGGGCTCCGATGACGAGCACAACCATCATCACCATCGTCACCATCACAAAGAACATCATCACTCCAAGGACCAAAAGCAGAAGAAAGACAGAAATGCAAGTCCAGGATCCGTTCTCATGTCCGCTACCGTTGGAACCTCCAAGATGGAGGTTATCAATGGACAGGACAAGAACCTTTATGCAACGGTCCAAACTGTCATGGCTCCAACGGGCTCAAATAACAACGTCGAAAAAAGTAATTAATTTTGCACTTTAAAATTTTGTATAGAAAGATTCCTACCTTATCGACATAGAACTTTCAAATACTAAATGCCATTTTATTTGCAGCATCTGCAGGACAGAACAACAATAACAATAACAACAACAATAATAATAACAACAACAATAATCAAAAGGTCAGTCCATTGAGTGGCGTGTTGGGCAAGCTTCGCGGTGTTCTGCCAGGCAGGAAACACCAGCAGAAGCCGATTTCAGCGCAGGAAGCTGGCCAACAGCAGTATAATCACAACAATAATCCGCAGCCGGACTCCGGCGACTATGTGACCATAGCCGACGTGAGGAACAATAACGACAAAAAGCGACAGGACAACGGTGGATTGACGACCGTAAGGCCGTCGGCCAGTGTCACCTACGCCAATGCCGATCTGTTCAGGCGAGACGCGGAGTACGTGAGTCTTAGTGAACTGCCGAAAAAGCCCGACTCGTCGCTCGAGAGGCGAAGACAGGGTGCTCGGGTCACGTTAGATTCCGAGGGCAAAGTTGTTTACTCGTCAGACAGTCTCAAGAGGAGGAAGGGTGCCCACACCACCTTCATTCCAGGTTTGTTTTATTTAAAGTCCTCACCTTGTGTATTCAAGCAAGCGACTTTGCGATGAATAATAAAAATATTTCTCTCTTTCAACCAGGACCATTCGTAAAGGAAGGCCCTTCGTCACCAGCGCCTTCTCCACTTCTTCACCGGGCCCATGTCACACCACGCGCGGTGCAGCGCACTGCCCCGGACGCAGTCGATGGACAACACAAATCCACGCCTGACCCCACCGTCATTCCCCAACAACAACAAAAACAACAACAACAACAGCAGCAGCCGTCACAACAACCAGGCAAACTCATAATCCGCGCAGCCAAGTCCCCGGACCGGGCTTCGAGTCCCGACTACATTCGAACTCCGTCGACGGTCGTCGGGCCCACCAACGCGACGACGACGCAGCGCCAGACGCGCCAAGGCGCCTACGTCAACGTCCAGGGTGCTCCCGACGAAGGTAAGACAGCGACCCGCAACACTACGCCCCGCAAGCAGTCGACGAAAGCGTCGCGCGCGGTCAGAACTGTCCCCGATTCCAGGTTTCGTGACTCGGAGAACCGACCGCCAGATGGCGTCAAGCGCGGTAAACACCCCATGACGCTCAGGTTTAGGCACAACAAGACGTTGTCCGTTGACCGCAAGGTGCTAAAACCTAGCGCGCGACAGATGGCGCTGCTGCCCAAAGGTCTCATACCTAATGGAAATACACCCAAGTTAATCCGGAGGTTACCGATGCCGGATCCGATCGTAAAACCCGTGGACAAGGAGAACAGCGAATCCGCTGCGAACGCGGCGGTGGCAGACGATAGCGAGGCTAATAAGATAACGGAAACGCCGCGAATCGAGCGGAAGCTCAAGCGCAGCGAGAGCTACCGAATGGCGAATAGCCCGATCATGTTCATAAAGAAACTTTCGAGCGGAGGTGGCTCTTCTGCCTCATCCGATAAAGCACACTCGCAGAAAATATTTCGAACCGCGTCCGAGGAGCTCAGGGACGATTTACTGAAGGAAAGAATCAACTATCCGGAGACAGTCGCAAGCCCCGAGCCTGGAACTGACGTTGAAGTCGAGGTTACGGTCATTTTGGACGATTCGGAAGATTCGCCGAGTATTATCGGTAGCTCGAAAACGTTACCACCGAACAGTCCTAGGCCCAGGGCTCTAGACCTAGAACCTGCCAGGGTGTTGAAATACTCAGGCACGGATATGGAGATCTGGTGAAGAGATCGGCTGGGATTTAATGAGGCTGTGGATTGTTCATTTTAATTTCAGTCTAATCAATGACTACATTATGATTCGGAAAAAAAAAATCGGCAAATAGTTTTATCGGAAATGTCGGTAAATATAGGTGGATTCCCAAAAATCGATTACTAAGCTCTAAGACTCATCTCATCATCACAAGAGATCTCCATAAACTGCCAGTTTTTCTCCTGTAGACACTGACGTCAGAAGCTGCGTGTGTCCGGGAGCACGTTTACTCGCAGGGGCTCTTCTCGTATCGGCCTAAATAGATTACTCACAGTTCTCGTCATTGCCGGTCACGTTTTCATACTCGCGCATCGTGTACCGATAATTTTCCTCTCATTCTCTCCCACCCTCAGGATTTTCCTCGCCAGATCTTATCTCTCTCTCTCACTATTTTCCCTACTTTGCCGATCTTTGTTCCTACCGATCCCTCCTCGAGCATAATTTGCTTAGCTGGCAGATAAGTGTACGTCTAAACGTAAAGATTCGTCGGCCACGTCAATCATACTTATTCTAATCGGCTCGTCTATTCATAACTCAGGCAATTGTACACGCAGAAGAAAAATAGACTGGCTTGGTAACAGTTTCTCGTTGATAAGTGCTCGGCTCTTTTTCGAAATACTGCTGCACGAGCATACGGAGGCGCCAGAAAAACCCGACGCTTTATCTCCATCTCTTAAGAGTCTGATTATGCTTCCGCGCTATATATTATTATTATCTGCATACCATGTCCCTTTTTGGAACCATAGGAAAACCCCCGCAAACTCGTATGCGCATCTCCTAACTCATGCGTATGTGGGCCAAGTTTATTTTTTCACAGATCGGTCGTCGTTGCAATTACCACTACGTTTATATCGGCAAAGAGTAGTTTAGTTCGTCGATGCAATTATATAAGCCCATTGATCTAAATAGCATCGATAATAAGCTATCCTCCGATGCGGTCCAGATTCGAATTCTTTATCCTCCGCGTCTCTTAAACTGTGCATCGCGTTTACGTAAATTAACGCAAGGACAGTCAAAAAATTCGTCTGCAAGGCCTCAATCGAGCGATAGAATTATTAACCGTATATATGAGCGCACATAACCATGTAAATAAAGTACAACAAAGCGAAGATCAGATCGGATTTTTCTTCAACGCGTCCTTCGCATTATGCAACTCGGGCCTGTGATTGCGTGCGAAAAAGAGAGCATATAGTATCAACACGAGGCGGGGAATATAATGCACCGATATCGCCGCGGCGAAACAGATAACGCGAGCGCACGGGGAAAAGAGATATAAAATGTAATTATATACATACGCGTGAAGATAGCTTCGCATTGTTTTGATCCGTATAGTCGAGAGGGGTGACAGCGCAGTGCATGGCAACGGCGCTCTCGTGTTGGTCCTTATTTATAAGATGATGATGATGAGCGGGTGATTCATGCCGAGATGTACTCGTGTGATCGATCGTCTTGGCCTAGGACTTTCTTTGTTTTCAAATCGAACATAACCTTAAATACCGCGTGATATCTCTCTGGTATATAGTTGTTATATATATATATATCTTTTCCGATGCGACCTTCACGTGAGTTTACGCGACCTCTGGCACGTTCGCGTTTTCATATAGATATGCACACCGGTGCATCGGACTCTTGCCGAGTTTTCCGGACCGGTCGACAACCTCCGCGATCCTACTGCTGCATACACCGTATCTTCCGTTCTTTTTTCAAAATCAGCCAAGCGTTAATGTGCCTATGCACATATAGACCACATTGCGGGGGAGGTGGAGCCGTGGAAAAGGCCGCGAATGTCGTGTAATGTGCGGAGAGACTTGCTTACTTAGCATCTTCCTATTTTCTCCGCGCGTCTCTTCCGCGCAAGATGCATCGCTCAACAGGCCGGCTTTGTTGCGTCAGACTGAAAAGCGACGAGTGTTTATTTTTCCGTCGCGATGCCATCGCTCAGTATACCAGTATAATAGGTCTCTGCACTATATAGTTCGTAAATATATAGGCGATCGGTGCGAAAATAAAAAATAGCCCGGGTGAAAATAAACAATTTTTTTAATGACAGATTTTTCAGTCTCGGTTTGATTCCCTAATCGCACTGGTGATTGGAGACTTGGAATACCGTAAGGTTACGCATTGAGGTTATGTTCGATTTTATCGCGTAAAATTTGAAATACTTCAATTTATTAAGGTTATGTGCGCGGTTTTATCTCGAAAGGCCTGAAATAATTTGAAGTCATCGAGGCTGCGTTCGATTTTATCTTCAAACGCACTCAAAAAAGTTCCCATTTATTGAGGTTATGTTAAATTTTATCTCATTCGCTAATTAAGCCGCTATACCCGTCACAGCTTAATATGGAATCATCTAAATATGGCAATCTTATCTCTAATCGTTCGAAAAATTCCTCTCGAATTCCAGTATAATATAATCGATCGATTACACAAGAATAAACCGGCCCATCTCGAGCACAAAAAAACGCGTGGCAAAACAAGTGACGTTTCGGCATACTGTGGTCGAATATATAACGCGTTCCTGAATGGGAGGTTGTATGAAAAAAAAATTGGCGCACGCGGTACATAACGTGTCAAGTGTGTCAGACTGATAAGGCGCCACGGGGAGCTTTTGCGGTGGTGGGAAATCTTGTTGCTAGACAGACGGTCGCCGCTTCGATGCTTACGACTGACAGCCGAACTCGACGCTGCGCCAGTCGTGATACGGCAGCGCGAACAGTCGCGCTGCTCCTGCATCGTATAGCGTTGAAAGAATATTGAGTAGATAGTAGTTGGATTTTTTTTATATTAAGTATAAGAAGATCGTGGAATCGGTTGCAATCATCATGTTGGCGAGGCATCTCTTGTTTCTAGCGACGCGGCGACCCAGTAAGTTTTTATTTAAGCTTTTCAATTGGTTCGAAAAGGCATGCTTTGTACTTTCTTTCACCGCATTTTGGCTTTCGTTACCGATCGTTTCATTCTATAACTATCTATTATTCAATCTTTGCATTACAAAAGGAATGTAGACACATCGTTTTCGATCGGTACTACCCGATCGGTTCTCTGTCATTAATTTAAAAAATCGGTAAGCGTGAAACAATCGCCAATGAATAAACTTGAATAAATTCAAACGAAACAAGAACCGCCTATTTCCAAGTGGCTTGTATAGTACGACCCACGCGTGGTGCATCGCTCGCGCGTTCCAATCGTCGCTGTGTTTAGTAAACAATGTATATTCGTTCAATTATTCGCGGATTTGCGTGTAAACAGCGGAATGCTCCGAGATTGGTTTCTCCGGTTTGACAAATATGTATAGTGGTCGCGCGTCACTGCAGGTCCTTATCGATTTCACAAGCCGTCAGTGGCAGATTCCCGGGGGGTTGTCTATGAAATTTTTTTTTTTCAAGTTTGAGCGACATTATCGGTGAAAAACGATTAAAAACAAAAAAATATATTTATCGAAGTACAGTATCATATAATATTTTTGAAAATTATGCATTCAGTTGCTATTAAATCGTTTACGTTCGCCAACGAAATCTATAATGTTTCCGCAACTAATTAAAAAAAGATTTACTAAATAAATTGCTCCTTGTATTTCATCAATATTGTAAACAAAGTATACGCTCTATGTTCTATCCTGTTCAAATTCTTTTGGTAAATATCAAATCCAAAAAGCATGTAACGATCTATACAGGAACGATCGGCTCCGACAAATCTCATAAATCTCTTCACGCGAATCGGCAATTATATCGCATAACCCCATTAGCACATTAATCGCAATTGTAGCAGATAAGCATTTTACGAGGAACATCTTCCGCTCGTTTCCGGGATCATTGACAAAAACACAAGCGAAGCGCGCCGCACAACAATGCGCGCAAGAAACGTCGAGGCTTTCTTCGCGTTTATACGTAAACCGAGAGCATACGAGCAGTAGAAAACAGATTTATCAAATCTTTCGTACTTTTCCTCCCGAGGAGTCGGGACGCGCTATATATATGAAATACAATATACACATATAGTGCGCATATACGAGTGCATCGCGTAGGCGCTTCGTTTTTTCAGCTTATCGCTATTCTATAAATTGCCGAGCGCGCGGCGACGCAAAAATCCGCGTTATAATGTACCAGTGATTTCGCTCTTTTTACGTAGCCGATGCCGCTGAGTTGCATTGATATTCCGGGTTTTTTCCACGTGCTTTGGAAAATCGTCATGCTTTGGGTATAAGTGCACATTGAAAATGTCCAATTTTGATTAGGTGTCCGGAATATGTGATTAGATATTTTGCTTTTAATTTTACTGATTACGATTTATGCATAAGCTTGATTTTCGAATAATTTCAAATTGATCGACACCTTCAAACGTCCTTTGACACAAATTAACGTTACAATATCACAAGCAAAGTGAAAATGGTATAATATTAGTTTACTAATTATAATCCGTTTTTGTTCAAATTTTCGGTTAAAATTAAAGCAGCGGTGCATAATTCTCGAATCTTTTCTTTTTTTTTCTTATACACAATAAGCAACGATCTATTTACGTATGTCGCTGCATAATCGGTTTTTAGTCTATATACACATCATAATCAACAAACGCGGCCTTGATTCTACTAATCAGCACGCGCGCCATTTCAAAGCAATTTTTCATTCATTCTCGAGAAAATTCGCCGGCACACAATCCACTTATACATATATATTAGGTATATTCACTCATCCTATATTATCGCTCGACCCGATTAGCCCCGAGTCATTTGGGAGAGTCTCATGTTTTTCTCTTTTTTTTCAATTATATATATATATATATATATATATATATATATATATATATATATATATATATATTTAAATGCTCGTAAAATTTTAATAATCTACACCGTTTTATCCTTATCCGTTATGCTGTTTCTCGACTGCAATAAGCGAAGAAACGCATAATCGAATTTCCAAGACGTATACGTCGTGTGTGTATAAAAATACGTATATTTTATTCTTTGCGGCAATGAAAATTTAAACATCAACAAAGACGAAATGCTCCTTCCTTTTCCCGCTTATCGTCGCCTATATACATACGCGCGATATAAGACTTTTGCGAGGCGCGACAGCAAGAAAGAAAAAGAAAAAAATCATCTGTATATAGTGAAATAATGCCGACATCGTCTTTATTCTCGCGTGTTTGTTTTTTTCCCTTCTACGCGAGACTTTCGCAAATATCAAGAGATAGGAGAGAAGAACACGCGCACGTGTCGAGGCGGGTGTAATCACGAGTTCAAATGTCAGATTCACCTCAAAAGCTGCTCGGTTTTACGTTGTCGCGTCCAGCACAAAGTGACGTGGTGTGTGTAGTATATCGAGGAGCGATAAGGGACACATTGTTCGCGGATATCACGAGAGGGGAATGAAATATAAATTTCGCGAAAAATTGTGATTTGCAGTGGAAAATATTTTCTCTTGTCGGAAATCCCGTTGACGTATGTAGTGGCGACGTTGAATCGTTTGAGATTCATTGTATGCATGTCGCTCGGCTTGAAGTCATCGGAAATCATTCTCAATCGCACAACGGGAGATTTTGCTCCGTTACACTTGTCGAGAAAAAATGAGTATCTGTGCCAATTTGATTAATCGGTGCTTTTCGACAATTGGTGCGGCTATACGTATATAAATCTGACGATTAGATAATATTGATTTAATAATTAAGAACAGTGCAGCTTCGCAAATATCAGCTGTTTACGAATAATGTCCAACGCTCGCGATAAAGCCGAGAGAGATTCGTAATTGAAAGAGATATCTGCACACACGGCAGGCCGAAAACAAATCTCTGACGATAAACACGCGATGGCTGCGAGCTATACTATATCGAACTAGTGCATACATCACATCTGTATATGCCTCTAAAGCATCGAAAAATTCGATAAAATAAAAAGCTCAATTTTCTCGCGATGTTGATCCCGTGATCCTGTACACCGATTACAGGTCCATATACGTCAACTGCTTTCGCGAAAATCTCGGTCGCGGGCTTATAAAATATTATGTGTGACAAGTTGCGCAAGCCGATTAGAGAAGTGGGGCGGAAAGCTGTCGGCAGCCCATCACGCGACCGAAGTTGCGAGAAAGTCACCCGCGGAAAAAGTGCGTTGCCCCCGACGATTAAGTCATCGCTTATTTACCTCTGCCGCATAATCTGGAGTTTCTCAATTTATTCGATTGGGGTTGGCTTTCAGCCATCCCCCACACGTGGCGGGAAATTCGAAATTATTTTAAATTTGTGTACGACCGCGCGTGTCGATAAGGAACGATCCTAAGCCTCTCGCAAAAATCCAGATCTGGCCGGAAAAAACCTCGCGGCACACGACCGATCGACTTTATCTCGCGATAGCATCGTAATCGTATGTGCATTGCGTAGAAAAAAAAGCCTCGGCCGTGACTCGAAGTAGGACACGAGCGACCGATTAGAAAAAGTTCATGTCTCGCATATGAGTCTCTTTCTTTTCTTATCTTCTTTGCGTCAAAATGCGCGAGCCCGATTTATCGTGGACGTAGGTAGCGAATAAAAGTTATAGTGCACGCGTGCTCGCTCAGTGATATAGGTTAGGAAATGCGGCATCCCTGGAATCGGAACGTTCTGACCGTGGAAATTCGACTCGGTGAAATGCGTATTTTATGAGTGTATCGTTAGGGCACGATGCGTATGTCGATGCTATTTGCACGATGGAGTTAGTACGCAAAGGCACCGCTAGGCGGCGCAAATTGTTAAGAGAACCTGCAAGCGAAACAGTCGACAAAGGATTGTCGTGCAAATAACATCTTCGTACGGTATAACAATGTTTTGAACGAGATATACCAATTCCGCTGACGTGTCAGCCCAAGTGTTAATTAAATAGAAAGCCTATATAGTATTATTACTCGGCGTAACGGAATTAGCGTCTGGTTTGGATTAAGACTTTGGGCGAAGTCGAATTAAGATGAAGAAGCAATTAAATGTAAATACGCTTTATGAGGTTGTAAAAAATATATAAAACGAAAACATATCGGCCGTGAGTATTAATTAACCCAGTGTTGGTCGCTGTCCTTCTCGCATGTCGAGTGTAATGCGATATACGAAGTATAATGTTTTAAATAAAACAAACTACGAAAGTAAATTTTAACGATTAATTATGTGTACTATAATACTATCATCGCTGCCTGTGAGCTCGCGTTGTAAGTCTGCGGATGTTCATTTGAGTGACTAACCCTCGACTAACTTCCTCGGGAGACTTCGTCGGTCTTTAATACGTATTTTATCGATGACCGACGTACATTTCGAGGGAATTAATGTATTATATTTTGTTGTTGTTTATTGGCTTGGCTTATGTGTATTTTTTTGCAACAATAACACCTGTGCACCATAACCAGGCTTTTCGTTGGCACGAAATTTTTATTTGGTTTGAGACTAAAATTACAAACTTGCAGGACATCTCGAGGACATGTACTTACAACACGGGACGAGGGCACGAGAGATTTAGCGCATCTGTATACATGTTGTATATGTGTTTTATGTTTTAAGTTTTTTCTCACGTTTTTTATTCTTTTTCTTCCACATGCTCTTTGTACCTTTCTCGTTTCCTTGTCTGACTTATATAGTGTAAGATTGTAATTTGTACATGTTTTATTGTTAATATTTGGTCTTGTATATACTTGTCGTAGACTTAATCGTGCCATCTGTCCTGAACAGAAATGTATTACGCAGATTTATTATTAATTTTTTTTCTTACACTTGATTCGTTTATTTTTATTATTATAGTTCTAGACAATTTATTAGCTCTTATTATCATCATCGATATAATAAGCGATATGTATTGTGAATAGCTTCTGTTCTTTCATTAAAAAAAAGAGAGTCGCATATCTGTATATATTATCTTGTTTTCGTTTTTTTCTCACAAATCTCCCGCACTACTCATTCTACATTACAGCGCACTGCACAAAACATGAACTAATTTTTTTTTGTTTTTAATTTGTTTTACCAATCATTTCTAGGCCTGTAAATACATGTATAACATCTTTGCTCTCTGCGCACGGGTGAAAATCTCAGCTCGAAATTCAAAATTACAATAAAAAAAGCAATATTTGTATTCTTTCTGTTGTATTTTTTCTTGTGTTCTTGTCATTTTGGTTTTCTTGCATTTGTTGTGTGTTACGTCACTCGTGCGTTGATATGAAATGAAAAATATAAACAATGCACCCCATTCACGTGTGCAGCACCTTCATATAGTAACTTTCATCTATCATAGTTGCATACAAACCACATTTACGGTGAGTACATTTTTTTCTCATTCCACGCACGTTCTTAACTCTCGCGAACAATAACTCGTTTTACTTCGAAGTGAATAACTATTCTTCTTTCTGAATGAAAAGAGATTTCAATAATTGACTGGAAACTTCGAAATAGAACTTGCTTTTTGTTCAAAGTAGATTGTTGACGCTTTTGCATTATTTACACCAACGCCTTTACTTGTGTTTGTACATTTTGGCATGACATAATTCGCTAACACGGCTGATATATAAAAAAATACTACTTTTTTTTTAACATAAAAAAATCATACGATTAACAAATAAACTTTCTTAATTATTTAATGTGAAAACAAATTTTTAAATGTGAAAACGATAATAACTTTATAAAGCGTACTACATTTATATCTATAGACTATCTGTTCATTACAATCGTGATTGCTTTAAGGGTCTCTTATTTTCTTAAAAATCCTCAATTTCAGCAAACAAATCCCATCACTGTAACCCCCTCGAATCCCTTATGAAAATTTGACAATCTTTGTTACAGACAAGGCGTTGCTAGCAATCCAGCCGAGTGAGCCGGTCTCGACCTCGGCCTGTTCGAACCAGCAGCCTAAGCAACATCAACATCCTCAGCAGCCACCCCCCTATGTCGGACCACCCCAGGTTCACAAGATACACGAGGACTACTCTTACCAAGTAGTACATCAGACTCACCAACTCCAATCCCAACTACGTCAGAATCTACCCAACGCCAACAACCAGCATCAGGCTTATCACAATCATCACCACCATCATCACCAACAGCATCCAATGTACGCGCAGCACATAGTGGACCCCTACCAACAACTCATCTACGAAAAGGCTCAGAACCAGGCCTACTCGAACTATACCGAGAATCAGAAAATCTACGCCCAGCAACTGCACAATCCAGTCCAGGGATACAACAAGGCTAGTCAACAGCAACAATTCTATACATTGCCAAACAGGAGGCCACAACGGGAGGTAATATTGGAGCCACCCAGGAGCATCACTCCTGACATTACTAGGGGTCTAGCTAGACACGGAGCCTTGAGCGCTGCGCATATGCTCGCTAGACAGGGGCAGAAGGCCGGATCCGCCGAAAAACTCATAACGCATCATCATGGACAGGGTGGATACAAATGTCAAGCTGACTTGAATAGAAAGAACCTTGAATTGTTCGAGGCGAAGTGTAAGCCGAGTGCTCAGCAGCATCAGACGTCGGTGGACTTGAAAAACAGGTATGCATTACTCTTATTATTTTATCCTTAGTGCCTTAAATAAAAAAGAAAATATAACCATGGACCCTTAATCATAATCGATACAGTAGATTTCTGCAGACCCCTAAAATTCTTTCAACTCCACAGATTCGCTTCACCACTGGGTCTCTCTGCGCTGGGCTACCGGTTTTTCGCTTGTCCGATTCAAGATGGACTGAAGACTGTGCCGATCTCTCCGATCGGTCCAGAGCACGCAAATGGTTTCAAATCGTCTACACCGACGAGTGGAGTAGGTCGAGTGACACCGACGGTGGCCGAGCGTCTAGCATTGCAATCTCAGCGATGCGTCTCCCCGAATCCGGCGCTCATGCAGCAGCAACAGCAGCAGCGTAGCGATTCACCTGCGAACCTTGTACTCTCACCCATAAGGAGCACCATGTCCAATGAAGAGCTATTTGCGGCGATACACAAGTCGAAGAGGCGGTTGAATATCAAGGATGACCCGGAGAGTCTATCACCCGCAGGATCGGTCACATCGCTGTCCAAAGGACAACAAGTCGTTGGCACGAGGCACAGCTGGAGCCCTGAGTCGCAGAAAGTACCAGAGGTAAGCAGGCGCCAATTAAAGCATTGTAAATGTTGATGATACCGTTTATGAATAGCCAATTGCACGACTAATATTCTCTAATGAACTTTTAGATTCCCAAAACAGTGCTGTCGCCCTCTGCAACCTCGCGCATGGACTTCAAGCGTCTCCTGCTGCAACAGGCCATCAAAGCTGGTCCTACGCGAATCTCTGCCGCTGAGCAGCTCAAACTCTCTCGTCAGCAGTGTCAAGACGCTCATCAACACCAACAACTCTCGTCGCCAAAGCCCAACAACCAACAAATTCCGTTAACAAAGGTCTTGAGCCCCCGATCCGCCTGGAGGTTCCAGACACCTAGAACTGACGTGCTTTCATCCACCATAATCGAAGACGCCGCAGCCGAGGAGAAGGCTATGAAACCCTCTCCCGAAACTCCCTCGCCCGTATCCACCTTTCCACCACCTTCCTCGAGACGTCAGCTGGACCTCGGTACCTCCAGCACTGAAACCCGTGACATCGAAGAGCTGAAGAACTCCATCAACGACAGCAAGAGTCAGCAGCAGCGCAGCCTCGAGAAGCGGGAGAAGGAACTGGAGAACCGACTCCAACTAGAAGCTGATCCCATCAAGGCCATCGAGCACCGACGCGTCAGCAACCAACTCGCCAGGGCTCAATTCCTCGCAACACCAACTTCTTCAGGCAACGCCGTCCCACACAAGGATCTCTTCGGTAGGAGGTTCCGGGCACGTTCGGAGTCACCCCAACAGCACAACAGCGAGAACAACACGTCGACTCGCGACCTTTCGCCCCCAAATTCCACGACGAACGCAGCCATCGGTGAGGGCGCGCTGGTCGCACGCAGTCCTAGCGCCCCTGCCCTCGAGACTGCGCTGTAATTATATTATCGTTGTTGACATTCTCCTTTGACGCGGATGACAGCTGTGTGAGTGCCTCGAATCGATTTATCGGGGTCGAGATGTTCTTCAAACGTATATATGCGTTGTTTATTTTTTTTTTCGTGTATGAATTGTGTGGGTTATAGTCATCCGCTAGGGGGCACTGATTGACAGCAGTCAGCAATTCTTATGACGAAGATGTAGCCGGCATTGTTACACTTTTTCGCCCAAGTTTTTTTTGTTGAGAGGTCGTTGGTGATTTTGTCCGTGGTGTTGTGAAAGGTTTCTCGTCGGTTCGTGTCGAGATTTTGTCTTCAGGGTTGCGTAGAAGCTCGATGTTTTTCATGAAAACGATGGGAATCGTCCGAACGTTCTTAGAAAATCTCCTGGATATCTCGTTGTCGAAGGATGGGAAACCACCTCTCTCTGTAATTTCGATTTTAAAAACTCGCTTTGTAAAGCTTACAAACTTTTCGAATTTTTAACAGGTATCAATGCCTTACTTTTGTACGCACTGCTCAACTTTGATATAAAAAAATTACTCTATAGTTATATACAAGGCAAACAAGAATTGACCGTTTTTTAAAATTCACTTTTCTACGAAAATTGTACAACTCAACGGGCACATCTGATATGAGCGTCGTGCGCTCATCGACGTATCGCCCGATCGACTGAGACACAACCTATGAACGAAGCATGAGTTTCGTTCAATCGTCTTGTGTGTGATTGTGTGAAGAAAAATTAATTTACGTCGGACCGCCTGTTCCGCGACTCGCAACAACGTAGATAATCCTCTACGACTTTGTGGAGTGTACGGAAGAGCCGAGTCCGCTCGCATCGGCAGCCTTATCGTATAAGTTATATTAATTTATTATTATTATTTTTTACAAACAATAATACGTGAATTCATACTATCATGCGACAAAGCCTTGTAAATATCGAAATGAGGGAGATGCGAAAGTTGTCGCAAATCTATTTTTACCAGATAACTTTTTATTCGTATAAATGCGTCTTTTAACATTATACTTTGCCTGTAAACTATATACAAAACTCTTGCATCTCCTTGAGTCAAATAATTTATATATGTATACATAGACACACACATTACACTGTGTACTTTAAACATTTGTAAAAGCATAGCTTAAAGTCTTGATCGCTTGCTGCTAGTCTAGTCTGGGTAGTTTAGGAAGACCTCTTTCGGCCAAGCTTTCGTCGGAAACTTCATGGCCGGGAGATTCTCACTGTTCAATCGAAGCGTTGAAAAATTCTTGTAAAATGACACTCTATGCGTCTCACGCCTCTCGAGTGATTTCCCAAGTACAGTTGGGAAACCGGCGATTTATCGCTTGAATATAAGCATAGAGCCTCTCTTTTTTTCTATATGTACATCGGATTCGCGAAAAACTTACGTACGAGAAAAATACGTAATATTAATATATATATTCTGTAAGGAATTTAAAAAGCGTGTAGTTATAAAACGAAAAAATCAACAAAGTTGCCTTAATTAAATTATTTAATGTCTACAGAAAAATGAACGGATATAGATTTTCTGGACGTTAATTCCTTTATTGTAAAAGGGACGCGATATGTGACTCGTTTTTACCTAAACCCGTGTCTGGTATGTAAAATCCACTGTCCCTCCTTACATTTTTTCACCCCTTTCCTATTATCTTCCAAGTAATAACGATGTAAAGATTGTAACTTTTAGAGCTTAAGCCGATAATGACCTTTTTGTACTTTGCTGAGAATAAATACAAAAAATCAGATTTAATACACAGAGTATATTTTTATTCGTAAATAATTAACGTGTATGGGTAACCAAACAAGCAGAATCCAATAATTTCTTGTTTTTGACTTTTGCGTTGTGTATGATTGATTAATCTTAATAAAATCAATTAGTGCAATGTCACTTGCATAATTGCATAAAATCATGTTTTTTGAAAAGTAAAACGGGTTAAACATTTGCTAAATCACATTTTCTTGCTGAATTCATCGTTTTTGGGTAAATGCAAGTGATTCCCGAAACGGGAGCCGGTATTCAAGTACTTTGGGAAATAAGCGCCACCCTAATATATATATATATATATATATATATATATCGCAATGTATCGCTTTCAAAAAATGCGCTTTAAAAAATTTATCTTACTTCCCTTACTGGTTACCGATATACGCGATACCGACCGTCGGTAAGCAAACTCTCTATTATACCGACGAGCGGCGTCAGTGTCGTCCACAACGTCACGCGCGCTCCGCGGCGATTTTCTCCATTTTCTTTTCTCCCCTGCACTGCATTCGATCCATCCGTATCAGCGACGACGGCCATCGGTCCCGTCTCTCGCATCAGCCGCTGGTCGTCGGTCCTCACGCCAGCAGCCTCGCAAAATACATCGGAGATCTTTCCGCTAAAAATCAGCAAACAAACCGGAGAGGTGTTAACGACACGCAGACCAAAACGACGTCGTGACCATGACGGCCCACGACCAGATGCGGGCGATGCTCGATCAGCTCATGGGCACCGGCCGAAACGGTGAGTCTAAAACCACGTTTATTAGTGCTCAGGTATATACTTACGTAGATATATGTATGTGTATATATAACTGTACGTGTTCGTTTTCTGATCCTTCGAAGCAACGCCGCGACACTGCAAAATGGAAGCCTGCGTGGCAGTTTTAATATTGGATAAAAAAAAAAAGACTTGTATAAGTATCTGCTTTCTCCGCGTCGGTATCGATTTCCCATCGGGCAGCGTCTCCGAGGGCGTGGAGGCCATTCCCGACATCTACGAGATGTTTGTTTTGCATGAGATCGAGTCGCGCTTGCATAAGTTTAGCCGCAGCATACACGGCACCTGGTTATGCTAATGAGATGTGACATACGTAACTTAGGCTGCATTGATTTGCAGGGATATATTATGTTCTACACACTCGGTACAGTTTTGTTAGGTGGGATGGTTATATAGAGAGGGAACGAGTGACCGGATCATTATCAATTTGTAGTAGGAGTTTGAATGGAGTAATGATGAGTTTCCGTTACTGATGATTATTTTTCATTGACAGGTGAGAACAACAAATTTCAAGTCAAATACTCGGATCCCAAGGTCTGCAAGAGTTTCCTGCTGGCATGCTGTCCACACGAGATACTCTCATCCACGGTGAGTAGATTATCGATCTGCCAAGCAGATTCACTCAGCCGGGAGAGCCGTGTTCACCCTGTTCTTTATACTTTTGTATTCTCACTTCTAAAATGCTCACGCATATTAGTTGTTCTCTTCTCAGTCATTTCGAATAAACCGGACCCGCTGACCAATTTTTTTTTATACCTTGTATACTACTTTTTTGGATATTGGTTCTTCCTATTTTATGTAGTATCAAACTGTCCGAGAGGTTGATTACAAACGACATGCTCAAAATTAAACTCTTGCGAGGCTTACTTTGCAATTTTGAGTTAATTTTATTGAAAAGTGACTCTACGAAACAGAGGTAAATTTTGTCAGTTTGTTTTGGTCAGATCTCTCAAATTTCTTTGAGACCCTATAGCCGAGCAGCCATTTTGAAACTTAACTAATATCGAACTGCTTGCCAGCAGTTCTCTATTTCCAGAGCGTCTGGAAAAGCAATTGCGATCCAATTGTACGCAATACCCTGTCGAATAATGTACCGTACGTAGATGTTGAATAAAGGTCGCGTTATGCCCGTAAGTACTTAAAAAAAAAGAATTTTAAAAAATAGAAACACAAAAAGGACGTACGTATTACATACCATTGATTCTACTTAACATATTAAGTTACTTGGATATAAGTATTGCATACATATTACATATAAGAAAATACAGACCTTGGTAGAAATTTTGAATTTGGGAATTTATTAATTTATTGGGAAATTCATTACTTATGGTATGTCATTGCATGTAGTGTACTCTATTAATTTCTCACATAGCTAATTTTATATTATAAATTTATTAAAGTCAATATTTTTGATCCATTTTTAGTTCCATTTTCATCTTAATATTGTGGCAACTATTTTGATTATATTTGTTTTTTTCAATTAAGTGGTTTACTTTTATGCAATACGTATTTTAAGTATTTACCCATCAGTTGATAAATTCCACACATAAGCATTTCTATCAGGGCACATGCATTCATTATGTTGACTTTGCTTGGGAGAAATACATTGGATTATCGTCTGGGCTGCTCTGCCTAAGTTTTGCAGAGTCGAATTTGTCCAATATCCCAAGACCCAACGTGTGTCAAACAAACCTGTTTCGTGCGTTTTTTGGTGAGTAGACCAACCTCGTAACAGAAAAGTTAACATGACAAATAATCAGTATACAACTTTTCCTTGCACATCCATTGAGCCTGGAGAAAAAGAGAGAGAATAAGGCTAAATAATTCTGTGAGTATGAGTGTTTGAAGAAAGAGGGATATATCTTTTTTTTTTATTTTGCTCGCAGAAGCGTGTGAGAAGAAAGCACTGACTGTAAGTAAGCTATCGTGAATTGCCAAAAATTATCTAACTTCATTTGGGTTATCCAGCTAAGAATACATTATACTGATTAACAACAAATTACTTTATAGTACTTTATTATTATTATTTTTTTTTTTTAATAATCAAATCAAGGTTTTTTAATAATCTTTATAAATAATTGTTAAATGAGTTGTACATTACTGTATAGCGATTTCCACTATTATACTTTAAGTCAAAAAATTATTAATCAAATCCTGATATAGTCTTAAAAATTTTGATATAATTGGAAAGCCCAAGTTAAGATAACTTTAAGGTGGAAATTTTTGTGTCTTGTAAATATGTATTATCTAGCATTAAAAGTTAAATAGAATTTTTCTATTTAATGCTTAAGCTACCGTGCTTTACTTACAACTTCACCGTACAGCAGTATTTTAAATTTGCAATTAATTCCAAAAACAATCAAATTTGCATGGCTCGTGTAACACTGAAGAACAAAATTTGGTATATCTACAAAAACGAACGGATTAATTCTCTTTTCTCTTTTCTCTCTTTTTTTGTGATTTATTTTTTGTCTTTTCATTTTCTACTCGTATACATTTCGTAATTGTAAAAAAAAAAAAAACAGAATGTTTGGCAATTTGCGAGAGAATTAAACGTCAAAGTAGGCAAGCACACTGAAAGGGAATTTGGCTCGATGGAATAAACAGCAGAGAGGTGTTTCTCATCGTACGTATTAAAAATTTTTAAGAATGAAATTTTTTGAATCGGTTATTAAGAAACAATGTTTCTTTCGACAGATTTCTGTAGAGGCAATCATTACAGAAATTAATGTCAAACTAAATCTTTTTTTTAAATGTTACTGTAAGGTCTGGCATAGTTAAATTAACTAAATATGTAAAAGGTTGTGTGCTGATTGTAGCATCGTTGTTCAACGCAATGTCGGGCGAAGAGGTGTTGCCAGTCTGTAAGTGAAATCAATAAAATATCTATCTATAGAACGTTTATTATTGTACTTTTTTTATTTTAATTTTACTGTTACATAATATTATGATACTTTCCTCTGTATCTACGATACACGAAATTCGACGAGTTTTCTCTTCAATAAAAACAGTGAAAGAAAACCTAGGATTAAACAAATTTTTCTATACTCTATCTATGATGGAGAGGCAGAACTTTTTTACGACATTAGCCAAAAGATCCTACTCCTGTAGGTGCAATCTCAATGTATACTTAAGTCCAACCGGTACCAGAGCAACCACAGCCTTTGAGCTCTACGTAGGCATAGTTAACCGTGTGGAAGACTTAAGCCGAAGACACATTGCCTTTGTAAGTCTACATATAAAAAGAAACTTATATTAAAAGAAAACCGAAAATAGCATAGAAAAAGCACAGGAATAAGATGACCATAAAATGCTAGTTATTAACGTACGAATAAGGGTTTTTTATCCAAAACATCATACACAAAGTCTTTCAAGTTCAAAATAGTATCATTCAGATAATTTTAAAAATTCTGACCATCCAAATTTTAGCAAGCCTTGAATGATATTTCATCTGCACTTGAGATGGCTGCATAAAAAACGAATAATTTAAACTGAAACTCGAAAAGCGTAGAACCCATTTAATTCATGAATGATTGTAAAAAATTGTATTTGTGGGTGGGTGTATGCAACAATTTATCCGACTGGACAGGCATAAGCAAAGAGGATTACATAGACAAATATAATGTATTTGAGATCTGTGCATCGATCTCACCTAGAACTTACCCGCAGATAACTTAATAAATAATGAATATTTATAAATCGCAGCGCATGGACCTGGGAGAATGCCCCCAGATTCACGACTTGGCCCTGCGGGCTGACTTTGAAGCCGCACAGAAGAAGAAGGACCACTTCTATGACATTGATGTGAGTATATTTTTTACGTATACACTGACTTTGAACAACCATGATCTCAATTTCACTTACTTATCGCGTCATCCATGTTACCTACTACTTAGACTACTTAATAGAAGCTTTTGCTTAGAAATTGAGTCTATTGTTAGCAAGTCATTGTTAACTATTCATATAACTGATTGAACTTAACAGGCTACTTCACACTTGTTATATCATTTGCTTCACTTCACTTTCTGTGAATGATAGATAAAGAAAAATCTATTTATAATCATTGCGTACCGTTGCTCCAGACAAAAAGTAGCACATTTGAAAAAACGCTATTCTTAATCATTATTTTCAAAACGAATCAATAAAATAAATGTATCAATGTCCTTATAAACTTGTGGTTATATCTTCATGAATTAATTTTATTAATTGGCTTTAAAAATGTAGATTGACAATAGGCGTTTTAGTATGAACAATTAACGAACCATCAAAAAGTCTAACTCCGTAATTTTCTAAAAACAGGCAATGGAGCACCTGCAGAGCTTCATAGCAGACTGTGACCGGCGTACAGAGCAGGCCAAGCAGCGTCTGGCAGAGACACAGGAGGAACTAAGTGCCGAGGTGGCTGCCAAGGCAAATAATGTGCACGTGTTGGCCGAGGAAATAGGAAAGAAACTGGCCAAAGCAGAGCAACTGGGCGAAGAGGGTTTCGTCGAAGAGTCCATGAAGCTCATGGGTGAAATCGACGAGCTGCGCAAGAAGAAGAACGAAGCCGAGCAAGAATACCGCAATAGCATGCCCGCATCCTCGTACCAGCAGCAAAAGCTCCGTGTCTGCGAAGTCTGCAGCGCCTACCTGGGCATTCACGACAATGACCGTCGTCTAGCTGATCATTTCGGCGGCAAACTGCATCTGGGCTTTATCAAGATTCGTGAAAAGCTTGCTGATTTGGCTAAGACAGTGGAGGATCGCAGAAAGGAACGCCGCGATGTGATGATGGAAAGAGACAGGGGTGGAAGCAGACAAAGAAGCAGAAGCAGAGACAGGGAGAGGAGCAGAAGTAGAGACAGGGCCAGGGGTTACAGAGACAGACCCAGAGATAGAGAAAGGGAGAGGGACAGGGAGAGGGAAAGAGATAGAGACAGGGAGAGGGATCGCAGGGACAGAGATAGAAGACGATCCAGGTCCAGGAGCCGCAGTCGAGGAAAGAGGTTTGTTGCTCTCAGTCATAAATATGATTTCGAATGATCGCTCCCTGCGCGTTGTTAATCCGTTTTGGTACAACTTAGTTTAAATGTTTGTGTACACATGATGAATCAATCGGCCGATCTGAGATCCGAGCAGAAAGTCGATCGATTCCAGAGTCTCCTTTCTTTTTGGACATTGATCATACAGCCGAAGCGATAACCTGATTTTAAAATTGTAAAAACGTTTACGATTAAATGATGGATCACAACGAAAAAGCAGAAAAATAATTTGTCTTTTTATCTTTGCAGATCGCGACGCTCCCGCAGTGGTAGTCGCAGCAGAAGGTCTCGCTCGCGCCGGAGTGGCTCCAATGACCGCAAGAGATAAATTCCATTCTCCTTAACGTGCATTATCGGGGATTACAGAAGAGAATACACAAAATAAAATTTTAACTTCAATGAAGAGGCAAACGAACGAGAATAAGAATAGAAGAAAATACCATTTTTGATTGTCAAGTTTTATTAACACCCTTATTGTGTCTTCATACATGTGTCCATAGAAACGGAATTCCTTTTTCGATTATTACAGTATAGCCGAATGATGGCTATCAGAAATTTTCTTTTTTTTTCAGCTCTTGATTTCTGCAACATCCTCATATACTGAAAACGTATGTAAGTCACATATAATGCCTACTATTAATTGAAGAGATTATCTCTTTTTTATTGATTAATAATTATTGAAATTAAAATGTTCACGTGTACATAAGAACGTAGTTGATTTTTCTCTATTCGGAAGAGTTCTTGCATATTTATAATGACTAGTTATTTTTAAACTTAAGGATTGTATAACAAATGTAGAGGAATGAGAAGTAAATAAAGACACGTTTCCAAATCATCTTTTGATTTCGTTGCATTTTATTATTGACTTGTCCCATGCTCGTTTACTTTTGTACAAAATCAACGTCGAATAGGCGTCTATAATTCACACGCACCTTAATCGTATAAAGCATTTTATTTTTTAAAAAATTGTGTATATACGCAATGACCATTATATGTTATCTAAACTTGTTCACGATGAGTAAGTTTTTATGAACTTTTATTGCTGTATATTTTTATACTGCGAGTAATCGTATCTGACTTTGAACGGTATTTCATTATTCAGTACATATTCGCATGAATTGTTAGCATATTGGCAACAATATACAGTTAACAAAAATCAATAATAAAAGATTGTATTAGATTTTCATATCACATAGAAAATTATAAGTTGACTATACAATAATGTACAACAATGATTAAAATAATCCAAATAACGATTCGACTTAATGCAATATTTTGGATCCTACATCATCCAACATTATTTTATACCAATATTCGGCCTTAAATACTGTCGTCATAGATATTAACAAACGCAGTTTCTATCACAGGAACTGTTAATGTCATTCGGGTCATTCATGAAAGTTTTGTATCTTCGACAATACAATCTTAATAACTAATCCAATAAACCTGAAGAGAATCCTGAAAAAACGCAGCAAAACTCCATCATGAAGCACCCAATCGCACAACTTAATTTCATCTGTAATTCTCTCTTTGTTGTATCTCTTATAAAAAATAAGAACGTCTAAGAACGTCTCGCGACTAAACGTTTGACATGAGCCTTCTTTGTATACGATTCTGACGTTTGATACATCTACTGATGGCTTGACAGATCTCTCTCCAGCTGTTCTTGCCGTTGGAGCGTTTGCTGTAGACGTTGAGGTAGATCCCGAGTACGACGAGCAGCCCTGACCAGATGTACTGGAACGTGAATGGCTTATAGAAGAAGAGGAAACTGATAATGATGGTGACGGCCTTGCGGCAGGTAGTTACAGTGGCTGCGACGAAGGCACCGCATGACTGCACTAGTGAGAGGACGATTTGGATACCCAGGTAGCCCGATAACGAGAAGAGCAAGGCATAGCCATAGGTTTCCAATGGATGCTAAATAAAGCAAAAATTAAAAATACGTTACTTCTTGTCCATCATTTAATTTGAATAGTATATTGTCTTTGGTATTAGTAATTAACATTTTGTAACAATTTTTGCATTGGAAATTTCAACCATTTTCTTGTAAAAATGTATATTTTCACATTGCAACTACAGAAGCCGCATTGAAGGCTCAAAACTCACATTTATAAGTATAATATAAAAATAAAGCTATTAGTACCTTGCTACAAAACGACGCTCCTCTGCTCATATCACCTGTAAACGCTAATATGGTAAATAAATAGACAAATCCAATGCTATAAGAGTATAGCACGACTTCGGTATTAGTAGCCTTGTGCTGTTTCATGGTCTTCTCTTGGATGTTCCCAATAAGGGCGTCGCATAGAAGTGCACAGCTGATCATTGCTACGCCGATTAGGTCGAAACGCGGAGATATCATGCTGTCGGCCAGTGTGAAAAGTATCAAACCTAGACACATTAGACCTGCTGCAAGAAAGTCGAGGAAGCCATAGCGTTTGCCTTGAATCAGGATGCCGCCGATCAGTACTGGGATCAGCTTGCAGCACTTGAAAATTACCTACAAATATTGTTTAATATTATAGTTGAACATGAATTTTTAAGATTATAATTATTAGTAAATTGCATTATCATTCATGAAAAAGTAGGAATTAGTATATATCATATTATCTATCAGTATTGGTTTTCTTGTAAGTTTAAAGATATACACTTCAGTTTTTTTTCGCAGTAAAATCAACAAACCTGTGTTGGATAATTTAGATAACCAAGAGACGAATTGGAGAAGCCCATAGTACCCAAGGTCAACAGTGCTAGCAGCAGATAAGTGCTGATTGGTATTCTTCTACTAATGCCTCTGATACGGCATTCAACCCAACCAAATATCGTATAATATCCAAACTGTATGAGTGTCAAGTACCATCCGAATGGTCTAAATCCATCCAATGTGAATATCAATTCCTAAAAATAACATAACAAACCAGAACGTTAACATTGCACTATCCTTTCTCATAGAGTATATTGCAAGAATATCTAAATCACCTGTAAATATCCGTAGATGATATAAAACGTGAATATCCCTAAACTACACCAAAGTAATTGACTCCTAACGCTGCAGTTGCTTATGTCAAAGCAGAACAGCCTAATCTCCTTCTGCGGTGGCTTTGTATCATCCATTTCCATCGATTGATCTTAAAATACAACAAAGCCACTATTCAGTCGAATACTTGTTGAATATAAAACCACTACAAAAAAACTTACCATCGTTGCCGATGAAGATCTTCTTATGCGACATTTTACTGGAAAATTATTATTCCAGCCCTCTGTAAACTTAACCTACAAACTGACGCGGACGTCGTCTTGCTGATTCAAACCCCATGAGATAAATGCACCATATTTTGAGTTTTTCCTCGTCAACAGCGGAGCAACGACTTCGTTGAGACTTAGATAACCGAATCAGTCTGTCATCGCCTCTGGATGATTATTATTATTGTAATGCGATGCTCCGGCTGCCGCAGACGTTTTTTCCGCGAAGACAACGCGGCACGTCAAGTTTGCGTCGTCTGCAACTCTGCAAACTGTGTATAGTTATACTTATACTTATATCGGCTATATCGATAATCGAATTATATATGTCATGTCAAAAACTATATGGTTTACAAAAAAGTCCAAGATGAAACTTTTTTTAAATATAATTTTTTTCTTTGATTCCTCCAGCTGATGATCGCGATGATGCTTTAAATAGTTTAAATTTAAATCCTAGTTAAAAAATTGATGACCCATATACAAATAGCCAAAGTTATTAATTTTTGTGTATAATTATATACGAGAAAATACTCAATTCTTTAAAAAATTTTTTTCATGCTGTTAGGTGTTAATAAGGAATAAGCCATGCAAGGTTCTTCAGAAAATAACTTTATTGCACCGTTTATCAGCGCTACGTAACAATAAAGAATGCTTGCCTTTTTATTTACATATGCCAAAATCATCACGCTTTACTGAAAATAGAAACTCTCTACATATCCCTCTTTATATAATCCTATATATCTTATCTTTCTTAATCATGATTTTTTTTATAATTTCACTTGTACAATTCATTTAGATATGTCAGATACAAATTAAGCCTCTATGGTATTAACGTATACTCGTGATACGCACCAGAGTTACATTCAAATATATATGCTCTTTTTGTTGATATGAAAAATAGATCCACATCGTTTGGACTTCTTCGTTCGACGAAGAAGCAAGGATGTGATTATAATATTATACTTACGTTTACACATAACACATTGTATAAAATAAATAAAAATTGAAAATGTCGGGATCGTGCAAATTGGTGCGGCTGATGTGGGATGTATGGGATAAAGAAAAAAATAATGAGAAAAACACAACACAACAAAATAAAAAATGTTTAAGCAATGTTTATTGCAAATCGGGTTAATAAATACATGGGGATTAAGGATGAAAGTAAATACGATAAAAAATTAAAGGATATAAAAAAATGCATCGTAAAACAAGTACATTGTCATCAATCCGAGCCGAAAAGTTAGTTTCGACGCTACTGTAACTTATACATCTCGCGTTATATTAAAAATCTCTCCGAATATGGCAACGATACGATGTGTATAATATAATATATAGAATATATATATATATATATATATATATATATATATATATATATATATATATATATATATATATATATATATATATATATATATATATATCGCGTACAGTGATTTTAAATGCTTAAATAAAATATGTAATCATTTGAGACAAACGTTATTGCTAAAATAATAATGTATACGAGTATACAACGGATAAAAGCATGACTGAAGCAAAAAAAGGATCGGTATACATGTGCGAATATGCTTGCAAAACACATGAGGCATAACCTCAAAATATCGATTAAGAGCTCGCTCTGACCCTATAATGTGTACGTTCGCCTCCCAAAATATCATATCACAGTCCAAATCGATATACACGTGCTCATCTCACGCGTCCTCAGTTGCTCTCAACAACGGGCATGTAGAACTTGTGCCTGGGCGTGTCCCTGGTGTGCTTGAACGGGGCCTTGTTGCCCTGCAACAACGCTGCAGGACAGGGTCCTTTCTGCCGGGGGACGAATTCTTTCTTGTACATGCTAGATCTCTGTGCGCTGCTGACCCTCTCATCCCCGAGACTGATGTTCGACATGTTTCCTTGACGTCGAACACGCTCGACCCTCTCGGTGGAGAAGTTTCCGTAGCTGCGTCGAGCTTCACTCGTATGGTAGAAGGAACCACCTACAGCCAGGTTGTCCCGTGGTGGGCTGCTCTTGGAGACGCGAGTCTCGTTGCGCTCGTAGCTCGATGAGGCGTAGGGATTACCGCCGCTGGTTCTTTGAAGGGTTGACTGGTTCTTGCGACTCTCATTGTTGCTGATGAACTGCTGGGAAAACTCCTGCTGGCAGCTGGTGCTAGATGCGCTCTGTTCGGCGATGCGCCGATGGAGAGCTGTGTTGCTGATGTCCGTTGTGGAAGAGATAACGTTCCAACGCTTGTGACCTCGCGTGGGAGAACCACCACGATTCGGATCATTCTCGGGACTGGCGTATCTCTCGTTCACGTAGTCTCGACGCTGATGTTGATCCTGGTGACGCTCGAAGTCTTGGCGTTGACGAAGGGAAGCTTCTTCCCGATGGATGGTCGATTGCGTCTTGCGACTGCTGTCATCGATCCTGCGTACGGTCACGGGAGTACCGCCGTCGAGGTGATGGATTGATTGGTGGACCTCACTTGTGCGTCCCGAAGGTGAATAACTTTCTCTCACGGAGGTTCTGGATTCGGAGCCGGTGATTTTCTGGTTGCTCTGATGACGACGGATCTCGGAGCGCTCACCTTGCATGGTTACGTACGAGCTCGAAGTAGTCCTCGGTCCATAATCGTCTCCCGGGCGCAGATTGTCTGGATGCTTAATTGGACTACGACGCTCACTAGGAGCGTTACGTATCTGTTGTTGTCGATAATCGTCACTGGATCGACGAGTTTCAAGGTGACCTTCCATGCGTAGATGATCCTCGCGCCGGTAGCTCTGAGCTCGATAATTCTCGCCGTTGACGCGCTGATAGTCGCTGCGCGAAGATGTCATAGTGCGTACATCTCCATCTGGCCGTAGATTGTCGTACGACCGCCTGCAGACCTGTTGCGGTTTGTCATGGGTTTCGACGCGCAGGGTCTTTTCGAACTCAGTCTCACCACGCAAGTCCGTATGGCGGATGACGTTGCGACGTTCGGTTTTCTCGGTCTTGCTACCGATCTCCAAACTGGAAGTTGCCCGATGATCGGTATGTTGCTGGTTGACTAAGTGTTGATCAGTTTGTTGATTGATCACATGCTGATCAGTGTGATGTTGGTTCACTACTCGTTGATCTGTGCGTTGCTGGTTGACCACGCGTTGATCAACGTGCTGTTGATTGATCACAAGTTGGTCAGTATGCTGTTTATTGATGTCGTGTTTTTCAGTATGTTGATTGATCACATGTTTTTCAGTCTGTTGGTTGACTACACGTTGATCGGTTTGTTGGTTAATTACCTGCTGATCAGTACGTTGGCTTACAACTCGTTGATCGACCTGTTTCTTGGTCACCTCATCCTTTGATTCACGAATAAAGTTGCCCTCAGGATGGAGATTGTCTTGTGGTCTCTTGGGTGTTACACGATCGGCAGGTTGATACTGCGTGGGTTTCGGTCTATCGAAGTCTCCTTCAGGTTTCAAGTTGTCAGGATGTCTAATTGGAGTGCGTCTCTCCCCAGGACCAACGGGAGATTTTCTGGGCGCATCAAACTTGCCCTCTGGTCTCAAATTGTCCTGTGGTCTTCGTATGTCAGCTCTTTCACCCTTGGTCGGAGTTTTCTCCTTGGGTCGTTTCGTAAACTCACCCTCTGGATGCAGGTTATCCTGAGGTTTCTTAGGCGTAGGACGTTCAGCTGGTCTGTAATGCGTAGGTTCAGGACGTTCGAAGTCACCCTCTGGTCTCAAATTGTCTTGTGGTCGCTTGACATCAGCCCTGTCACCTCTGGTTGGCGCTTGCTCTCTTGGGCGAACCACGAAATCTCCCTCGGGATGCAAATTGTCTTGCGGTTTGGTGGGCACTGGCCGTTCGGCTGGTTTGTATTCGGCTGATTTTGGACGCTCGAAGTCTCCTTCGGGTTTTAAGTTGTCCGGATGTCTGATGGGAGAACGCCTCTCACCTGGACAAACTGGTGACTTTTTCGGAATTTCAAAATCGCCCTCTGGTCTAAGGTTATCCTCCGGTTTCTTGATTTGAGGCCTTTCAGCCCTCTTGGGAGTAAAATCGTCCTTAGGTCTACCTTCGAAGGGACCCTCTGGACGAAGGTTATCTTCATGTCTAACGATATCCACCCGCTCACTTCGGACGACTTTGTAGTCATCGCGAGTTCGCATGTCGATGAACTCACCTTCGATGCGCAGGTTATCTTGGTATTTTGTGACCTCCGCACGTTCGCGTACCACAAAGTCCTTGTAGTCATCGCGAGATGTAATTGTCTGCATATCACCTTCGATGGTCAGGTTGTCCGTGTGTTTGACTATCTCAGCTCTCTCGCCTCTGGTGGGCTTGAACTCTGACTTCGGACGACCCTCGAACGGTCCTTCTGGTTTAAGGTTATCTTTCGGCTTCTTGATATCTGCCCTTTCACCCTTAGTCGGAGCTTTGGGTTTCGGCTGACGATCAAACTCACCTTCAGGATACAAATTATCTTGAGGCTTTGCCTGAACTGGACGTTCCGCAGGTTTGTATTCCTTAGGTTTAGGCCTCTCAAAGTCACCCTCGGGTTTCAAGTTATCAGGATGTCTAATTGGAGTTCGTCTCTCACCAGGACCAACGGATGCCTTCTTCGGTGTTTCGAATTTGCCTTCAGGGCGAAGATTGTCTTGTGGTTTTTTGACGTCAGCTCGGTCACCTTTGACAGGAACTTTGTCCTTAGGTTGCCGAATAAAGTCACCTTCAGGTTGTAAATTGTCTTGTGGTCTTTTTTGAACTGGACGTTCAGCAGGTTTAAACTGCGTTGGCTTTGGCCTTTCAAAATCACCCTCGGGTTTCAAATTATCAGGATGTCTAATTGGAGTTCGTCTCTCACCTGGACCAACCGGTGCTTTCTTGGGGGTTTCAAATGTTCCTTCTGGTTTGAGATTATCTTTGGGTTTTTTAATGTCAGCACGTTCACCTTTGACTGGAGCTTTGTCCCTTGGTTGACGTACAAAGTCTCCCTCGGGATGCAGATTATCCTGGGGCTTCTTAGGAGTTTGACGTTCCGCAGGCTTGTATTGAGAGGGTTTCGGCCTTTCAAAGTCACCTTCCGGTTTCAGATTATCCGGGTGCTTAATCGGAGAACGACGTTCGCCAGGACCAACTGGCGCTTTCTTCGGAGTTTCAAATTTACCCTCCGGCCGTAAATTGTCTTGTGGTTTTTTGATATCAGCTCTGTCACCTTTAACCGGAGCCTTCTCTTTCGGCCTTTTAACGAAATCACCTTCTGGATGTAAGTTGTCCTGTGGTCTCTTTTGTACTGGACGTTCAGCTGGCTTATATTGCGTAGGTTCAGGTCTTTCGAAGTCTCCTTCAGGTTTCAAATTATCTGGTTGTTTAATAGGAGAGCGTCTCTCAGCTGGACTGTAACCAGGTTTATCGGGCATGTCTATCGTTCCCTCAGGACGCAAATTGTCCTGAGGTCGCTTGATATCTGCTCGGTCGCCTTTCGTAGGTGCCTGTTCTTTTGGTTGACGTACAAAATCACCTTCCGGATGTAAATTGTCCTGTGGTTTTTTCTGAACCGGTCGCTCGGCAGGTTTGTATTCCGCTGGCTTCGGTCTTTCAAACTCTCCTTCAGGATGCAAGTTATCTTGCGGCTTCGTAGGTTGGGGCCTCGGAGCAGGCTTATACTCGGTTGGTTGTGGCCGTTCGAAATCGCCTTCAGGCTTCAGGTGATCGGCTTGCCTGATAGGTGATCGTCTTTCTGCTGGACCAAAACATGGCTTCTCAGGACGATCAAATTCACCCTCAGGTTTGAGATTGTCTTCTGGTTTCTTAATGTGAGGCCTTTCTGCTCGTTTAGGAGTAAAGTCATCCTTCGGTCTTCCTTCAAACGGTCCTTCGGGATACAAATTATCCTCGTGTCTAACAATGTCAACTCGTTCACCTCTCACTACTTTATAATCATCACGCGTGCGCATATCAATGAATTCACCTTCCATGCGAAGGTTATCCTGATATTTCGTAACTTCACTACGCTCGCGTACAAGGAAATCAGTGTAATCATCTCGAGATGTGATGATTTGTATGTCTCCTTCCATTGTCAAATTGTCCGTGTGTTTGACGATCTCAGCCCTTTCTCCTCTCGTTGGTTTAAAGTCTTCTTTTGGCCGACCCTCGAACGGTCCTTCTGGTTTAAGGTTATCTTTCGGCTTCTTGATATCTGCCCTTTCACCCTTAGTCGGAGCTTTGGGTTTCGGCTGACGATCAAACTCACCTTCAGGATACAAATTATCTTGAGGCTTTGCCTGAACTGGACGTTCGGCAGGTTTGTATTCTTTAGGTTTAGGCCTTTCAAAATCACCCTCAGGTTTCAAATTATCAGGATGTTTAATAGGAGTTCGTCTCTCACCAGGACCAATATGTGTCTTTTCAGGTACTTCAAATATTCCTTCTGGTCTCAAATTATCTTGCGGCTTCTTAATGTCTGCTCTTTCGCCTTTAGTGGGGGCCTTCTCTTTAGGTCGTCTTATAAATTCACCCTCTGGACGTAAATTATCTTGTGGTTTCTTCTGAACTGGTCGCTCTGCAGGTTTATATTCAGTTGGCTTAGGCCTTTCAAAGTCACCTTCGGGATGAAGATTATCGTGCGGTTTTGAGGGCATCGGACGCTCAGCAGGTCTGTACGATGCTGGTTGAGGACGTTCGAATTCTCCTTCTGGTCTGAGATGATCTATATGTTTAATAGGTGAACGTCTTTCAGCAGGACCGAAATCTGGTTTATCTGGACGTTCAAAGTCTCCTTCCGGATGCAAATTATCTTGTGGCTTCTTGGGCATAGGCCTCTCTGCTGGTCTAAATTCAGTGGGTTGCGGTCTCTCAAAATCTCCTTCAGGATAAAGGTTGTCTTGTGGTTTGGTTGCTTGTGGTCTTTGAGAAGGTCTGTATTCTGTTGGTTGAGGTCTCTCAAAGTCACCCTCGGGATGCAGATTATCCTGCGGTTTCTTCTGAACTGGTCGTTCAGCTGGTTTATACTCAGTTGGTTTAGGTCTTTCAAATTCTCCTTCAGGGTGTAAGTTATCATGTGGCCTACTAGGTTGAGGTCTCTCAGCAGGTCTGTATACATTTGGCTGAGGCCGTTCGAAGTCACCTTCGGGGTGAAGATTATCGTGCGGTTTTGAGGGCATCGGACGCTCAGCAGGTCTGTACGATGCTGGTTGAGGACGTTCGAATTCTCCTTCTGGTCTGAGATGATCTATATGTTTAATAGGTGAACGTCTTTCAGCAGGACCGAAATCTGGTTTATCTGGACGTTCAAAGTCTCCTTCCGGATGCAAATTATCTTGTGGCTTCTTGGGCATAGGCCTCTCTGCTGGTCTAAATTCAGTGGGTTGTGGTCTCTCAAAATCTCCTTCAGGATAAAGGTTGTCTTGTGGTTTGGTTGCTTGTGGTCTTTGAGAAGGTCTGTATTCTGTTGGTTGAGGTCTCTCAAAGTCACCCTCGGGATGCAGATTATCCTGCGGTTTCTTCTGAACTGGTCGCTCAGCTGGTTTATACTCATTTGGTTTAGGTCTTTCAAATTCTCCTTCAGGGTGTAAGTTATCATGTGGCCTACTAGGTTGAGGTCTCTCAGCAGGTCTGTATACAGATGGTTGAGGCCGTTCGAAGTCACCTTCGGGGTGAAGATTATCGTGCGGTTTTGAGGGCATCGGACGCTCAGCAGGTCTGTACGACGCTGGTTGAGGACGTTCGAATTCTCCTTCTGGTCTGAGATTATCTATATGTTTAATAGGTGAACGCCTTTCAGCAGGACCGAAATCTGGTTTATTGGGACGTTCAAAGTCTCCTTCCGGATGCAAATTATCTTGTGGCTTCTTGGGAATAGGCCTCTCTGCTGGTCTAAATTCAGTGGGTTGCGGTCTCTCAAAATCTCCTTCAGGATAAAGGTTGTCTTGTGGTTTCTTGGGCGTCGGCCTTTCACCAGGTCTGTACTCAGTCGGCTGTGGTCTCTCAAAATCACCTTCGGGTTTTAGGTGATCAATCTGTTTTATAGGTGATCGCCTCTCTGCTGGCCCATAACATGTTTTTTCCGGACGATCAAAATCACCCTCTGGCTTAAGATTATCTTCAGGCCTCTTGATTTGTGGCCGTTCTGCTCGCTTAGGAGTGTAGTCATCCTTCGGCCTACCCTCGAATGGACCTTCTGGATACAAATTATCTTCGTGTCTTACGATATCCACTCGCTCGCCTCTGACTACGGAGTAATCATCTCGTGTGCGCATGTCGATGAATTCTCCCTCCATGCGAAGATTATCTTGGTACCTTGTGACCTCAGCTCGTTCACGAACCACAAAGTCAGTGTAATCATTCCGAGATGTGATAATTTGCATGTCTCCCTCCATTGTCAAATTGTCGGTGTGCTTGACGATTTCAGCTCTCTCGCCTCTAGTTGGTTTATAATCATCCTTAGGACGACCCTCGAAGGGACCTTCTGATTTGAGATTGTCCTTTGGTTTTTTAATATCAGCCCTTTCACCTTTAGTAGGTGCCTTCTTTTTAGGTTGACGTTCGAAATCTCCCTCGGGATGCAAATTGTCTTGTGGTTTTTTGGGCTTAGGGCGCTCAGCGGGTTTATATTCCGTAGGTTTCGGTCTTTCGAAATCGCCTTCAGGGTGCAGGTTATCTTGAGGTTTCTTAGGAACTTGTCTCTCAGCCGGCTTAAATTGTGTAGGTTTCGGCCTTTCAAAATCTCCTTCGGGTTTGAGATTATCTGGATGTTTAATGGGAGTTCGCTTCTCACCTGGACCAACAGGAGCCTTTTTCGGTGTTTCGAACTTACCTTCAGGTCGTAAGTTGTCTTGAGGCCTTCGTATATCTGCCCTTTCACCCTTTGTTGGAGCCTTAGGTTTCGGTTGTCGATCAAATTCTCCTTCAGGATGCAAATTATCTTGAGGTTTCTTAGGTGTCGGGCGTTCAGCCGGTTTATATTGAGTTGGTGTTGGTCTTTCGAAATCACCTTCAGGTTTTAAGTTATCCATATACTTAATCGGAGATCGCCTCTCAGCAGGACTATACCCAGGTTTTACAGGCATATCAATAGTGCCTTCTGGACGAAGATTATCTTGTGGACGCCTGATATCTGCTCTATCGCCCTTAGTCGGAGCTTTCTCTTTAGGTCGTCTTACAAATTCCCCATCTGGACGTAAATTGTCCTGTGGTTTCTTCTGCGTTGGGCGCTCAGCAGGTCTATATTCTTTAGGCTTAGGCCTCTCAAAATCTCCCTCAGGATGCAAATTATCTTGTGGTTTTGTAGGTTGTGGTCTCTCTGCAGGTTTATACTCTTTAGGTTTAGGTCTTTCAAAGTCTCCTTCTGGTTTCAAATGATCTGCGTGTCTTATAGGTGAACGCCTCTCCCCTGGACTGTATCCAGGTTTATCTGGTACATCCATCTTTCCTTCGGGTCTTAAATTATCTTGCGGGCGTCGAATATCCGCTCTATCACCCTTAGTAGGTGCCTTCTCTTTAGGTTTCCTTACAAATTCTCCCTCTGGATATAAATTATCCTGCGGTTTTATCTGTTTTGGACGCTCAGCTGACTTGTATTCCTTAGGCTTAGGTCTCTCGAAATCACCTTCAGTATGAAGATTATCCTGTGGTCTCGTAGGTTGAGGCCTCTCCGCTGGTTTATATTCTTTGGGTTTTGGCCTTTCAAATTCTCCTTCAGGTTTCAAATTATCAACATGTTTTAAAGGTGAACGTCTCTCCCCTGGACTATATCCAGGTTTGTCAGGCACATCCATTTTTCCTTCGGGTTTTAAATTGTCTTGTGGACGTCGTATATCAGCACGGTCTCCCTTGGTTGGTGCTTGTTCTTTCGGTCTCCGTACAAAATCACCTTCTGGGTGAAGATTATCTTGGGGTTTGATTGGTGTCTGTCTCTCTGCCGGTTTGAATTCTTTAGGCTTTGGCCTCTCAAAGTCACCTTCCGGATGAAGATTATCTTTCGGTCTCTTCTGCTGTGGTCTTTCAGCAGGTCTAAACTCCATTGGCTTCGGTCTCTCAAAGTCACCTTCAGGATGAAGATTATCTTGTGGTTTGGTAGGTGTGGGACGCTCTCCAGGTTTGTATTCTTTAGGCTTGGGTCTCTCGAATTCACCCTCAGGCTTGAGGTTATCCTCGGGTTTTTTTATTTGAGGTCTCTCAATTTTTTTAGGAGTGAAATCATCTTTTGGTTTGCCCTCAAACGGACCTTCGGGACGTAGATTGTCTTCGTGTCTGACAATGTCAACTCGCTCACCTCTGACAACGGTGTAATCATCTCTGGTACGTATATCAATAAACTCTCCTTCCATACGAAGGTTATCCTGGTACTTGGTGACCTCAGCTCGTTCTCGAACGACAAAATCGGTATAGTCATCACGAGAAGTGATAATCTGCATGTCACCTGTCATGACTAGATTGTCAGTGCGTTTCACAATCTCCGCTCGCTCGCCCTTCGTTGGTTTGAAATCTTCTTTTGGTCGACCCTCGAAAGGTCCCTCTGGTTTTAAATTATCCTTCGGTCTCTTGATATCAGCTCTCTCGCCCTTGGTTGGAGCCTTTTCTTTAGGTTTACGTTCAAAGTCTCCCTCTGGCTTCAAATTATCTTGGGGCTTCTTAGGCGTTGGTCGTTCAGATGGTCTGTACTCTTTAGGTTTGGGTCTTTCGAAGTCTCCCTCAGGTCTTAGATTATCCTGAGGCTTCTTAGCTGTTGGTCGTTCGGAAGGTTTGTACTTCTCGGGCTTAGGTCTTTCGAAATCACCCTCTGGTTTAAGGTTATCCCGAGGCTTCTTGGGAGTTGTTCTCTCGGCAGGTCTGTACTCATCGGGTTTGGGTCTCTCAAAGTCTCCTTCAGGCCTCAGATTGTCCTGTGGCCTTCGTATATCGGCTCTATCGCCTTTAGTAGGGGCTTTCTCTATGGGACGACTGACGAAATCTCCCTCTGGGTATAAATTGTCCTGGGGCTTCTTGGGAGTTGGACGCTCTGTAGGCTTATATTCCTCAGGTTTAGGCCTTTCAAAATCACCCTCGGGTTTCAAATTATCTTGCGGTTTTGTCGGTTTTGAACGTTCAATAGGCTTGTACTCATCTGGTTTGGGTCTCACAAAGTCTCCCTCAAGCTTCAAGTTATCCTCTTGTCTCGTAATACTCGTACTACGATAATCTTTTCGGTCGAATTGATGATACTCATGCTGGCTGGTTGTTACATTCAACGTAGTGTCGGTTTTATCATAGAAGCCACTATCGTCTACGTCGACCGGTCTGATTGGCTTCTGAAGCGGTTGCGGTGTGACATCGTATGTTTGATAATCTTCTTTAATGTGCGAGGTACCCTGCAAGTCAAACATTAACATTTCATTAATGGTCGTCATGGTTGTACAGAAAATTTTATGAGCAAGACTTACAATGAATTCGCCTTTCCCAGTAGTAAGATTATCAGTTCTTCGAATAATTTCAGCTCTATGAACCGTGCGGTGATCGATATATTCGGTCTTGGAAGTCGTCTCGTCCGTAAAGTCACCCTCCGCCTTCGTGTACGTATTACGACGCTCAGTTCTTGGTCTCTCGCCAGGATGACCGGTGAAGACCAGTTCTGTGGTCGTTACGCCTATACGAATTTCAGTTGATCATTTAGTTTCTGGCTGATAAAACGTTAAAAAAATTGGCCCTAAAACTACTTACTCTCAAAATTACCCTCCGGTCTAAGATTGTCCTGTGGTTTCTTGACAACGGGCCTCTCGCCAATTTTAGGCACCTCCTCCTTGGGCCTTTTAGCGAATTCACCCTCGGGACGCAGATGATCCTGAGGCTTTACAACAGGTGCTCGCTCGCCTCTAGTCACCGTGTAGTCGGTCTTGCGCTCACCTATGAACTCTCCCTCCATACGCAAATGATCCTCATGGTAGTATTTTGTGGTCGTCTGGCGGTCTACATGCTTCTCATCGAATTCCTGCTTATAAGAGGTCGTCGCGAGCAGTGGCTCGTGTGGGATCTCCAGATGATCCTGGAAGTCATTGTGCGGACAACGGTGTCGACTGAAAACGATGTTTAGATTAGAAAAAAAACATAGTCAAAATAATATAGTTGAAATAAATAGCAAATGCGCGTGTATCGTTTACCCGCATGTGCAGAGTTCGCAGATGCACTGCTCCTTGACGGGGATCTTAGCGAGGACATCATGTGTCTTTAGGGGTTCTTCATCACGAGGCTCTGTTTTCTTCGGGCCCTTTTCCTGCGGACCATCCGGCAGGCGTCTCGGAGTCTCCGGACTCTCTTTGGGCTTTGAAGCGACTTTGCCATCCGAAGGTCTGCAAATGATTATTATACTCTTACCGACAGTTCTTTTTTACCGACTGATCAACGACAATGAAAATGCAGTATACATACCGTCTTTGTGTAGGTTTCGGAGAGTCATCACGAGGCGAAGACTTTTGGGGCTTCTTAACAGCGGGAGTCGACGTCGCCTTGGGTTTCGGCGGACTATCTTCTCGCAGATATGGTATAGGACGGACTTGCTCGGGTGAGCGACGCGACGGTGAAGTGTCAGAGGGTCGTCGCGGACTATCGGAAGGACGACGAGGGCTGTCGCTGCTGCTGATAACGACATCCTGCGTTACCATACTAGTGCTCGACGTTGAGGTATCCTTTTCATCCACAGTTCGCTAGTTGGTGCGAAAATAGAAATTTAGCATTATGAGGCTTCGTAGCAAGGGGATGATTATGATATATAGTCGCATTGGATGCTGCCTGGCGTGTTAATACTCGCATGGTACTCTTGATGTTTTTCGTTCGTTGCTTTTAATTTTTTTATAAAGAACGTTAAGTCGACTTTGTTTTAAAAAATATGCACATAGGATAGAGTTGCCCAGTGTAGTTACGATGAACATTTGAATTTATAATTTCAATATGTGTTCCTTAGATCGCGTTCTATAGTACATAAAATTGGCATGAGGTAAATGAAACATTTAAAAAAGTTATAGCTGTGTAAATATAAAACGTGTATTTTACAATACTTGAAAAAATTGCTACCCGTATATGGTCACCCGCTACAGCTGTTTGACCATTTACCGGTATGATTTTGCATATTCATGATTTGATCCCCACCAGTATAATAATTAATTCACAAAACACAACATTATATAAAACACTGAACAGTTACCCTTATTTTTTGACAGACAGCATGATTGCTGTATCCTCACAAGACACACTGCATAAATTACAATAATCTACCTATTTTTAGAACGTCAACGACACATCAAAAATTAACCGAAGAATAAAAAAATACCGATCAAACTCCTCAATAAGGCAAGCCAGTCAATTTCTAACCCGCCACAACAAAATACCTCCACTCCATCCTTCGACTAAAAAGAGCAAAAATAAAACATCCATCTTATTGTCAGCTGCGCAAAGAACATTTGTTTTACCTGTTCGTAAATCTCCCTATCGACACATCTCTTCTTTAAAAAAAAAACCCTCCCGTCTGACTCACGGCCCACAAGACAAAAGCGGAGTATATATCGTCAGTAAAAAAAAGGAGTCATCGCCGAGGAAAGGATCGTCAGCATCCGTCCATACAGATCTCTCTCTCTCTCAGAGCTCGCGAGTATTCCATACAAGGCTAGGTCGCGGCCTTACGCAACTCTCTAGTTAGAATAAGCGCGAGCGTGCGCGCGTATCGTCCCAATTCGGCCGTTTTGTAACCGCGGTCTGATACGACAGACTCGTTTCTCTTGACGAACAGAAAGAGACAGAGTTGGAGAGACTACCGATGTGTGGTACGCACACACGGGCGTTTCCCAGTTTATCCGCGGAATATTTAATTCGACACTTGCGCGAGAGCTGCTCTGTGTTTGGATATGCTATGCATGCGCTTGGTGTGCCGGGAGTTTATAGCTTTGCTACTGGTTTTATGTTGAATTTGAAATCGAAGATTCGATGGGTATTGCTAGAATTACAGTGAATTTTCCGAGTATTAATTTTATAATAATATTGAATTTAATTAGATATGACTGGCAACGATGCTTTGTGTGGCGTTAATTGATTTTATGGCGAGTTATGAAAATGCTAATGTGGCTGATATCCAGTAAAAGTACACGAAAGTGATTTTTAACTTCGAATCAATTGTATAATCCGAATTTTGCCGACACCGGTTCGGCGTTATCACACATCGGGGCACAGCGAAAAAATCTGGATTTCCCCGTGTACTTAACTTTCTCATATTAGGCATGACTATCTCCGTTATCTCCTTCTGCAAATATATAGCGTCTCAGTGCTTCTAAAATCGGAACGATCGCAAAATTCGAGTATCCCATAACAAAACACGAAAAAAAAAAGAACATCATGCCCAAATTATAACAAATACCTTGACGCAAACCATAACACGCTTTGCATGCGAATCATTCCTCGAACCGCGTAAAAAACAATACTCGTACACGTACACACATAAGTATGCTCGCGTCCAACAGCTGAATTAAATCGTTCTCGCATGCTATTAAAGTTTTTCGCCGGCGTGCTCCGCCAAGCGGAAAATCAAAAGAGCTGCGCCGAACGCGATGGGAAATACGCGAAGGTCGAGGCTTTCTGAATTCACGCCGTCTTCGCAGACGAAAAGAAGGAAGACGCTTTACGTATGTACACGCTCGTGAGACTGAGTGTCGTGAAATTCGTTTTCACTATTATTATCGCGCGATAAACTCTTGCCCACGTGCTATCCTTATCGAAGTCGTAATAATGTATACGGAGCTGCTTTTTTTTTGTTCTGAAGATTGAGATTTTATAATTTGTTTTTACGGGTTCGGTTTTAAGTGACATTGCGACCGAGGAATCTTGTATATAGTTGTGACGAAAACAAGTGCGAATAAGACACGGACACAGACAGAAGTGACGTGTACACTTATATAGGAAAGAAGACAGGTATAAACAAAGTTCTTTTTTCAGGTGATGATGTGCGCGGTGAGACTTTCGAAAATGCGACGAGACAGCAGAAACACGAGGGAAAATAAAACTCTGCCGATTGTCGGCGCTTCATTAATAATTCAGCTCCCAGAATCATATAACTGTAAAGACGCGCGCGCGAGATCGAGTGTCGGATCGGTAATGACATACGGCATTATGCGCTAAATTTGCTGAACATGGTTATAACGACTATCCGGTTACCTGTACATACACAACGAATGCAATTATCCGTGCAACCATCTCTTAAGGCAATTCTTTGCAATCGATATTTACAAGTTTTTTCAATCATCGAGAGCCGGTATGATTTGAAAAAAAGTCACTCGTCGTGACACATCGACGTCCAAAAAAAGTCACTTCTAAATATAGTCATTGCCAGAAATCGGTATACGCTGGCGAAAAAAAATAATAACAACTCACGGTGGTCTTCTCGTCGACGTTGCGGAAGTCCCGAATGGAAGTGAAGCTGGACGACTGTTCGACGATGGTCGAGCTTTCCTGGATCTCGCTGGTGTTCTCGAATCTCCGGGTGTCGGCGATGTCGTAGAGAAGAGTCGTGGTGACGAGAGGCTTGTCGTCAGGGATGCTGGGCTTTCTAGGCTGTTGTTGCTGAGGTTCAGATTTCCTGGGCTGCTGAGGCTCGGATTTTTTGGGTTGCTGCGGCTTCTCGTAGACGAACGAGCCGTCCCAAGTCGACGAGTTAAGCTTGGTGTTGGTGATGACTGTCTTCCCGTCGATCGGTTTCTGGGGTGATCTGGATCGAGGTCTAGGAGTCGGCTTTCGCGAGTCGGTTGTCTCGATCGTCACTTCCTTAGTTGTGGTGGAGGTGGGTCTTCTCGAATCGGTTGTATCGATGTTTATGATAGACGAAGATGAGGGTTTTCTGGAATCGACAGTCTCGATGATGATTTCTTTCGTTGTAGTGGTCGTTGGTGTAGGTTTTCTAGTGTCGGTGGTTTCGATGATGATCTCCTTGGTCGTTCTGTTGTCCATTGAGTTTTTGGACACGTCGAAACTCAGCGTCGTGCTCACCAATGTGTTATCGCTTCTGTCGAGACTGGGTCTTCTCGGTGTCGACGTGCTTTTCACGTCGTAAATGAAGGAACCATCCCTCGCGGTTGTCCTTGGCACGCTGGTCTCTTTGTCCACAGTCACTTTGCTGGTATCGGTAACATTGGTCTCGTGAACAAAGGTACCATCCCAGGTGGATGTGGAGCTGGTGGTGTAATTATTCCTGGGCTGGTGTTTGTCCGGACTCGGTGACCTCTGGGTATTAGTAGGATGAGCACTTCTGGGTTGATGCTTATCCGGACTCGGAGCTCGTTGCTGTGGCGGCTTCTCCTTTACAAAAGTGCCGTCCCAGCTATTATTCATTGAACTCGTGGTGTAGTTAGCAGAGTAATTGCCCCTCAGCTGAAGTTTATCCGGGCTCGGAGACCTTTGCACGTTGGACGGGTAAGTATTTCTAGGTTGATATTTGTCGGGACTCGGTGCTCTTTGCTGCGGCACATTGCCATCCCGGTCCACACTTCTGCGGCTGGTATCGGTAACACTGGTCTCTTGAACAAAGGTACCGTCCCAGGTCGATGTCGAGCTGGTAGTATAATTATTCCTGGTCTGATTCTTATCCGGACTCGGAGCTCGCGGTTTTTCCGTAACAAAGGTGCCATCCCAGTTATTATTCATCGAACTCGTGGTGTAACCTCTCGTCCTGGTGTCCCTCTCCTTCTCAGGAGTATTGGGGCTCCTGCTCGTAACCTCGTTCACTTCATTCTTTTCCACTACGAATTTACCATCCCAGCTGCTCGTCATGTTAGTGCTCGGTCTCTTGCCCTCCGGGCTCTTCGATCTGACCGTCTCGTTGCTCACGTCTCTTCTCTCGGTGACGAGCGTGCTGGTCACCAGGTCGTGACCTGACGAGGCATGCTGGACAGTGTAGCTACTGCTGCTGGACCTCAGATCGGCCTCGTTGATCTCATCGGTACTGACCTCCCTTATGTCCACAGTTCCAGATCTGCGCTCGATTTTTCGTTTGCTCTGCGGGCTAGTCTTCTCGTAAACGAACGTCCCGTCCCATGCGGAGTCGCCAGGTTTGTACGACCTGCTAGTCGTGGTGACCTGGCTCTGATCCAGCTCTTCGTGAATCGTGTCCACAAACTGCCTTCCAGCCTTGTTATTCGTCGTGGTCTCGTACTCCACAACGTAGCTACTGGACGTGGCCCCGGGACCGGTAGTGGGCGGCGCGAAATCGGTAACGTCCTCGACCTGGACGACATTAGTGCTTCTCTCGTTCGTTCGCTCGGTCAAGGGTGCCGGCTGGTCCCAAGTCGTGGTCTCGCTGGTCTCGATATAATACGTGCTCGCCGCGTAATCCACCGAGGTAGCCGAAGCCACGAGTTCCTCTTCCCTGGCCTCGACCTTGACGACCTTGCTTGGAATCGGCGCGGGTATCTGTTCCTCCACTCGCTCGTACATAACGTTCTTCTGAACGATGGCTCCTGGATCCTGGCTCCGGTTGTTGCTGATGGTCGTGGTCGTGGCGACGCCATCGTGAATATTATTCGCCGAGTCGATGAGCTCAGCAGCGAGAACGTCGAGCTTCGCCAAATTCGAGCTGCTGCTGGTACTTATGACCGGTGCCTCGGAGGTGTGGACCTGGAGAACGTTTCCCTGGGAATCCATTAGTACTCGTTCGCGTTTCTCGGTCTCCACAGTGCGCTGGGCCTCCTGGACGAATTTTCCACGGCTGACCGACTCCTCCCTCGTGTGCACGACCTGCTCCGTACTGCTGGCGGTCTTCACCTCCGTCGAGCTGCCGCCGCTCGCCGCGGCCTTGTCCTTCTTCGCCGTCATCTTCGGTTACACGACAGTCCGGTCCTCAGCGAGACGGCTGTCGCATGTTACGTTAAAGAAGAAAACAGTACTCCCCGCTTTTTATAGAATATCTTAGCCAATCAAAAGCTCGAGCTTTCGTCGTTCGTTCGTTCGATCGTTGATAAGAGAAAAGAAATAAATAAATAGAGAGCGTATAATGCGTGTGAGTATAGAAAAAGCGTAGCTCTCTTCGCGTGCCGGTCGGCGTTAGCGCCGTTAGCAGACTGGCGCGATGCTGGCTCAGTCCCGGCTGGAAATTATTGCGCGAGCCACCGCCGCGCCGCCGGTTTCTCGCCGCCGATCTCCTCGAGTCTTTCGTCTCTTTTGCTCTCGTGTGCTGCTTATAGTAGTGAGAGTGATCGCGTGGGACGAGGCTCGAGTGTACGTGTGTATGAGTGTGTGGATTGTACGTGAGCGCGACTCTGACTGGTGTTTGAGCTGTTTAAGCTGTGTACATATAACGCGTTGATGCGAGAAGGAGGTGGGGTTCGACTCTCTCTCTCTCTGGATTTCCGGAGAAAATGACTGGTTTTTCAGTTTGTGGAAGAACCGCCTGTGAGATTTGGCTTTGGAGGTGAGGGTTGAATGGAAATCGGTTCGCGTTAGCCGAGGGCTTTTCGGAAGAAATGGTTGTTACTCATAAACAGCGATCTTGAATAAATTTATACAGTTTCTTGCGTAATTCACTTTGTCTTCATTATTATTACGCATTGGAAAACTGTTTCCTGCAGCTTTAAGTAATGCTTACCGCAACGGCTCGTATAATTGAATATTGTTGACTATAAATAAACGATCAGGTGTATATGTACGAGGAACAGTTATATACATATCCATGTGGTCGCGCCTATGCGCCTCGCGGAGTATTCAATTAAAAACAGGTGCCGTTAAGTATAAGTATCGAGTAACTAGCAGGTGTCGCGTTTAAATAGACATCTTCGAGCCGAGTGAAATCACTCCCTCTCTCGAGATAACGGAAATTACAGAAAATTACATGGGAGAAGCGAAGACCAAGCCTCTGCTATATCCCGATTCAAATCTTTTTCATATTCAAATCGCTACAACATATACGGAATATCGACATCGTAAATCATCCTTATCAGTCTAAATTCGTCCACACAGAATCCCACTCTTGCACACACATCCATCCGATATATGTATATGTGCTCTCGCGAAGGCGAAACCGTGTGTGTGTGCGGCTACTGGTTGCGAGGCCATATGCCTCTCTTGCAGTGAGTGCATGTAAGTACCTCGCCTATACGAGAAGAAGGGGAAGCATATATGTGAATATATATATATACATGCATCGCAACCGGTTCGCACACAGACACCGGAATCGCAGCGCTGACGTAATCGACTCTTTTAAGAGACTGACGAAGGTAGGTACGCGAATGTGTGTATATGTGTTTTCGTTGAAATTCGCCCTGCCGAGGAAATTCGAAAAGATGGCGCTGCGGCGGCCGGTAGTCCTTGACCTGGAAGAAATCGGCAGCAGCCGATTCGCAAAAAGCACAGGGGGATTAAGGACTACGGCCTTATCGGCAACGTCTGCTGCGCTGGATTTCGCGGGAAAGACGAAGAAAAAAAAAGAGACTCGCGAAGAGAACTCAAGGCGGCCGCAGACTACTTGCATAAATTACCGATATAATTGCGATCGGTTCGGCGCGCGATCGATCCTCGCTAATTAAAGCCTGTGCATGAGTTACGCGCGTACGCGGCTTATTTGGGAGGAGGCTTCGTGTACTCCTGTCGTTTCGTAATGCGCGTGGACATGTAGCCTGTGGGTAGTAGAGGATTATGTACGCTTCGTTTCCGTCGCTTTTCGCCATCGCGATTCGGACAATATCGTCCAATTTATCGTGTCACGCGCGCAGTGCGCGAGAATACGCGTTGTATACATGTGCATGTGGCTCGAGGCTAAATTGAAGTCGAGACTGCACGAGAGAGAGAGGAAAAAAAAGAAGAAATCGCTCGGCTGTTCGCAGGATGCGTATACCATTTTTGAAAATTCGCGCAAATCGAGCGGTCTTTCTTTTTGTTGCCGGTGAGAAAAATCGGTTTGTAAGTGTTTCGAAATTCAACGCAGTTTTCGTTTGTTTGATTTACATTTCATTCTTACGGGAAATTTTAAAGTTATACATTCAACCACGAGTACTTCAGTCTCGACGAGTGCTGGAGCCTCAAGAATGTTCTTATCAGTCTCTCCAAGAATAGCCAAAGACACACCCATCCAAACTACATATAGAAACTCTTTCCAATAGACGCATACGCCTCATCCAAAATTCTCCTCATCATACAACACTCACCCACAGTCGAGCAGAAAACTAAACAACTCGACGTAATATATAAATCAAGCTCCCGACAGTCACGCGTAAATAACTCAAACGCGAGCAGCCGTGTTTCCTTTAAAAGCGCGTTAGTCATCGTTCGATCGCACACGCCGCGAAAAAAAAAATCAAAACAGGCCAGAAGCTTTCGGCATAAGCAAGTACAACTGCAGCGCACAGTGCAACCGATCGATGTACCGATCTTTTCTCCCCTTGGACGACGAAGAAGAAGAAAAAAAAGCGCTCGAATCGAAAACGATGACTGGATTCTCGTTCGCCCACCGACTGCGAGAGTAGCCTCTCGACCAAATAGGGATAGCCCGACGAGGGCTTTTCTCCTTCTCCGACGCCCACGATTTTCCTCGCTGAGGTCGTTGCGCGGCGGCGGCGTGATGTGGGAATTATTATTGTATATAGAGAAGTACTACTATACTATACGTAGTAGCTACGACGGGATTACCGTTGCCGAAGCGGAAACGCGATGCGACCTTCCTTCCGATTATGAGTTATATATATAGCGTTAGAGATGGTCAGATGTTTGCGTTGATGGGTGACGTGGTCGGTATTATAAAATATAGCGCCTCATGAGTGTGAGAGTAACTGGGTCTTGCTGTGTTGAGATTTTTTTGCTGATATATATCTTCGGTTATTGATTTTCGATGGATATTTTTAGACTAGAGGTGTTGACGATTTCGTTTTTTTCCTGAGATCAGCTGTGAATAAACTCGATTCTGAATTTTTTATAAAGCCATATTTTTGATAAACAGAACTAGCGTGAGATTTTTTTCAATTAGAATGATAGTGTATTTATTCATCAGACGATATTATTTTAACGTAGTACGACACGTACATCCTTTAATCTTTTGTACACCTTCGCTGTGTAAACTAGTTGCATAAAATATTTCACTTATCAACACATTATGTAAATTTTGTGAAAGGATACCACCTCGTACCTTCTTAAAATAAAACATGAATGATTTTAAAAAGACCTCCCAAATCGACCATATAGTGGGATTTAACAAAAAAAAACTAGTTCAATCCTCATTCGTTATTGACGCGACACTGCTGGTACCTAATACACTTTTTAAGGAGAAAGCTGCGCCTCGGATTAGAAATCGAAATGATTTCGGTGATTCTTACAGCCTTTTATTGAATCTAGGCTGTAAAAAAAGGCTATAAAAGTCGAGACTACAAATCAACCGTAGCAAATGTTTATTCAAATGAAACAGCTAATTTATTATTCAACCATTATTTACAGAAGAAAACAAAAGCAACGGTCAATCTTTGCAAATATCACCTGATATATATATATATATAACTTTTTTCGTCGATATTATCAACAAAAGAATAGCCCATATATTATGCCTACACAAACCGTCGAAGATTTATTTCGACTTACCAAAGCAAACATTGCCTCGGCAGTAGGTTACACATTAAAAAAAAGTAAAAAAACTGCCACATATTTACATCAAACTCTAATTCGTCAATATCACAAAACGCTCTATACAACGAGGTCGCGATCTAGTCTATATTAACGCCTCCGAATACCGCCGATTCATTAATCTCCTTACGCCGATTCGAAACCTGAGTCACGTACGGCACATGACAAGACTCATTCGATTTTCGCCGCCTACGTGGGCGCGTTATTAATGCGAGTCGAAAATCGCGGTGGCAACAAAAAAGTTATGATGCGGTCGCGCTAAAAATAAAAGCCTTATGCGCTGCTGCAAATATCTGAATGAAAGGGACTGTTTACCACGATGAGGCTGACCCTGTCGCGCCGGCTTCTACTGAGCGATATTTTTTTTTCACGCTCAATGGGTGCGAGCTTGGTACTTTGACGGTATGATGTCATTTCGGAGCTCTGTGTGTGTGTACGTGGTTCGAGAGTAAATATACTCGTGCGGCTCGTTGTCGCGACTCGTGCATTTCTAGGTATATCGTCATCTTTTGTCATGGAGATGAACAACGAAATGATGCTTTCTTTTCTGTAAGAGAAACGCGCGACGTTTATCCTCGTGGAATTGAATTTTTCGAGCATCGATGATCGTTACAGATTCTTGCGACGAGAATAAGGTCAGATTCTCTCGCACGACTTAACAATTCACTCGCAACTTGTTGCAACAGCGAAGGGCGCAAAAAAAAACTCAATCGATCATCGCTCGCACGACGACAAAAGCAGAGCGTATCTCTCGGATGCACAATCAAGCAATTTACAGTACACACCTTCTTTTTTCGAGCCAAACACTCGTCTCTCTCGCACGTACGCGAAATTCTTTCTCGCAGCGATCCTCCAGCCATAAAAGCGCTTTCGCAGGCGAAATTTCCAAGAAAACATGGCTAATCGGGTTAAGCGTATGTCTCTCTCGTCGATGTACATCGACGAGCCGTCGAAATCGAGAAAAAGTCGTTCTTGACACGCTGCTGATGCTGTGCGCAAGCTGCGGTCGTAATTGGGCATGAGCTACCGCTGCTGCAACGCGGGTTGTTTTTTCGGAAACGCAGAGAAAAAGTAGCGCATGTACGAGCTTCGCTCGCGAACACGAGGACAATGTGACGAGGCGCGCGTAATGCGATGCAGCAGTAGCTGCGCTCGTGTGATGTCATGGCCCGTTTCGTTTCGCGAGTGTATACCGCATACAGCATGTACACTTGAAATTGTGCGATGCGATTATTACATTTGGAATTACGCGTGTTCGTGCATAGGGGAGATTCGAAATTTTTAATGGAGACGAATGTCCCTTCGTTTATCGGAGCCGACGTCGGATGGAAGCGCTGAAGTGTGACTTTTTGCGTATAAAGTTGTTCAAATATAAAAATCCTTTTAAGACTGCGCTAAGAGTTTTTCAGTGACGGTACGCAGCATTTAGCGTGTTTATTCAAATGGTAATTGAAAACGTTAAAAATTATTTCCACTTCTTGTGCACGTTTTTGCATAAATAATTAATTCTCACGATTAACTTCAACATTCGTCGATCGATCTGTACCAGCGCCACGATTTCTCCCAAACAAAAATCCTAATACATCGACGAAACGAAATCTCGCAAAAATCCGCTGAGTCTCGCGCGCTGAGTAAGTGAGCATATATAAAGTACGAACACGGCTCTCCGGGCGGGCTTACACACTCGCGAGCTCGCTCGCTCTTTACCATATTCGTCGCTGCGAGGCCGGCCGCTGTATACTCGATTTCTTTCTTTCTTTCTCGACTTGTCTCGTTTCTCTCCTATATGCTGCGTCCTCGTCATTCGATTCGCGCCCACACGTTGGCCGAAAATCCTCGCGGTACGAGGACGATTTTCGCTCGATGAGAATTGAATTTCGCGCACGATGAAGAGAAAGAAAGAGAGAGAGAGAGGCGACACGTCCTTTTGTAAATGCAGGCTTCCTACGTGCGATGCAAGGCTGTGGGCTGAGGTTGCGACTGCACTCGGTATTTCTTTTTCGTTGGTGAATAAATTTCTTCTTTTTTTTTTGAGAAAGAGAGGTCGAAGAAGTTATGATTTTCGACGTTAAATCGAGACGAGATGTATGTATGTAGATATAAAGGTAGTTGATTAAAAAAACAATGTGATTTTTTATGCGCGCTCGCTTGTTGTTCGAAACGGATTACGCGAGCGACTTAATAAAAGAAAATGAAATCACTCGAATTCGAAACGGCAATCGAGAGAAAATCGAATCCATCTTGCAACACGCTGCGACTTTTACATGGCTCTGACCATTTCGAACGTGATCCATGACACATTCCCCTTTAGGCGAAAACTCGCGATTCGCGAGTCATCGAGCGAGTACATTCTCTCTTCTCAGTTACTACCTAATACCAGTGGTAAAACACAGTCGTTTTTTTGCTACAACAAGAATTATCGCCGTCGTTCGGCTTCCGCAATAAACGAGCGCACTTTTATGCAGGTCGATTCTTCTGTGGTATAATTTTACGGCGTGCGATATGGATGTACAGGTACGTAGTATACATAGAGGTACAGTGTGCATGTATACAGAGCAGTGTCGCGCACGGTTGACTCGATAATAACAGTAATCTTGACCCCGTGGCGGCGTTCGAATCCGCGACAATGTACTGCTTTCTTTGCTCCTGACATCGTGAGGAGAAAGAAAGAAATATTATAGTTTTATGGCTGGATGAGTGTCGAAGAGGCGCGTGATTGCTTAATAGGAGGTGTAGAATACCTTGACGCTTGTAAGAGCTTTTTTAGAACGCAAAGTTTAATTGGCACTGTTAACTCGCCCGGAATAATGTGCTTGGTAAATGATATTCAAATTTTACACTCGTTTCCAAACAATTCCCTAAGCTCAGTGAATTATTCAAACATAATGGTTTGACTAAAACTGGTGTATTTATGATAAAAAAAGTGGAAAATAATTTAAATAGTTTCGCTTCATTGTGTAACTATATCCTAATAACGATCCAGATTTAACAATTGCTATAAGCAGTCAACGATCTCGCGTATACACAACTAATAACTCAAATACCGCAAAGCCTTTTACACGCAAACCATTCCTCAAACTACCCAAACTTTTATTCGTTTCACACTTGCTATAGAACTTCGGAAAATAAAACCTTAATTCCCTGCCTCACCCTCGAACAGTTCGCTAGCCTAAATCACGAGCGATCGACTTCGCAAACTTCGAAAGTATGCCTCGCCGCCACCTGATAACAGCTATCCACATGTACACAACACACATACTCGCCGAGAGCGTCACGTGTACAAAGCCCCTGCAGCGATGCAAGCGCGTGCACTGGCGAGTCCCGCGTGAGCGACAGCCTCCAGGGGCATATATACACAAAAGCGTGCAAGAGCTCGCAAATTGTTTCGACTTCTACGTATATTAGATATATAACAGTGCACGCATGAAGCGCGCACGTAAAATTGAGCGAATTACAAGTATGTATACAGCTAGTACAAAATATAGCGAAGCTTCAGGCGTGTGCGATCGAGGCCGCGTGCCACTTACTCGCTAGTGATCGATTTACGCGCGTTGACCCATTGATGAGGGATCGACGGCATGCTGCACCCGGCGTCGTCCTTATCCTCGCAGTCGAGGAGATGCTGATGAGTCGGCGAGACGTCATGGCATTTTTTTGTTCTTTTTTCTTGTCACGGTGGATGAGGACGACAAGTCGCTGTGCAGTTGAGAGCTGGCCCAGAAAGAAACTGGCGACTGCTGCATAGTCTCACACGCGGTTCCCGCGCGCAGCCGAGCTTTTGACTGTGCGCCGACTCGATAGCTCCTGTCGTCATGGGGATGGATAAAAACATTCTGCAGTCGTGGTATGCGGAGTATTGCGGCAATTACAATTTTTTATCTGATTGTCTTGTTTGTCTGCTGTGCAGCTGATGGACTATACTTTGTTTTGCGCTATTTAGAGCTTTCAGAGATGTACAGTTTGTGAACATTTTTCGTTAGTCGCGTTTAAAGCCTTTCGATCTGGAAATTTAATTAATAAATAAAAAAATTGTATTACGTATACGGTTTATTGAAGGTCTACAATGAAAGAAAGAAACACCTGTCTCAGTAAATATTTTCTATGTTACAAAAATATTCAAAATAATTACATTCCATTCTCTTGACTAATTCAAAAATAGTGACAAAATAGTTTCTCTGTCATGTCCTCTCCCACTACTACAATATTTCATAGAAAAGATATAATGTAAAAAAATTCATTCTCACGCTCGTTCGGTAGGCTCAATAAATATAGTCACAATATGTAGTGACATCTCTTACTTTGGAAGTAAGCTTATAAATAGTGGATAATTGTAGATACAGCCTCAAATGCAGTAATCACAACTCCAATGCCAAAGGAAATGCCTCTGAAGGGTTGCTTCGGATAAACAGCATAAGTTAGTGTATGCATCACTCTGGATAAGACAAAGCCCCTGATCAACAGGCCAGCCAAGAAGGTGGATGGGTTGGTTCCCAAATAGACCAAGGTGATGGCCACCCAAGGAAGTACGTTCTCCAGGTCATTGAGGTGGGATCTACGAACTCGCTCTACATCCTCGTCGTCATAAGCCACACGGGCCTTTGGCAGCATTCTTGCATCCTCGTGGTTGGCAAAAACCTGTAAAAGCAGATTTTGAATCAGCATTTTCAGTTTTTAAACATTATGTAAGTTTAAGAATTATCAGGAGACACATGGGTAAACTCACTGCACTCTATCAATAAGAGTTTCACAAGGTGAAGATTATTATGCTTGATGATAAGATAGCATATTGTTTTTTTAACTGAATATCGACACTCATCGCTTTACATAATACGTTTGCTGACGATGCTTAATCCATATTTCTAAAAATAAAATCATCAACCCATATACCATACTAAAGATTCTTTCACTTTGCACAATATTGATCAAAACCAACAACTAAAAAATCCTACATAACTGCAATAGTTACGATGGCCTACTATTTCATTATCAACGCAAGTGACTACTCCATTCCTTATATCAGCTCCAAAAACAAAAAAAAAAACCGTAGCGTCATTTCATCCGCTCAATTGCACATATCACTGTCTCTCCCTATAAGTATACACAAAACCACAAAAAGAAACTCGCTCACCTTCTTCTTGAACCTCATCTTGGCGGTGAGAAACGACATGGCGAGTAGCTTGAGGGTCAGCACGCCGGTCCAGAATCCGAAGACTCTCATGATCTCCTCGTTGTAGCTCTGCACAACCATGGCTGCTGCGTCACCCTAAACTCTGCGACAAAAATGCACTTTACAATCAAATATACTCGATAACAATTCGCAACTATAGAGTCAACCAGTGCTCGCGGTTGAACAGCGACTCGTCGGTACCTGTTGCAAAATAAGCGTAGAACAGTCTGAGCTGCGTCGTGGCTACGCCGGCAATAAGCGGTGCCGTGTCAATCGCGTGACGACTATATAGTATACGTATTATACTGATGGCGGCGGTTATGCCGGAGACACGCACACATTAGTCTGCCGGGACGTGAGTTATATGTATATATATACACATATTTTTGTCAGGTCAGGCTGATTCTGCATTGGATTATCAGTGGTGTGTGTGTGTGTATGACTTGTAATACACTTAGATATGGGTAACAGAACAAGCTTCGTGACTTTAATGAGGCTTTTCTTATGAGTGGCTGGACAGTCGGAGGCATCATCGTGAGTTGCAGATATTGAGGAATTTAATACCTACTTATTATATTCGAGAATTTTCTGTGTAAGTATAGCGGGACTTCCGTGCATATGTATAGGTGTATGATTATACATATGCATGAGCTCGCTGTGGCCCATGTTTTATGTATGAAAGATGAGAAACGCTAATTTTCCAGGGTTTAATACGAAAATTTAATTAATTATATGCGGGCAATCGGCGATGCACAAGTAATTTGTTTATCGGCGAGACTGATGGCAAGTAGTTTTTAGGAGGTCGAGTTTCTACCTTATCGACGGACACTTATGGAAGTTTCTGTCTTATCAACCGTCGGTTCGATTTTTTTTAAAGCGCGCGACTTTTTATATTGTTGCGCGAATTGATAATTCGATTACGCACTCTGCCCACTTATTACAGCCGATCCTTTTGTGAATAATATTATTGAAACTTACAAGAATCAAAATTTGATAAAGTGTCTTCATTTTCCAGTTTAACGCGCCTTTATCCATTCACGCTAAAATGTCTCGCTATTCTTATATTTTTAATATTCCAAAACAATCGAGATGTAACGAAGATCTAACGATGCCCCCAAAATCCAGCCGTACCCCCCTAAAATCAAGAAAAAAAACAATCTTCTCTCAAGCACCGACTACATGACATTTCAGCGCAGTCCACATCGCGCATATACAGCAAGCAGCAGCAGGCCAGCACGCTGCACACCAGTTATATATACACGGAAGCAGCCGAGCTCGGCCGAGAGATCGAAGAAAGAAAGCCAGCAGCAGCGAAACGCGCGAACGCCACGGGAACGCGGAACAGTCTGCGCTCGGCAGTCGTTGTCGTAGGTACAACTGGTGCTTCGCGTTCGCTCTCCCGAACTCCGCACAGCACGATAATCGCCTCGCCATCAGCTCCGTCGTCCTCGTCCAGCTCTAGTGGAGATCCTTCTCCTACGTAGTCCGACGAAACGTTAAAAATATAAGCGTTAAACGTGCACGAGGGAAGACATGCAGTCGTCGCCTTGATAGCAGCTAAACTACCCACACACACAGCGAGAGACAGAGAGAGAGAGAGAGAGAGAGAGAGAGAGAGAGATAGTAGTCGTCGCGCGGACCGTTCCTGCCTGCAGCGTCGCGCGCTTTTATATATCTATATACGATATATATATTGCGCGTTGTATATAGTTTACATCTATCCCGTTTCTCTACGTGTGTGCGCGTATATATAGAAATACATATATACAGGGAATATTAGGAGAGAAGGACAAGCACGTGTGTGAGGAAGGTATAGAGAGAAAGAGAGAAGTTAGTCAACGAGAGAATACAGCAGCAGTAGCAGTTAGCAGCCATGGCGCAGCCGACGAGCAGCGCGCTCAGGGCTTTAGCCCTGGAATACAAGAGCCTGCAGGAGGAACCGGTCGAGGGCTTTCGCGTGAAGCTCGTCAACGAGGACAACATGTTCGAGTGGGAAGTCGCGATTTTTGGACCACCAGATACACTCTATCAGGGCGGATATTTTAAGGTTAGTTATGGTCCCTCTATCGATTATGAATAATCTTATTTTCATGCGACTCCGCAATATGCACACTAGTGCATCTGGAAGGGTATCCTCGAATATTATATAGTATAATGCGCGATGCATTTAACGGCTGGCGTTGCAGAGCGCCCCTCACCGCGCGGCGCTCGGCGTCATGTCGGGGTCTCTCTCTCTCTGCGCGCTGCTGCTTTCTCTTTCGCCTCTCCACTGTATATATGTATACTTATACGTTATATGTGTGTTGTGTATAATATATATATACACACAACTCTCTGTACAGCTCTGTACAGCAGAGACGAACGGTTTTCTCGATGTGCCCTTCGCGTCACTTTATTGCTTACCTGTATTTTTTATTCTGGGAAATTCGTTATTGGAGAGACGTCGCGTTTATCGTTATATACTTTGTCTATCGAGTGAGCAGCACAGCTGAGCGGCGGCGGCGGCGGCGACGACGGCTGTTTTTGTTTGGGTCCTCCCCTAGGTAGGGGGCTTTTAAAGAGATCGCCCGGTGGCGTCGTCGCTTTGCGTAATTTTTTTTAAAGGCCCAACTGCTGCACGGCTTTATTCCTTTTTGACGCCGTATACGAGCGAATTTATTCCGCTTTCTAAACCACTGTATCTCGGCGAGTCTTATGATTTCGTTGAGTTGCTTTGCAATGGTGTGTGATTTAGATACTTGTACAGAAGCTCACTGACGGGCGATTTCGGGTGCTACGAATTGTTTTATTTTATTGCAATGAAAATCGTTGCGTCTAATAAGTAGGAATCTCTTAAGAAATAGTCTCATTTGCGCGCGAATGATTCGCTAAACTAGTCACGAGGATTTCGGCTAACTTTGTTACCGCTATAAAAAGTTTTGTAATGGCAGCAAGTAGTGCGCTGTCAGCTGCTTAAGTTTGTTTACAGGAATAGAGCCTCGCAACCCCTCGAATTTTGAGGTTATAACAGGCAGTTTGTAGATTCCATTATGGACCTTAAGATCTTATCTCTTCGGTATAGAACGTCTCTAGAGTAATTGTTTTTTAAGAAGAACAAAAATACCGACGAATTAAATTAAACGGCTTTTCTCGAATCTGATTGTAATGTTGCCAAAACTATTCTAACCGAGTGGCAGCGTTCTAACGAGCTTTGAACTATATACTTGTCGGACATTCGGTGATTTACGATTTTGTAGATTTACAAGATCAATGTCACGACTTCGATTTTTTTCCGTATTCTATTTTCAACGATTCGTAGACAACGGAAATTCCGGTTACTCGACTCAATCGTTTACGCAGAAAATTTAAAAAAACCTAAAGACGAACGCCGACTTGTTTACAAATATATACACGAAAAAGTGAAGAATCTAATTTAAAATCGTTCGAAAAAAAGAAACCTAGCCTAACTGTTGGTAAACATAGAGTCGATCCCAGAAAAGCATGCGCACTCGACAGCTCTCTTATCTCCAATCGCAAAAATAACAAACCGACGTTTATTTTCGTCGATTCTCTCTCTCTCTATCTCCCTGCAATCTAAAAAAAGCCACCGGTAGCTAAAGGTGAAGACAAGAGTCAATCACGTTCGCGCGGGAAATTCAAAAAACAATCGTCGTATTCCAACAAGTCTATATACCTACATACATCTGATCAGCTCTCCAGCATCGGACTTGCGCTCGCGGATTGAGGGCACCCGCATACAAAAGGCTGCTCGTCCGACTCTCCCTCTCGGCGCGAGCGCGTTTATCTATCTGAATATAAGGTCTCTCTCCTCTCTGCACTAGACTCCTCGAAGAAAAAGAGAGTCACGTGTGCAGCCCGATGGTACTGTACTACTGCAGCGCGTGCGTTGAAAGTAGGTTACGCTCTAGGGGGAATCCCCGAGGAAAATATATAGGCGACATCGAGAACACACTGGGAGCGCCGAGAAGAAGGAGGAGTATAGAGAACTAGGATATTTGGGCCATGACCAGGTCGCAGCGCCAACTGCTGAAGAGGGAGATGGATCGATCTGTGTGTGTGTGTGCGCGTGCTCCATTTAGGAGTGATGTGTACTACCACTACTACTACTACTACTACTACCGATGGTGGCACCCTTGGGTTAAGGTCTTATTTACATATGCGGAAGAGGGATGATGATCTTTTCGGATTCTTTGATTCGAGGAGATTTAACGCCGTAGGGGGTGCGTATATGACAGCTGATATTAGAGGAGGTATATGAGAAAACGCATGTTTGAATTTCGGCTGTGAGGACTGATTGCTTTTCCGTATCATATACCCGGATTTCTTCGTATTCATTGTGCGCGTTCGACGTATATAATCTAGATTATGTTTGCTCGTATAGATATCTCTATATGAATATGGATCATGTACTTTTCTATTCGAAAGGCGTTGCAGTAGCTCTCTTAAGAAACGCTGTTTCAGTGCACACTTCGATCAGCTGTGTGTGCTAGCGCTTCCTGGTTGCTCGTAATCACCGATCAGTTTATTTTCATCGAGAGAGTAGCGAGAGAAAGAGAGAGAGAGAGAGAGAGAGAGAGAGAGAGAGAGAGAGAGAGAGAGAGAGAGACGACCGTTGCGCCATCTACTTCCCGTGTACTCACGCAACTGCTACTTTCAAAACGCCTCGCTAATATTATTTCTATATCCGCCTCTCGTTTATGTAATGTGAATATATATTGCTTTCTTTTTTTCACGGTTTTCCAAAATCCGGAGAGACTGACGACGCCTCCCGAATCGATGTATAATACACACCCGACCCCTGTATATATAGTTCCTGTTAAAAAAAAAATGAAAAATAATCTCTTCCATCTCTTGTTGCAGGCACACATGAAGTTCCCACCGGACTACCCGTACAGTCCGCCGAGCATCCGCTTCATGACCAAAGTCTGGCATCCGAACGTGTACGAGGTGAGTGAACGCCGCGCTGCACTGCGCGACAGTTATTGACTTTCAGGGGGTTCCCTCCTCTCACCCGTCAGTACCCTCTCCCTCTATACCCTACTCCTTTTTTTCACTCTCGCTGCTGTTGCCCCATCCCTCTCTTTGTTGTGTACGTGTACGTGTGTATAAAGCTTCACCCTCTTTGCGACTACCCTTCGATACGCTCTCTCTGTGTATACAGTCGTTAGGCGAGGATAAAATTTGAATTTGCAATGTGCGGCGTTTTCGCGATAATCCAATTATTCCGTAAGAGACTTTCTATGCACTGAGGGGGGCATAGTATACCTGTGCTATACGACTGTGCTGTGCGTTCTTGTATACCTGTCAAGGATTCTCTTCAATCGAACCAATCAGAGTGTAGTATAGGTACTTACTAAAAAAACGTGCAGGGGTCGGACTAGGACTAACTTCACTTCGTACATTCAAATCGTTCGAATGTTTTGTTCTACGAATGCACATACGTTACTAAAAAAATGTACTGGAATCGAATTAGGGCCAACTTCACTCCGTACATTCAAATCATTCGAATGTTTCGAATGAGACTTTCTTCAAGTCACTTTCGTTACGGAACGTCGGCTTTAAGAAGTTACCTTATATATGTGCACTCGTGATCGATCTATACCATCGGGTTGTCTGAAGGCACGTGCGAATCAATCTCGAGAAAGTCCGGGAGGATTTGAATCTGTATACAAACCTCGGTGCGTAGATACTACTACTGTATAGCGCCAGGAGACGTATATAAAACGTGCGATGCCATTGTCGCGTCGAAAGATAGATTCGAAGAGACGATAATCGTTTCGTGCTGCCTCGTGTGGCTGGTCGGTGCGCGTATAACGCAATGTTGCTCGATTAATGCAAGTAGATATGGGTCGAGTTTGGCAAGACGCATTTTCAAGCGGTTCTGCACGAGTTTTATTTTAGCTTGACTTCTGACTTTTTCCAAGTATAATCCGGTGTGCTCAAGCACGTGTGTATGGCGCAGTTGCTTTAATATTTGATTATCGAGCCTCGTTTGCCACTGTTATTATGCGGCTCGCAGGCTTATTTTTAAATCGCGATGAATTTTTTAACAGATCGAGACCATTCATATCCACCTTTCGTGTGTACCCTGCAATTCAATCCTTTAAATACGCTTACGTCACTTCCGTTTGAATCAAACGTATCAAAAATCTGTCCGACTTTTGGCAAGAGTACCGAGGTGGCGAAAAATCATTATTATAGGACGAAATCCATTGCTCTTATTGCGTTAGGTCTCACACAGAATAGAATACAATCGATAAGTCTTTTTCAAAAAGAAAAACAATGAACCACGACAATCCGTTATATATAAAGCCTCGCGGAAAATCCAAACCAATCCTTTGGAGCGTCACGGAGCGGTATACACAACTCGCTCTGATCTCCTTATATCTCTCTTTGTTTCGTCTCTCCCGCATCGCGCGGTTTTGTATACATACCGTTCGAGCCTCGCTGAAAAGAGCCTGAGCCGCCTCAGTCACCTGCGCCTATACAGAAAGAGAGACCGACCGAATATCCAGTCTCGACGAATTAACCTCAGCATCGGCCGAGTGAAAAACCGCCGTTATATAGGCTGTAAGTACTCACGGCCTTGGCGACACTTAACGCAGCGCGCGGAAGCGACTCTTATAATTTATATTGCGAACGACGTCGGATCGATATATAAACACAATGAAGCTGCGCTCTGACGAAATCGGCATAAGTGACGACAGCGCTGCGTGAGAATCGGGATACTCCTATATCCTTTGTTCGTGCATATTATATATATATATATATATATATATATATATATATATATATATCTGATGCAAGCCGTGTGTTATACATATATACGTACATGTGTGTCATACACTTATCGGGTGATAAGGCGAGAGCGATTTCTTTTTGTTTATCTAAACATCGACCGTGTACTACGGGAGATATCGTATTCCGAGGCAGCGATGACGACGATGATGGTGTATCGTATAGTAGCCGAGAAAAACAGATGTGTCGCGATGCGGAGAAGTCTCACGCGACGACGCAGCAGCGTTTATTACTCGCATAAACGCGCTCCGCTCGCGGTATGGAAGGGGCCGTTTACCTCGACGACTATGCTCTTCCGCCTCGTTCATTTCTCTCTCTCTCTCTCTTCGCAATATACACGCAGCTGCAATTGCGCACAAAGCTCTCTGTTTATCGAGCTGACTCGGACGAAGCGAGTCCGTGTCGGTACTTATAGCTCACCTGCGATGCGAAGACTAAGAAGCAGCGACGAAAATCATCTCTCTTTGATACTCACTTCCAGCGCGTATCCACGCGTACAGTGCATGTATATAGATATACGTGTCCGTATGTATGTATATATATACTAGCGAGTGCGGGCGCGTTTGAGAAATACGTATAGATATATAGCGGCTCCGTACAACACAGCAGCGCCTTGTCCTACTTTTCCCCGCGACCGTGTCGACGCGTACGTGTGGACGCATACGTACAGCCGGAGACCTCCTCTCCTGGTTTTCTTTGTTCCTCTGTGTACCATACCGTCGACTAACAAAACGGGAGAAACGAGGCGAAGCCTTGATTGTTTATGCTTTTCTTTTCGACAGAACGGCGATCTCTGCATATCCATCCTGCATCCGCCAGTCGACGATCCTCAAAGCGGTGAGCTGCCCTGCGAGAGGTGGAATCCGACACAGAACGTCAGGTGAGAGGATTTTCCCTTGTCGAAGGAAACATGCCTGCGTTGGGATGGAAAATTATAACGCTCCTTATTTTCAATATTTATTGAATATTAATTTTCCGCATTTGTTTTTTCTCCAAAGGCTGGAGGCAAGGCCGCGTTATTCGTATGATTGAGCGCCGTGTAATCTTATGCAGTTGGCATAGAAATGGAAAGCGTATCTGCGTCTACGTAGACTCTTAAATCAATGCGAGCGAATGTGTCGGACTGAGATTTTGCGGAGATTAAGCAAATCGATTTGGTTTAACTAGATATACCCTCTATACCGATCATGTGCAAACTTGACGGAGAATTTATCGTGTCAGCCTTCGGAGTTTGAAAGAATTTGTAAAAGTCGTTTTGAAAGCTCTCCGTAGAACAAAAAATAAATAAACGCGCTGCGTCGGTAAAACAGATATGTAAGCAGAGTGTCGATAACTATTTACTAAAGTAATATCTCTCAGTTCAATCGTTCGCGAAATCGAAAAAAAAAGATAATAATAGATCGGTGCCTTGTTCTGTCTTTCTTCTCGGCTTTCTCGAAACCCGTTGCAATCACGAGGAAGTACACGCGCTTGAGGAACTTGAAATACCGCGAGCGAGTCTGACGTCAGGTCTCTAAAATTGGTCGGTCGAGGGGCGACGTCACAATGAAACTTTGACTTTCAATAACTAGTCCTGACAACGAAACGCTCGTTCTGCTCGGATTCTCGCGAAATACGGGAAAATAGTAGAAGAAAAGTCTGTTGACCCGTCGACACTGTACGATCGCGGCTTTATATATATACGCTTCGCGTAATAGAAGATGCCAGAGCTTCGTGTAATTCTATACACTCTCATATCAACTTCGGAACTACATAGCAGAAACGATTTCGTTCGATTTATCAAACTGTACGTACACTAAATTTCGATAACAAACCCAAGGACTCGGCATTGCTGTGCGCACACAAGTGATATATCGGATTATAAAAAGAAAAATAGCAAATAAAAGGGTGGGCTCGCTCGCTTGTAATGCGCATGTTTCCGCGTTATCTCTCGCCTATTAAGCATAATCGCTCATTGTGTATGTGTTGTTTGTCTGCTACGTAGAACGATTCTGCTGTCGGTGATCTCGCTGCTGAACGAACCCAACACTTATAGTCCGGCCAACGTGGACGCCTCCGTGATGTACAGGCGCTGGCGCGACTCCAAGGGTCGAGACAAGGAGTATGAGAATATCATCAGGTGAGAGGCCAGGGAATGACAAAGAGCTGCGGAATCGAAAGTCCCGCGATTGCTCCTAATTGCTTCGGCTGCGGGTTTATGTTGTATGAGTAACGGAGTTTGCTGCTTCAGTCGAGAAGTCTTGGGTAGCGTCTGGGATTAATGGAAATGATTTTATACTATAGAATTGCAAGTAAATGGATTGCTATGATACCTACTTTACCGACACTAGTGATTGTTAACCAAAGCCATTAGCTAATGAGAAGGCAACTCTTGTGGATGTTTGCTTACCCAATGACAAACGATGCTCTTTGTACTAATTCGAAAAATCGTTTAAATCTACAGAAAGCAGGCACAGGCTGCAAAGGTCGAGGCGGAGAAGGAAGGCATAGTAGTGCCGGTGACCCTCGAGGACTACTGCATCAAAACCCGAGCGAGGCCTGCAGAGCAACAGCTCGATATGACGGACTTTTACGACGACGAGTATGAGCTCGATGACGATGACGACGACGACGAGGAGGAACACCTTAGCGCAAGCGACTATGAGGACGGCGATGACAGCGGTAACGGCGAGTCGTGATCCATCTCCTAAAGCGAATCGCCGCCGACTAAACGCTACCGCTGCTCATGATGATGATGATTATTGTGTTTAACAACATCACACTCGCCCCTATATCCTATAGAAACACACCCACACATTTACACATGAGTGCAGTCAGCAAAAAGTTAACTCCGACGAAAAAAAAAAACAAATAAATAACGTTCGACGGGGATTAGTTTCTGCTCGGTGCACCCACACACTATTTCCATCTCTTGGTTCTCCATTGGCTGTCCTCTGAGACATTATACACTTACACATATACACGACAGATGAGATTTTCCGTGCTCTTGGGCAGGGGCGAGGACAGCTCGGTGCTCGGCTCGGTCGCAGAAGAGAGTATAACGAGCTTCTACACCACCAGACCTTTGTACACGTCACCTATACGATGATGATGAACACGTTGTGATCGAAGAAACATCGGGCGCGTGACGACTCGGTTCCGAGCTTATTATTATACATAATATTGAAAAAAAAAATTAATGTACACCACACATACTGAATCACGTGTATATGTAAGACGGTCCTCTGCTTCGCGACCAGAGTCGGCTCGTGCGTTATACTTTAGGAAAATTATCTATATCGTAATCTGCAATTTTCATTGCTTCTCTCACACCTTATAGTTTTAATTGAATTTCCTTTGTTCTTTTTGGTCCTTTCTGATCTCTACCTGCGATCCCCTATATACCCGTCCTTTAATCTATCTCTCCGATTCTCCCGTATACCCACCTGCGTCTCTCGCTCTATTCTCTCTATATTTCATAATTAATATTTACTGTATTACGTCTACTTTGTAGCGGTATCGAATATATCTATGTATTCCCGATATTCTCCGTGCATTACGTTGCCTCAGCGCCAACGTTATATAGTTTAGGTCGTAATTTTGCAAAGGATCTCTATCTCCAAGACACTAAACATCGTTTATCAATTTTCGCGAGAACCAGCCTTTTTATTTCTATGATTATCTGACAATGCTCTAGCGAATGATAAAAAAATATACGAACTGTGAAACATGCAAGGAATCAGAACAGAAATGAAACAAAGACGTTGAAAGATGAGTTATTTAGTATGATTTGTATGACTCTTAATTGTAAATATATCGTGCGTTAATAAATTACTTCATGTTTATAAATAAATTCTCCTATATTAAACAGTCAACCGCAGCATAACATTATTACTATACGAAACTTGGTATAATATATATTATGGATTGCCTTATAAGTTATTTATATTTCGATGATTAATCTATATACTGCTTATGGTATTACCGTCGAGGAAAAGCTTCACAACTCTTGCTACGTTTAAATTAATAACACTTATTAATTAATTATTCTTATATAAGAATTCATTTGTCATCCCATAGTAGAATTTTTTCTTATGTTCAATTATAATAAAACGTCTAGAAAATGTTCAAATTTTTAAATTTCTCTTCATTCATTACACTCTAAGCTAAATTTGATACCTTCATTATTATTTTTTTTGACATAAAACAAGGATAATCACAAGGAAAGACTATATTTTGTTAAAAAATTATTTATTTTATTTCTCATGTATTTCAAAATTAACAACGGCGCTAAAAACTAATTTCTCAGTCTACTTGGCCAGCCTACCAGCAGGTGATTCTTGGGAGAACAAGTCTCGGGCGTGAGTTTGTTCAAGTAGACCTGGTACCCATTTTCCTCGGCTTGCATTTTCCTGTCCGTGTCGATGATCATCATACACTCGTAGCCCTGCTTCGTCTTAACGTTTTCAACATCGTGCGTTTGGTCCGCAGAGTGACCCAACACAAGGTAGCTTCTGTTGTCGAGCACATCCTTGAAGACTTGACTCCTAGGGTAGACTATACGGTGACAGTCTTGGACAGATCCATAACAGCATGGACAGCAGACAAAGGCTGCATTTTTATCGATGCACTGCTGAAGCACTAGGTCTGTAGCTACTCCACAGGCATGCAGACAAGTGCCTATGTCAAAGTGACCCTTAAAGTAATCCAAATTACTCTGGTAGAATATCACATTGTTCAGTGATAGCTTGACAACTCTGTCCTTGGCTTTCTTCATCGACTCTGATTTGTTCTCCAGTAAAATTATATTGCACTTGGGAAGTAGGTAAGCCAGGAGAATGCCTAAATGTCCACCACCTGAACAAAAATCAACAATAGTGTCACCATCTTTGGCAAGTTTTAAAACAGGTTTACACAGACTTTCTAGCTGTTGAAATTTTCTTTGCAATCGAGTATTGGGCAAGTCTCCTCCCGCTGGTGTGGCTTCATGTGGAATGGCAGACCAGTCTACTACTTTTTCTTGGCCAAATAAATCGTCTAATCGAACAGGTACTTCGTGATCCTTTATTTTTCCCAACGAGTAGTCTATGTCTTCTTGACGCGTGTAAATTCGGCTCCTGGGTTTGTACCTTTTTGGATCGCTTTTATACAAACTTTGATTTTCAGTATGAGGGAGACTGTAGTTGACTATCACATCTTTACTGTACGAGTTCTCAGTGCACAGTATATCTAAAGTCCTGAGGATGTGCTCATCTGTGAGCATGTTTTCGTACCACTTCATTGTGAGAGGAATCAAGTCTCGAATCTGTTTCCTATCGATGAAAGTAAAAAGGGTGTGGATACATATAAAAATAATAACATCTGCTAGGGTAAGCGTTAAACCTTCTGCAAAAGTATGTTCTGGAAGAATACTCTTGTCTTGCTGTTTATTATTGTTGAACTTCTTGGACATCGTATACTTATAAATATTATGTAGTTTTACAGGCTGAGACATGTGTTTCTCGAATCTAGCTAGACTTATAGGCAGAACCCCATCTTGATTCTGCTCAAATGTGGACTTCAATGTTGAAACAATGTCTACTTCACAAAACCTTGTCCAGATACTTGCTTCAGAGCAAGCCAACAAACAAGATTCTTTAAAACCTAACAAATTTCTAGAATAGTGTTCTGGATTAGTAACTAGCTTAATTTTGATGATTTGCCTGAGAGTTGCACACAAACCTGCTATGCAACTTTTATCATTCTCCTCCAAGTTTGGCAATTCGCAACAACTTGCAATTTCAGATACTTCACTGTATTCTATAAACTCGTATTGAAATGTAGATATTTCTACAACAAAAGAGTTCTCTGAATTAACATTAGCATCTCTAACCAGTCTTATTTGCACATCTGACTTACAATACTTTATTGTAAACAGTGTGATAAGAGTTTCGATAGGCACCTGGCACAGTTCATCGACAGTGAATACTTTTAAATAAACTTTTGCCATTGTGCTATAGAAAGTAATCAAACACTGCCTCTCAACTGTCTTGCAACTTTCCTTATAATTCTCTGTCTGAGAATATTCTCTCTCCAAAATACAGCAATACAAGACAATATGGCCCCAACAAATGTGAAACTTTCAAATTTCCAAAACGTTCTCTCTTCCAGCCATGCAACTCTGTCACAGCTGTAATCATTAATAGTAATTTAGTATACTGAAGGCAGAAAAAATAATAAAATTAGTCTTAACAATGCAATACGTACCTCCTGGTAATTTTTTCTCCAGATTTACACTCAATAACTTCTTTGTACCTTGCTTTAGTGCAAACACCAATACTCTGGCTGGCAATTTCAAAAGCAGAGCAAGGATGGCACTCTGAGATTATTTTGAAGTCTTCACCAGATAAACAAGTAGAATTCGACTCAACATTCTCAACGAATACTTTGCCCCCAGTTGTATCAGTCCAATGACTCTCGACAATCAGAACTAGAATCGTTAATCTAACAATGCACAGTTAGGCATTACTTTAATACAAAAAGTAAGTGAATGAATAAAAAAAAAAGTTACTCGAATTAATAGAGTGATGAGTAATGACTTACCCTCCCAGCAAAGTTATGCCTAAGAGCATACGCCTTTTCGAGCAAGATTCAATCATATCGGAAAATACTGATCTGGATTTTCAATATATACTAGTATAAGTAATTTTATCAATATTCGAAAAATTATTTTTCCATCTTGCTGTGGGTCGTGGGTGGATTTTGTTTTTATTTTAGGTTAAGCAGACGTTATTTCCTCATGATGCAATCCATGGCCGATTGGCTGCTCCTGCGCAGTAGATTATAACTGATTACAGCGCTACTAACCAGTTTTTGTGCGAACTACTTGCTACGCCATTATCCTTTTCATAACCCGCGAATTTCGAATTTTCAAATCTACTAATATATTTTCGGATTTTTTTCAGACTACTTTATTTGTTGAAAATTCCATGTCTTAATATTTGTGTAAATAAAAGCAATGAGTGGATGGATGAAGAGACGATAATAGGAATTAGTGAATTCAATGCAATGGCGCTGCAAGACTATGGTAAACAATACGATTTTATTTAAATGTTACATAAATGACTGTTTTTCCAATGAGTGTAATGATCATGTATATGTATATATAATATATAGAATAAAATGTACAATATCAAATAGTATCAATAATATCTGCAGTAACAACTCAGTCACACTATATGTTTTAATAATTGATCTTGACGAGCACCAGAGGTGTGACTTTTGTAGAACATTACAAAAGTACATTATATATATAAAAAATATACTTTGTGGCACCGACCTTCGAGTGATAAAATATACACCAACAATCGAATAAAAACATACAATATGTATTGTTAAAAAATAAGAGAAATAACTTATTTTACCAAAGTTTATTGTTAAAAGTATTATAATCTATATCCATGTACTGACAAGCAAAGCCAACATTTAGTCCTTCCACTGACTATGTTTATTTTTAACAATTGACAAATCAGTAATAATGACTTAAAATTACATTTGTTTATGGCGCTACACTTTATTGCATTGTCCTTTTTCCTCGAGTAAGTATTGCATGATACTTTGAAATCTATCTTTTAAGTAGCTCGAAACTATAGATGATACTTCTACATAATACCTTAGTAAATTTAACTGATTAAAAAATTCGCATAACACTACTAAGATTTTTAAAGTCACTCGACAGTTTTATTAATTTTTTTTCTTTTATTCGACTTGATTTACATCGTTCGGAATCTAGCTAAAATAGGATTTTTTTTCAATATAAATATATTACAGTAGAAATATAATTCATTTTCTGACTCACGATCACTTATCTTCGATATACAACTAAGCCGTCGACTGTTACGGGTCTTTTTCAGTTAAAAATCTCTAGCAACGTAACACTCACTTACATATTTAAAATCTACGTTGAAAATTGAGCAGCTGGACTACGCTAAGTCTAAGACAAATTAAATCGTACACACACACATCGACACACTGGCCTCTATATACAATATCAATAATTACTCTCTCACGCACTCGATATAATATGTCAATAATCTTCTTTCGACTCAAAACAATCAACCCCCCCTCTCTCTCACTCGATCTCTATGGCACAGATATAACGAAATAATCTGATTCATCGACTGATTCGCAATAACAAAGCAATGCAAGCGTGCAATAACCGCCGCTTTTAAACATCTGCACGAGAGAGAGAGAGAGAGAGAGAGAGAGAGAGAGAGAGAGAGAGAGAGACAACGCCGAGTTCCTCTTCGCAAATCATAAAACAACATAACAACGTCAACAACAACAAAACCAATACGACTGGTCCATCATTTATTGCGCGCGATCTTTTCGTCAGCCGAGCTGGAAGACAGCACGATGTTCGTGACCGGTTGCGATGGACTTGACCCATTACCCCACGGGTTAATCTCCTCCTGTTGTTGTTGTGTCGTCTTCTCTTTGTTGGACGCTCCCGTGTCCTTTAAAAATACCCAGTTTTCAAATTTATTGTTGCCGTCCGCCTCTTTGCTCTTTTCTGGCGACTTGTATTCCGACACGTAGACTACTTGCTTCGTGGCGTCCGAACGTCGGGGTGGTACCGGCGGCTTCTTGCCGGCCGGTAACTTTCCGTTCGATGTCACGTTCAGTGTCACAGAGGAGGACGAAGTGGCTTCCGGGGATTTTGAGTTCTTAGTGCTATTTTCCAGGATCTGGACGATCTCTTCGTTGTCACTGGAGGCGTCACCGTCGCGGCTCGTGGGAGATACCTGGATCTCGGTGATGTAGGTCATCTTCTGAGGTGTCGAGCGAACCGCTAACCCACTGTCTTCGCTATTCTCGCCGCTGGATACGCTAACATTGCTAACGTTGTGCTGTTGTAGGGATGAAGGCTTGCTGTCATCGTCGTCGTCTTCGTCACTCTTACCCGAGTCCACGAAGTTCAGGATGGGTTTGGCGAAGTGAGTTTCGAAGCCGTCCTCGACTCGGATCGTTTGATGGTAGGACACCGGCTCCTCGTCGGTCGTTGGCTTCTTGTGTCTGGAGCAGTTTTCGCTATGTCGACCGTGATTTTGGTCACAGGCTGGGCAGCCGTAGTTTATTTTTACCTTGGACATTGGTTCCTCGACTACCTCTTTCTTGCCGGCGTACAGGTCTTCTGGATTCTCGGGTAACTGGACCTTTGTCTCGACGTCCGCTTCTGGGGCTGTTGTGTCTTCTCTTGTGGCTAAGTCGAAATACCTCACGGCTTTTTCGAAGCTATCGGCTACCTTGGGTGACTTGTCAACTTCAACATCTAACTCCTTCTTTAAGACTTCAACCTCCAACGCTTCTACCGGGTCCTCATAGTCGATATCCGGAAGAGGATGCTCTCTGCGGAACTTCTCGTCAATTTCTTCGGCGGTGGGGCTCTTCAGTATCCTTCCATCGTTAACGAGCCTAGCCAGAGCGTTATCCTCTTCAGGATCAAACAGCCGTTCAGCCTCGATAAACTCCTGGGTGAGCTTCTTGCTCAGAGGTAGGTTGTACAGCTCAAGACTGGTCTCGATCGCACCATCCGAGACGTTGAGTGGTTCTGGACTCATCAGCTCTGGTTGATCAGCTGACTTGATCTCAACGTTGGACTTTGAGCGTTCGAGACTTCCGCCGGCATTACTCTTTTTGCGAACCTTGACGGGTTCATCCTCAAGGATGGTGGCGCCACCGCTCCAGATGGCGTCCTCGAGTGTGCCCCACTCACTGGACTTCTTGAGCTTGCGATTGGACGAGTCGCCGAGTTTGGTAAGATCCTCCGTGGACTCATGAATGTCCTCGGGTGGAGGCATCGGAGCCTTGCGCTTCTTTGAGCCGCTGCTGTCGGTCATGTCGAGACTCTGTGCCCGCTCGAGCATCGCAGCCTTGCTGAGGTCGTTGGCGTTGTGGTACTTGGATAGGTCGCCGAGACTTGCTGCCTTGCGATACCCGTCCTCGTCCTCGCCCACGTCATCGTCCTGGTCCTTTGACGCGATTTCTGGAACTGGAGTATGATGTACCGTGATATCCGAGGGGTTGAGTTCGATCGTCGTGAAGCTATTATTCTGCAGTTCACTGTCGGTATCCGACTCTGAGTTGCGTCGATTGTTCGCGTTGATACGTTTCACTCGGTCCTGAAGCATTTTTGAGTCGGTCTTGGAAGCTTCGTCTTCCTCCACATCATCAAGATGGTCTTTGCTCAAATCCTTAAATTTTGAAAAATAGGTCAAGCACATTCTTACAATACAGTCGGTAAACAACTTTAAACAATTCTTACCTCCTTGACACTAGATTTCTCCATCGTCGAATGAGCGTTATTTACGTAGTTGATCGTTCGATCGTGTCCTTTATGGTCGCTGTCGCCGTTGGTCGTCATGTCGTCGGACGTCGTTATGACTTCCTCGCCATTGGACTCGGTCGAGGCAGTTCGCGCTGGTGGCGCCGGTGCCTTCCTTTTGCCCTTCTGAGGGCTCTTGGCGTCACTCGTGTCCAGTACCGTAGCCGCAGCTTCGTTGACCTGCTGCTGAATCTTTTGGACATCAGCCAACTCCATGTTGGAGCTCTTGCGGTTTCTCCGGGCAGCCATCGCCGCGTTGTGCACTTCCGCTGGGACTTCCGAGGGTATAACGAGCGCGGCTGCCTTCGAGTCTCCCTGGAAAATACGAAGTTAAAGCAAATTAAAACATTGATTCATTCACAACGCCACAATGTCAAGTGTGTTAGTTCATGCTCTTGATTATCAGTTGCATCGATTAAATACCTTGACAAGTTCAGCTGCGCGGTCGGGCACATCGACGCCATCCGTGACGTGAATGACCTTCTTGACACCGGTGACCGGTGCCACAGCACTCCTTTGTTGCAAATTCTCGCTGACTCTGTTATTCGGCATCTTGTGATTACCAGCCTCGTCCTGGGTATGGACATACGATCCATTACTCGAGTGTCTTTTATTATCCATACCCACAGTCTCGAGTTTCTTCGAGTGTCGCCTCTCCAGGTTGGTATTGTGCTCGTTCTGGTTCTCGACCCGATGCACAGTGCCATCTAGCGCCGGTAACACTTTGATACCAAACTTGGGTTGTGACTGTTGATGATGATGATTAGCCTTCAGTTCCTCGTGGCGACGTTCAAGGGTCTGTGTGCCAGGAGTCGATTTGGTAGACTTGAGGGTCGAGTTCATGGTGGAGTAGTTGGAGTAGCTCGAGTCGTTGGGCTCAGCCGCAAAGAGCCGTTTCGAGGTTATGTTCTTGCGACCGGAATGTGACAGATCAGGGATGGACTGACTGCGATACAGAGGATGGCATATGTGCGTTGGACTTGGGCCCACAGATTTCTTTAGGAGAGTCGAGGGCTTGGAGATGGTTCCGGTGCCACCTTCAACTTCTAGCTCTACGTCGTATGGGGAAGCGTAGGAGAGGATCGTTAGGGCGTCCTCGTATACCATCGAACGGAAGCTGATCTTTACGCTGCTGATTCGGTCGCCTGAGGATGAATACACAATTAAGTAATTTTAAACAATAAATCGAGCTAATGTGAGTTTAGAACGCTAAACTGTATTATTCATCGGAATATTAAGAATCAAGCTATTGTTCGTGCAATCGATAATACTACAGTACGTTAATTACACGACGGCTCGAGCGATGTTATTGATTGCACAATTTGCTCGTTAAAGAATGGATAGTTTATAAGTTCTCAGACTCATAAATACATTTTTGTAGTAAAGAATTCACGAATTAAACCTTACATATTTAAACTCGTAGAGAACACTTAAACCGTTAAAGTGAGAATATATAATATGCTATATTACGGTGTGCTAATTGCTTTGACCATTTTGAACTTATGTATCGACCGTCTGAGCGATGACTCCATGCGTATAGGTAATGATTTTTTCAACGACAGACAAAGTAAAAAATAACCGTTCTATCACTGCGAAAATAATCACATTGGTCTCGTTGATGAAAATGAAATTCACTTCATTTCGTAATATCTCAAGTTTTATAAAAATTAAGCAACCATATCTTTGCACCTGACGTCACCGTGCTGTGAAAAAATCTGAATTGCTAATGATACGCTTAATATAGCGTTATCGCTTGTAAAAAAAAGCACTACAAGTAGTAAACAAAGTGTCGCCAATTATATACTAATGACAAACGCGCCATGAAACTACTATATATTTATTTGTGCGTAAATGAACCTGTGCACACCGACTTAAAAAAAAAAGCGAAAAAAGAGACGCCAATCATCTTATTTTTCGCGAGAATCTAAAAAAAAGTGAGCTAACCTGGATGAATGCGACCAGACTCAGAAGCAGGTCCACGATGAAGCAGGTCCTTGACAAAGATGCCCTCTCGCATGTTACCACAGACGTTGAATCCCAGTCCGGTGAAGTCTCGGCTTCTCAGTTGAACGACGCTGACTCGAGCCGTGGCCTTCGGCTGTAACAACGTATATATACGCGACTATTAAATCACTGTACTCCTTTTTGCGCTGTGTCCCGGAGCCTATGCTACACTGGCACTCTCGCATGCTTCTGCGCACGTGACATGACGCCTACTGCGCGCTCCGTCGAAGCAATTATACAATTAGAGCGGGTATGTGTTGTTGTTTTGTTTGGTGGGGTTTTTTGGAGTGGGATCATGCTGGGTGGGACTGGTTTTTCCAATTATAGTTTGAGAATGTATAGATATATGCGAGGATATATGTAGGTTGTCAGTTGGTGGTAGTGTATAGTATATGTAGTTCGTTGTTAAAGTAATCAGGTGGAGTGGAGTGAGTAGGGCTAGTCTACGTCTTTGTTTAAATTGATTTATTAAGTGGGAATTCTGTTAAAAAGTGAGTTCAAAATAGCCTAGTTTAGAAATTGATCGAGAGTATCAGTTATCGGGTGTTGTAGCGTTTACTTGTTCGATGAATCATTTCATACTATTGAATTAGTATTATTTATACGCATGGTTGCTTTACTTACTAAATAAATTTAACAATAAGTACTTATTGTCAGATTTTTATACTGGGAGCATATACTTTATAATCCGATCTAATAAGCATAAACACGTCATAATTGATATCTCTTAAAAAAAAACTTAAAATAAATCAATTAATAAAGTAAAAAGCTTCACAAGAATTGAAAAAAAAAAATAATTTACCCCAAGGCAGGAGTCATCCAGCGTTCGCCGCTTCTCGTGCTTGCCGAGATTGGCCCAGGGCGTTGACCATCGCTGCGTCGAGTCCTTGGGTGTCGAGCTGTGCTGATTGTGGTGATGATGATGGTGAGTCTCATTGTGAGAACTTATCGCGACGGTCTGACGTTCGAGACTCCGACCACCTGCTGGTGTAGCTGAGTCCTTGAAGCAAGGGTTGTCAAAAGCGTAAGCCTCCTCTACGATCTCCGGATCCGTCACCAGTACCAGGTGCTTGCCTGGAAGAATAGAAGAGAATCGTTATTTTTTCGGTTCAACAACTTTCAGTGCTTTCAATCACTGTGAAAGTGACGATAGCGCCACTCGTCAAGTATACCTTAAGTTCACTCAAAAAATCATTAGCGTAAAAATAAATCGATCTAAAGTCTGTCCCTTGTTAATCGCTTCACGACGATTGTATCTATATATGCTCGTCGCGTGTATATGTACAGGGATGGCACTCGTCGCGACAGAGGCCCATTTTTAGCCCGGCCGGAAGGAAACACATTCTTCGCGAGGTACGCGCACCGCTAAACAATGTTCTCCTCTCTTGTACATTGCGGCACCTCGCACGCGCACTTCCTGCCGCTACCTGCCGCGATGAACGTTCTTATCGTCCAGAGTCATAACTATTTCTTACAATTCAATGCGAATTTTGAAGAAGTTTTTCTTAAGAGCAGTCGGTAATTAAAATAGCTTGAATTCCAGACTGTTTTACCGACCGGAGAGTAGGCAATCAAATACAATCAATTCTCACTGAGAGACTATGATTGCTATTAGTCATTCTCAGTTGTTCTGAGTCAAGCAAAATTTTTGCAAACGATTCCGCAAAGCGTTACAAAATTTCCTAACCTACAAACCCACATTATCTAAATGGAGTTGTACGTACGATAAGCGCAGGTTATATTACATACACTACGTCCTCCGCATTCTTTTAGATGTTTACACGGATTTTGTAAGACGCTTTCTGGAGCGTGCACACATAGTGTACAAAAATTTTCTTTATCACTCGCTTCGTCGTGCCAGGCTAATTCAGGTTAGCTCTATTTAGACGTATGTATATGTAATATTATATATCACATGCATCAGGTGCTGTTATATTATATATATTGTTATCTCAATTTCATGAACGCGTGAAATTAAACTGCAGTAGTTTTTACCGCGCTAATTAAAAGTGTTTTGCTAAAGTTTCTCGTATATGTATATAGGAGAGAGAAACGTTTGCCGTTCGAGATCGAGGCTGAAGTAGGAAGGAACTAATTGACACAAAGAAACGGCAGATTTTTCGCACGACTCGGTAATCGTGTTTGACACATATTGACGCATTGCTAGCTGCGTGACCGACTCGTTAAAATCGGTTAGATAAGACTTTTCGCTGGAAAATCCTTTTTGCAGTAATGAATTACAACAGCGAACTTTTTCTTGAAATTTATAAGAGAATCGCTAACTGCGTTATATGAACGAAACAAATAAAAATCGGTAAGTGGATTTTCGTGAATCGTACCGGTCGGGCGCTTATTACCGCAACAACGACCTGTTAACCGTGTCATTGCCTCGAACGCGATGAACCGAGAAGCGCTCATTCGTTAAAAAAAAGAAGAAAAAAGGGAACGATTCCAATGAACGAAAATCCGGACAGCAGCAGAAGGTCGTCATGACGCAGGTGCAGCGCGAGTCAGCAGATCGTTTTCTTTTGGGATGAATCGGTAACGGCGAGTCACGTCGTGAACCTTTCGTCAAAACAAACTGTCTGGTTAGCTTCTCTCTCTCTCTCTCTCTCTCTCTCTCGTTTATTCTTTAGTAGCTCGTGATACGCTAATCGAATTATATAGATAACATGAGAATTTTCTACCGAATTTGAATTCGTAAGACTGATCAAACAACGAGATATAGCTGTTTAATAGGAAAGGTAAACAGACTAGAAATTCCTCTAAAATGATGAGTTTCTCTTCATAAACCTATACAACCAAAAAAAAAAAAATTCTGAAAAACACACAACGATGCTCACGCGTATAGGAAAAAGGTCGCCTTACGCCTTTGAGGTAGACGCCAATGGGCGCATACCATGGGCGCCAAGGTGATCTGCCTCTCTCTCTCTCTCTCCTTCATCTTCTCCACTATATATACATATACCTGCGAACTGCAACAGCAGCGCGGGTCGTCGTGATTTCTCTCTTTCTCCCTCCTACCGCGTGAGTCGTTTGCTCCAGAACTCACGGATGATTCTCCTTTTCGAGGAGAGAGAGAGAGAGAGAGAGAAAGAGAGCTGTGTTTTTGGCAGGTTTTGTTTTTATCGCGCGTTCTTTGCGCTCGAGCGGAGGGAGAAAAGGTGAGCGATCGGTTTCGAGAGAGATGGAGACGCTTGGAATGTGTGAATTTCGGGGTGTGGGATATACGATGATGGGATTTTTGAGGATGTTGCTGAAGGCTCTAACGAGATGCAAAGGTTTATTTTAGTCTTGTGGATAAGGAGAGAGTGAGCGAATTGAGTTGAGTTTTATGCACGAAAATATAATAAGATTCGTAACTACTATCTTTCCGGGGAACGGAACACTGGAATTTCAAATAACGTCTATCTTAAAAAGTTTTCTGTATTTTCTACACGATTTAAATAAATTATCTTGAAATTCGTATTGAATTATCAATTCTAATTTTATTCCAGTGCAGATAAAACGGTCAGAACCGAGTCCACGAACAACACGAAGCATTTAGAAACAGTAAATTTAAGCTTAATATCTTGAAGTTTGAAAAATATTTTTTCTTATATTCTAATTTCTTCTCTTATTTCATTGCTCGAGACATTGCACACGTTCCGCGTATAAAATTATGAAGAAGCAATCAACCTCAATTTATAAAAAAAAAAAATGATGTTGCATATGCAACGATCATTGCCTTTTGGGATTCACGCAGAGTTTATTAGTCACTTGAAGTGGTATATCTATACATATACCGCCCACGTCAATTGCGTATTAAAAACTTCTGATGCTTTTTGCACGGAAGGACGCAGAGAGCGAGAGAGAGAGAGAGAGAGAGAGAGAGAGAGAGAGAGAGAGAGAGAGAGAGAGAATGAGAGATCGGTATGTGTGTTACACAATTTTTAGGTCTGGATAATGTCCTTTTGTTGGATTTTTTCGGGACACACCCATGACATTCTTCGTGGATCGACATTGTTCTTGATTTTTGGTTTGCTTCAAACGTGTGTTGTATGCGGTTGCAATTGCGGTCGTTTATATTATAGAACATGAAGTTGATTACCATTGCTTCCGTCATTGAATTGCCGTGTTTAGTGGAAAATTATTTTCCTAGACCATTTTCATGCTTCGAGGAAAATAAAGCGAATATCTTGCCGCAGAATCGCGAGATCTGTTTTGAAAATGTGTAATTATGCCATATACAGCGATTTTCTTCTCAATCGAGAAAACATTTAGGAAAATTTTTCAACGCGCCTCTATACTAACACTGAGTATTCAGCTTAGAAAACCTTGTATTATCGGTCACATACGAACGTGATATAATAGCACAGACATTGTTTCCCGCAGTAGGTATTTTTCAAAACTCTCTATTACAGCGTATAGGCGCGCTCGTTTTTTCCAAGTGACGACTTCAGCAGTCAGCATCACGATCTACCAGTATAATTACATTACAATTATAGGCATCTAACCATAACGAGGTTCTGCCTCTCGTATCTTGGAAACTGGCGCATCGGCTGCTCGTGTACACTGATTCGAAGAGAAACGTGCCGCATTGTTCCGCTGAAATATTTTCGTCGTCGTCACCTGTCAGTTCACGCACGCGCGCAGAACCTTTTTGTACAGCAAGTGCTGTATAATAAGCGAGTCATCTATCCTTCGAATCCCGTATATATACAGCAAGGTCGGGCGCAGTCACGCTTTTAATCTCTCGACTCACCCACTGAGATTAAGTCACTTTACGTCTGCTTCGCGATGTGACCTAGAAACCCGGCCGCTGCGGTTTTGTTTACGTTTTTTTATGCGGATTATTGCGCGGAGGTGTCTCGCGGAGGCACGAGCCGATGGATTAGAGGTGAGAGATGGATTGCGCGTGGTTTTATTTACAAACTGAACGTCATTCATGCCCGTTTTGAATATCGAGAGCGAGAGGATTTATATTGTATATACCTCGAGGGCTTGCGATATGAGAGTTAGTTGAGATTGAACGCTTCGATTTCTCTTTCAAATGTATGTATCGTCAGGATTTGAGTTATTAACAGCGTTTTCTTATATTTTCAGGGTTTTGGAAAAAAATTTGTTATTTAGTAGTTTCAGACTAGGAAATCAATCAGAGTTGGATAATTCCAAGTATTGAATGAAAAAACTCGTCCATATAATAAATTCTCTAATTAATCCAAATGTACTTCCTATACCGTCTCCGCACAAGAGAAGCTAAAACCTCTAGCACAATTAAAAACCGGCATCGGGTATAAACACATCGGCCATAATAAAACTCGCGCTTTATTACGCATCACCTTAACGGCAGCGCCTACTTATACCGATACGCTCCGCATGTGTACGCTAACACTAGGCAAACATCCATAGAGGAGAGCCAGAGAGAGTAAACAAGCTTCTCTGCAGTTTAATCAATTTTCAACGGCGCCTCGCATTGTTGTTCGCCGGTAGATCGGGGAACACGTTGGTTCCGAGTGTTATATTCCTATATATGCTATCGTCAGCTGGATCGTGTGTGGCTATAGTTTTAGCGCAATGATGATGATGAAGCGGATGCGGTGAGATTGGGATTAAAGGTGTTACGCGAACGTCGTGCGAGTTTCTGGTCGATGTTATATTATTACGCCTTTATAGCGATTCTCTAATATACTTGGTACAGTTGAGTTGAATCGATTTTTAAAATTAATTTTCCACTCTAACAAATCTAACTTCGCAAGATTAAGTCATATTTTTCAATTATCATTATTCCCAAGAAGACAATGACAAGTTTCAAGCGACACACTAATCACATCGGCCGAAAAGCAATTTTCCCGTACGCCCATCATCTCCCCGATAAAAATCTAAAATATTAGAATTTACGACTCTTCCACTTACGCAACTCTCGGCAGGCTTCCGCGCGCGCGAAGCGAAAACCTAATATCCGCGCGTTTTGCGAGAGATTTTCCGCGCGCCGACTACAATGCGTAAGCTAAGCACCTGCGCAAGGACATCCGATGCTGCTCACTCGTTTACATGTAAGAGAAACGAAGGTCAATGCTGCGTCTATCTCTCTTGCCTTCGAGATCGCGATCGAAAGCTGAGAACGATCTATAGTGTATTGTTAAGTATATAGACGAGAGGATCGCGTGTGAAAGTGATTACAAGACGCTGCAGCTTTCTTCACGGTTTATTATACGGGAAAATAAGCCGTGATTGAATTTTTAATACCGAAACGGTTAGGCTCTGTGTGTTTTCGAAATGTGTGTGTGTGTGTGTTTACACAGTATGTAATGGCATTTTCGCTGTGATGAATCGGTGCAGTGACAACAACGGCAGTGGCAACGTAGCAGCAGCGCGAACGACTACTTACGCAGTGATTATGCAGAAATGCGAGGCGTGACTCTGGCGTCTCGTTTCTCATGCGCTCGCTCGACTCCCTTTCAGCTGACGATGCGCTGCTGCTGTATATATATATATATATATCGCGGCTCTCCCGACTTGTGCGTCGGTTATAGTGTGGAATGAGAAGATTTTATTTTTTATTTTTGGAAAACCGAGGTGGAATTTAAATTGCGCTGGCAATCCGATGATCGATATGAACGCTGATGTAGTTCGAAGACTTTCTCGCCGGATAAGATAAGAGGCTTGCTGTCTATCCGTGTGTATACATATATATTTCCTAAATTATACCTATAACATTACACCTATAGAATGAAATAAATCACAGACTTATCGCGCGTCATTAACCAAAGCGCCTTGTCTCATTAAATTAAAAAAAAAAATTCTCGACACCTGTTGTACATAATATACTCGAAAACATGCACCGACGAAATGAACGCGTCGCGTGCCGATCGCGAAAACTGGCGCAGCGCGTGCAAACATCGGCGCCACGCGCTAATTCGCCAATTTCTCCTTTAATCTGGTAGGCGCGCGCTAACGAGCGGTTAATCAGCTCCGATCCGGTGGAAAAGTAATTGGGCCGTCGTGTGCACGCGCGCACGTGCGATTCGAAATTCGGTTTTGAGAGACGCGATGATCGAGTTTGGAAGTCGGCTGTGACGTCGAAATTCAACGGGATAATCCTTGATTCATGTATGGCACAGCGAGAAATTTCAAAGTTAGGCTCGATAGGTATCCGCGCGTTTTTGTTAGATAATCGATCTAGATTAACGATTATTGACGCCGATATTCCTGGAAATATGCGGGGAGAAGAGAGAGACTCTTATCGCGGTAGTGTATAGTGGACTAAGTCATAGCGCATTCCGATTTTATGCGACTGCCTTAGAGATCGGTAAGCTCTGCGTGTTGCGGCGTCACCTCGAAAATATATGATAAAATCGGCGACCATCGGTAACTGATATGGTAGGTTAATTTTGCCTTATATGTAATCCGCGCATTCTTCTTTTAGCTCGTTAAATCGTGTTTGGATGTCTCGTTTCGCTATCGATTAATGCGATCGGTTCGTCGTCTGTGTGCGGAGATGCTTTGTACATCGGTTAAAATTTATCGATCATCAATCGTCGTGATCGAGTGCGTTTTTAATTCATCTTTTACTCGTAATCGTTCTGCTGAAGTAGCTTGAAATTTTTAATTACATTTATAAAAGTATAAATGCGTGGTTTGGTATTTCCAATCGTTCGAGACCGAAGACGTTACCGATTTCGGTGCAACACGATCGATCGATCAATTATGTACGTTCCTTTCTCAAAAAGTTAATCTTTATTGACACCTACATAATATTAAAAATAGACTTCTCACTATTGATAAGATCTAACACAAGCATCCCGAGATGTAAAAAAATTCAATCAAACAAATTACTCGATAAAAGGAAAAGAACTTTTTCAACGGTGTTGCGGTCGAAAAAGGAGAACCTCGCGTTCGTCGCTTACGCCTACGTACGACGATCTTAGAATCCTAATAACGAGCTCCGATATCCTATGTTCGTATATACCAACGCGAGTTTTCCCATCGTTGCATTCAATTGCTATATACTTATATTATTCGCATTATCGCACATATACCTTTCTTATACCATATGTAATCGAACGTTTTGAATTGCAGGAAGGCACAAGGTCGAATACTGGATACCGCCGCGAAAATCGTATATCGCTCGAAAATTTGCAAGTAATTAGTTTGGCTAGCTTATCTCTAGGAGTCACAGTGACGATGAGTCAGTCTTGCGAATAGACGTATACGGTCACGGCACTTCGTAACCTATTTGTAAGATTCGCTTATAGCCTCAGGTGGTTATGTAATCGCGCGTGTGCAGAGCTTCGTATTCCGGAATTTTAGAGAATCCTTTTTAGAGCTCATTCCCAAACTGGTGCGATCCGTTATTTGCTACATGCAGTTGTTCGTCGAGAAGCGAAGTTTAGGTACACTAAAAGTTACATTTGTGATTTATAGGTTAGGTCATACAGTGATTTTAGGCTCAAATTTATGCACACTGTTCTCTAGACACGATTTTGTAAATCACAATAGCAGATCTTAATACGGCACAGTAAACTGTGCCATTTCCAATATCCACGTATACTCAGCGGTATAAAAATTCACGCGTATACACACTGCAGGTGCAGTCGCCCGGCTCATCGTTTCCTCAGCATCGTCACGCAACCCGCGAATTGCCCAACGACGACGACGACTCTCTTTTCCACATAATTAAAGGCCCATCGGCGAGTTGCATAATTGCACGCAGCAGTCGACGACAATAGACGGCTTTTTTCCATTATTGACGGTGTAGGTGTGTATAGCCACTGCTTTTGCAAATGATAACTTGCCAGTGGTATATACATATAGGCAAACCTTCGTCTCGTAGAGATGACCCAGAATCGTCCGGCCATTGAAGTTGGGACTATCAGAGCGAGGGAAAAACTCAATCTCGCATAGAGACGTTCCAACCGATTCACCACCGACACTCGATCGAGAAAGTTTGAATTTTTTTTCTAATGCGGGTGAGATTGTATACGTGTGAGAATGTTGAGAAAATTGCATGGTGAACATTACTGCAAAATTTTTGGTTATCTTATATAATTAGGAGAAAATTCTTCACGCAAATTTTTATATTCGATTACGGATTGAACATTTTTGTGCGGTGAAAAGTATCAGAAAATTTTAGTAATTTTTATCGTTTATTTAGGTAAATGTACTACTGTGGAAATTATGTAATATTCATCAGTTCAAAAATTAAACGCTAGGAAAACTATTTTCTCGTTAAAAACTTTCATTTTACAAAAAAAAAACATTCATCGACTTTTCAATAGCTGCATTTGTTAAGTAACCACATTTTAAACACTGTACGCAGCAAATTCATACTGATTTTTACCCGAAAATTTTTTTCAATGCCTACACGTACACGGTGCATAATAAACATGCAAACCGACCCCGAGCTGCAGCGTTTGACGAGTATAAAATGTACGCACGTCACGAGTTTCGCGCGAAAAAAGTGGACGCACCGGTCGATGAAAAGAGAGAGGAGTGATCCTCCCGACTGTATATATGAGCATAAAACATATTCGTAAGTTTGATTTTTGAAAAATCACCGATTCCCAGGCTCCTCGTACAAAATCATCGCTGAAAGAGAAAATTGCGATTACGCAGCTCTCCTCACGTCTCCAATGGACATACGCATGCAGAACTTTCTCCGCGCGCGTGCAGCTACGCGGAAAATTGACATCTCGCTCGCAAAGCCAATCTCCGGTGTATATATATACATATATACACGACGATAATATTTGGCTGTATATATAGTAAATTCGTACTTACACTACGCGAGTTATAACTTATGCGAGAATGCGATATGTAGGTGTATAATAAGAAAGGCAGCCTTCGAGCGTGTATATATATATATATATATATATGTATATATGTGTGTGTGTGTGTGTGTACGTTTGAACTCGAGCGAGAGGCGGTTGATCGTTGAGGGAGATATTACGGGGGGGTCTGTAACCGTCGTGTGATATTATGCGATCATGGAATTCCGCGAGTGGATTGTTATACTCTTTTTTTCTCGATCCGAAGGGATAGTGTGGATTAATCGCGGTGAATATATACACACTTTGTATTTTCGTATACGAGACGGAAGGTTATTTATAAACGTGCCTTTGCTAGATTTCAATCTTGAGGCCGGGCGAATCGTTCTGTCAACGTGATGAGACTGTCGTTGACGCATTTCACTATCGTGACTAGAATGTAGACGCGTTTTAGCGAATATTTCAGCTGTCTTCGCGAGACTGGTATCTTTACATCAGCTGTTGCCGATAATCTTAATAAACAAACAAGTTCCGGGAGCAAAAAAATTCATCCGATGCGAATCCGGTATAACATTATTTTTTTAACCCTAGGATACACCCACGAATAAAAGCAGGTCGCTTGAAAGAGTATACAGGGACGGGGTCTAAAAAAGAAAGAGAAGTGCTGCACGGTTTGGATTACTATATATTATTGTATACAGGAGCGCGCGACGCGCTTGAATGAACCCGCACACGCGCGTTTCTATACTTATATGTATATGTATAACGAGCGACATGCGGGATGAAAGCGAGGAGTTTGCCGGTTCCGAACATAATCGATCGGTCGGCTTTCTTTCTGTAGATAATTTTCTTTTTCGTATTTTTCAAGGGTTGATATGCGCTATTGTGTGGAAACGATCCACTTGAGATTCGAGTCCGTTATCGTCTGGTTCAGGAGCTTTAATAGGGTAAGTAACCATCGAATCTTGTTAATTCTTACTTCGATATAAAATGATTTACGATTCATCTGCCCAGAAACTTCTTCCGCATTTGGCTCTAAACACCCACCGCAGCGCAGAAATAAAAGAAATCCCGGGTTTCTCTCCGCAGCTGTCCCCGACAACGGGCCACGTGTCCGGCTCTCGACTCTTTCTATACACTACATACGCGTCCCCGCGCAAAACAACACACGTATGCTGCACAGGAAAGCTGGTAGAACAGAAACCAGGTAGCGAGTATGGCTTTGGCGGTGCCATATAGGTATGCCTATACAAGAGCGAGGCGCTGCAGCCACGGGAGTCCGCATGCCGATCCGCGGACTTTCTAAAGGCCTTCGCGAGCTGCGCCAGCCGCGCGAGTATATATGGCGCAGCTGAGGGTATGCGGTATGCTTATGAGAGTCTGTGGGCGATGCTGTGTGTACACTACGGTGGAATCGGATTTGTGGGGGTTGAGTTGTTTTGATTTGAAACGAGATGAGGAATACGAGCGACTTAGAGGATGTTGTGTGCGTGTGCAGATTTCCTCAAGAATCGGTATGGTATATTATTGTTCGAGGAGTTAGAAATTTGTCATCATTTCAATGTTAGTGTGTGATCAGTCCTTGACGATTTTTTATTAAGTGAATACCGGTTTTGTCTGACACGATAGAGAAGATCGGTAACGCGAAAGTATCTCTAATTAGCCGCCAAAAACGAAATCTGAACTAGATAAATCGGCAAATACCAACTCCTTATCTGCATAGCGCGAAAACCAACACACAAGATTCCTACAAGCTCACGTGGACACGTTCGAGTGCCGCGCATACACATGCCATAAGATTCGTTCTCGATCTCGTTACGCAAACTCCGGAATTTTCGAAGAATTTCCAGTCGATCGGCAAAAAAACCCGTGCACTTTTCAAGCATCGGCTTTCGCAAGTCTCCTCTAGAACAAATTCCACGGATATAGCGCTTGCGAATCGCTCCGACCCAGAGAATCGTAAAAAATCGTTAAAATAACGATAATACTATACACGAGTCAAAAAATAACACCGTGACGATGTACACACGCGATGCATGGGACGGGAGAAAGTGCGCGCGGACATCGTGCGTCGTGTCAGCATCAGACTTTTCAGTTGTTGTTGTTGTCGTTGGCCATCATAAGCAGTGATTTCTTTTCGCGCACGCGCCGATACACGATCGAGTGTATCTCTATTTTGGTCGTCCGCGTGTTTACCAAATTTTTGGAAGGAATATCCGCGCAAACGGGTCACCGATCCGAGAATGCGTGTAAAAATAAAAAAAACTTTATTCACACGTAGAATTTCAAATTTAAAACCTATACCAGTCCTGATACCGCATCTATTATCAATAACACGCGGAAGTCCTTAAGCGGGGAGTCTCAGCTGACAGGTATATATAACAACACTATATGCGCGCATACACGCTATAAGACAGCCTCACAGCTGCGCGACCTGCAGGAATGCCGCGCACGACTCTCGGCGCGATCTATGCGAATGTGTATAGATCCTCCCCTCCTATGCGCAGTGCATGCATAGGATCTATCGCGCACACAGGAGAATGTCCGCGCATTATATGTCGCGCTAGAAAGCTAACTAATTGCGCGCTTTGCTCGACGATATGTGGGAAAAATGGCGATCAACACTGGAGAGTTTTTTCGACGAGAAGATTCTTTTTCTTGAAGAGATTTTTTCATTATTTGCGTATTTAATTATAGGGAACATATACGTTTACCGATACGATGAATGAAGCGGTGGTGCTTCAAACTACACGAATTAACGCGCAGGTATAGAAATAGGCGAATGAAAGGAATTAAAATTGTTTTAAAAATTCCTCTCTAATATCCCGTTTCTTCGAAGGTACACTAGGCGATTTGGTTAGCAACTCGTAAAGGTTGAGCACACACGCGGTTCATTACGTACATGTCTCATTTAGCCGTGGACGATGATGAGATTACTCACGAAGGCATTTCGCTGCTACCGCTCTTTCTCAGCAGATAGTGCGTGTACACATAAAACTCGCGATTATCTTCGCAGATAATCGATTTAATTGCGTCGCTTTTTTCGCGACGTCGCTCTGTAATTAAATTGTGTATATTAGACACTCATCGAGAGAAGCAACTCGCTCGTCGGCGGCAAAAGTTCTATATTTATAATTTCCAAATTCCACGTATTCATCTTCCGGCGGTACGTATATATACTATGCGCGAGAAACAGCAAGAAGAAGAGGATATCGCGTGGAGCCGGTTATTCGATCGAGCAACACAGAAAAAAGTCACACCGTTACGACCAGTTTCGACGATATGTATTTTTGCGATACAACGTTCTTGCCTCCCGTCGATCGTTAATTCGCGCAATTACCCAAGAGGAATACGAGTGTCATGCCTGCAGCAGAAGCGGAAAATTGAATCATTATTCGCGTGTTCGATGAAAAAACAACTGTGCGTCGCTATATATGTATATAATTCGATTATACATAATACGATATCGAAAACACGAGCATATATGGGATAGTGACGGTTGGCAATTTTTTGCGCTATACGCCGAAAAAGCGGGTATTCAAATTTCGCGGCGATTGCGAAATCGTTTGTCCTCCAGAAATATCGGCAAGAGAGACCGTTTATGTATATATACTAATAAAGTTTTGATTCACAAAAATAGTGTTCAAAATAACTTTCAAGACGATTTTCACCGTGTTTTTTTGGTAAGAAACAAAACGAAATTGTGACAGCATTCGAGGTTATGTTCATTTTACATCTAATCCTGAATCGTCGAAAATCGAACACAACGAATGAGCATCTCATAAAGACAATACCCGAGTCGTACACACACGTTTCTCCTAAACTCAACCGACAAATGACAGCATCCGTTCGACTCCAAGTAAACTAGCCGATTTCCAAAATACCGATCTCCTCTCGCGTTTTTTCTCAAAATCACCATAAAAATACCTGTCCCGACACACACACCGGACCACAACAGCAGCATCTCGCGCAAATCCAACGCCTGCAATAGGATATAGAGATACGCGCCTTGTATATAGAAGCGCAGCAGCAGCTGAAAACGGGTTTGGCCTTATAGTCGTGCAAGAAACGCGCCAACAGTCGTCCGGTGCGAAGCTCGGGATTTTCCCAGGAAAATCGAACCCAGTCCATTCCGTTACGGCCGCCGGTCGCTCTCTCTTAATTGCAGGTAAATAGATGACCTGGACATCGACCCTATATTCTATATATCCACACCTGTGTGCCGCGTTGCTTGGGTACCTATGGGTAGCTGCGTATATATATAGATATATAAGACACCGGATAAGAGAGACGAAATTCTTGGCGACCGATGCCCGCGCTTGGACATTATATGGATTCCAGACATTTTTTCTGTCAAGGCGACGGTGCGTGTACCTAGTATATATAGTCGTTCGAAAGCCTGTCGTCGAAGTAGTTTGTCTGCGTGTGGGTATAGGAGTTAGGGAACTTTTATGAGTTATAAACCGATTTTTTCAGAAAACTCAATAAGGACCCTGTAATAATTGTAAATATATATATATGCATACATACATATATATATATATATATATATATCACAGCGCCATATATTCGAGAAACGAATGTCGGCTATCGGTGTTTATTTTTTCTGCTACTCTTTAATATATCTTTGTGATCGCCGATAAAGTCATTAATATAGATAAGGAAGCAAAAGCGCGCGAGGTCTACATTACACGCGGTCACGTATTATTGACGCAGTTCTTACACACACACACATTCTTTCTCTCGTTAATAATTTGTTTATTCGCGTAAACAACGATCGATATACATACCTCGTTATGACCAACAGTATACCCGCTACAGACGTTAAAACTCTCGAGGTATGTGTACAACGACGTCCAAAACAACACAATAACAAACGTTCCACGAACTGCAATCAACGAAATCCGCGTTCATTACCCCACTTATGTCGATTAGAAAGTAATACGCACACACACACACGCAGACACACCTCGGAAAACGTTTCCTCCTTCGCATATATAAGTACACACACGCGCGTTCACCTGTCTCTCAAAACACTCGTGTGTAGGTATATATATATATATATATATACCTACATCAATGAATGACCGAAATTCGCGCGTTTACGGTTCCGCTGCATAAGCAACATTCTTTTTTTTCACGAGGCGCGGGGACTTACGCAATACTTATGACTGCGCGATAATCGATTACGGACTATACAATCTGCGAGCCACCGCCACCGCGATCGAAATTACGCTTTTCTTTTTAATAAAACGAGGATTACATAATCTTCACCCGTCGACGTTTCTGTGTCTACAAACGCCACGAGTGATCCTTTGGCTGCGATTACGTAATGTCTGAATAGCGAAAAAAAAATTGTAACGGACACACCGGTGTCGTCCTCGACTCTGTATTACACCCGATCTAACGCAGTTTTTTTTTCATCGACTCGAAAGAGACCCTAAAATTGTCAATTATACCGAGCTGCATTCTTTCCTCAACGGCATTGAGAGATCGATGCAACGCCCATCTCACGTGTGTCATTGTATATCTCACTGCGCTGACAAACGCATCTCGCACACCTGTGTATGGCTAAAGCTCATTTGTATTCGAAATGAGCATTCCATTTCGGGGTATACACGGCGTCGATGAACCTGTGCCGATGACTATCGTCACCCTATACACAAAACACTGCTCCTGCATTTATTCATGAAAATCTCGGGACTGAGCTGTCTCCTTCTTTTTTTCATTCATTCATTTATACGAGTACGTTTATAGAAGTCCCTTCTGTGCGTTAATTTTCATATATATATATACACGAGCAAGTATATATATATACGTCGTCTGCTACGAGGATAATGACACGCGCATGTTGCGAGGGATGAGGCTCATTTTTGTTGTGCAAATGCGTATATATAAGCGCGCTCGAGAGGCTATTATATATGTGAATGAGCTCGTTTGTACACGGGTAACGAAGCGATCTCTGTGTGTATTTTATCGCGTCGCCGTGTAAGGTCGCACACACACACACACACACACACACACACACACACACACACACACACACACACACACACACACACGAGTCGATTTCGATTTTTTTTACTTTGTCGTAAGTATGTAGATAGACAGAAGCTTACCAACAAAAATACAGTACACTCACCCTTATTCCTGCGCCACTGCCTATAAAGCAGCGCAGCTACACCGACGAGTAGGCAGGTGGTGAGAAAGGTACCGATCACGGCGCCGGCAACGCTGCCCGGCCCGTAACACGTCTCTGGCTCGTCCATCTCTTCTTCTTCTTCCCTCTATATCTCCGAAGCTTCCCTCCACTCGCTGTGAGTACAGTACACACAATGCAGACTCTCAATTCTCTCCCTTCGCATACAGCGCTCGTATATGTAGGTGCGCTGCAGAGGATTCGAGAGACAACGGCTCGGAAAATGGAAAATATCATCGACTCACATCACACGCGGATCGAACACTTCCTCACGCACACGTGTAGCGGCCGCATAATATTACGTTACACTGAACGGCGGCGATGTAAACATTAAACATCCCTCGACGAGAAGATGGCCGCGATGAGAGACACGAAATGGCGGCTCAGCCGGCGCCGGGTTGCATCATAACCTCTCACTGGTGTGCACACATCCACGCGTGTACTTGTTTACGTACTTGTATTATTTTCTGTACAGCCGAAGTGAAAGAGAGAAGAGAGAGAGAGAGAGAAAGCTGGAAGACTGCGTAAATACAGACACGTGTGACTCGAGACGTGTCCGGCTGGGTACTGAGAACGGCGGCGTCGTTGCCGCCGCCAGTAGACTGGAGAGCGGCGGCGGCGGCCGCGTAGGGGGAGGAGAACCGACGACGCAGGTATATACGCGCGTGCAACAGGTGCTTCTCTCTTCTGCACGTATAGCACGGACAGTGTGCTGTGGAGAGAGGGACGACGCGTAGGTATATTCCTCGGGTGGGAGGGAGAGAGATGGACGGACAGGTTAGGGGATTCGTTTGTGAATTGGCGGGGGGAAGATGCTGCTGCTTTTAGGTGCAACGAGACGAGATGTTGCGATGCGCTTTGAAAGAGCCGAGAGATTTCTCTTGGTTTATTCGATGATCGATCTTCTTTTTTCGGGAGACGAGAGTTGTGCGGCTGAGGGAAAGGACCTTTTGGGAGGGTACAAATTAGGGTGGCTTTGTACCTGTTGCTTGTAGTGCGATGATGCGAGGGGTAGCTTCGTACGAGATTTTTCGGTGACGTTGACCGTGTTCTCTTATAACTGAAAATTAACTGAAAATTTGTATTTAACTAAAAATTAACCGTGAAAATTAGCCAACGTATCGTTAAGGTTTCTACCAGGGTAATATTCTGAAAAAATTGTACAAATACCATTGTACATATACAGACATTAAAAGAAATACACTACACTTTACAACTGAGGAAACTAGAGGAGTAGAGCATACACTCGCGCCCTTCGGCTTCCAAGCCGTGAGAAAAATTCCCTCCGAGGCCTTCCTTCGGGTAATTACGCCCGACAACGACGAAGACACGAGCCTCCGTATAGCGCGAAATTTACACAGTGCGTGTCGCGGGATGGAATTACAGCGCGTAGGCAAGTATATTTATAAGTAAGGTTTACGATCCGGTCGCGTGTTTTTGCGCGCGATTTCTATATATTATGCGCGCGATGCGCTTCCGCGCACGCGCAAAGCGATGAGAAAAATTTTTATTGGTTAATTGCGGGAAGAGCGCAGACATGCTTTTTGTCGTTGATTTTGCCGTTGTCGGGTGTTAATTGGACGTTCGATTTTCTTAGCGAAAGCTTAATTCTATTTTTCGATGACTTGTGCAAAGATATGAGCTTGAATCGAAAAGTATATACGTAAAAATGTAGAACATAATAACGGCGGAAAATTCAAAATCTACCGAACGCAAATTTGAAAAACCGTTTCATATTATACAACACAGCAAAAGCTGAACCTTTCATTCCATCCAGCCGGCAACTTTTACCCGGTCGCGGAATGCACTGCTATACACACTTCGTGATTTTCTCGGCTGCGTACTTATGTACCTACCGAACTCCGTATACATATATACACGCGCACATGTGGGAAAAGCAGTCGGAGCGCGGGCTAATTATGCGCGATTAATGCTCCACTTTCCGCGCGCGCTCTTTAACGTCTGTATTATTATACGGTAATTGCTTCGAAGCTGCGGATAGAGAAAGACTATATATATATGGGGAACAGGACAATTAATAAACGCGTAGGTGCTGCGTGTTCTCTCCTGGAATTTCGTAATGATCAACTGGATTCCGATGTTCGTTATTTTTTTTCGCGAGCGACTTTGTTTACAGGAACGTGAAAGTGGAATTCGCTATGGTGATGATTGTATCTATTATGTACACTTGGTCGGGGGAGGGTTCGCTATACCGATGTGAGATACGCTCATATATTTGTGTGTGTGTGTGTGTGTGTGTATATATATAAGAGCTGCGCAAGATATTTTAATTGACGAGAGATATATGAAGTTCGTGGAGGATGATGGTTAATTGATTCAGACTTTTGTGGAGATGGTTTGATTTTATAGTGTAGGGAAAAAAATTTTTTTTGTAAGTATAAACTTTTGGATTTTTCTGAATATTTAAATTTACATATTTTTGATATTCTTACGATATATCATCACATATCTTATGATGTATTTATATGCGGGTTGATTGCATTTTTTTTAGTTAAGTTTAAACAGCAAATAAAGGGTACTGAAATTACATTGATCATGTAGAAGCAACAATACTTCTGATTACAACAAATTTTTTTAATTTTATCCAACGCGATGGTAGAAGTCAATCATAATGAGGTACAAAATTTATTTTAAATATATTTTAACTAATCGTATTATTTTGTGCTTTTTAGAGTTTGATCATATATTCGAACAACAATCTCATGACTTATTGTATTAAGATCATTTTTCACGATGCAATAATTTAAAATTGGCGGGAACAATCGATAGGTATAGTCACGTGGCTAACGACTCGACAATCGATTTTTTTCTCAGTTCGAGATATGCCAGCTTGTGTTGTTGTCGTCGTGAATAGCCGACGATCTGTCACGATAAAAAACTCAAAAATGGATAATATTCTAACGTAAACGTGTTAAATTAATGCTGAAACATGAGTTTCATCGAAGACACGTTTATCATTCTTATTACTCAGGTACGACAATGTGTTTTATCTCCTTTGAGCCTTTTATAACCTCAATGCGCCGCATTTTGAGGTTAACCATCATTCTGTTATTTTTATTTTTATTGCTAATATGTGAAAATTTACGGTATTTTGGATTTGATAGTGCATTTTACTACGTTGAATAATGTCGTATTTATTGAAAAATATTATTTTTATCAGTTAAACAAGTTTTGTAGTCATACAATTTTAAACATTTCCAAGACCGAGTTAAGTATAGCAAGAGTTTTTGCAAAATACTTTGAGGTTTAAAAACGTTTTTTCAATTTTAGATACTCTTCTTCTTAGGAGGATGGGTTTTCTTTGTAAAACAGCTCTTTCGAGACTACGAAGTCCATCACAGGCTTGTCCAGCTCATTTTCTCAACAACATTTTCACTGTCTTGCACTATGTTCGAATTGATCATTTTTGAAATTGTTGGTGTTCTTGAAAGCAGGTAAATTTTATGTGTTTCATTTTTTTACAATTAAAGATAACATGTAATCAATAATAAGATTTTATTGCCCATTGCAGTTCCAGGTCATTCCACTGGAAAGTTGGCCTTTATTCACTATTATTCATGGTGATAGTTTTGATACCATTCTATATTGCCTACTTCATCATTAGTAATATTAGTTTTGGTGAGTGAATATTAAAATCAAAAAACAATTAATTTTCATATATTTGTTCGGCAAGAATAATGTAACTATTAAACTGTTTCTATTCGCTTACAGTAAGACTGAACTTAATAAGGCCTTTAACTGTTCTGATCTATCTTTTCTACCTGTATTTATTCTGGAAATTGGGAGATCCGTTTCCGATACTTAGTCCAAAGCAAGGCCTTCTCTCAATCGAGCAGGGAGTCAGTAGGATAGGTGTCATTGGCGTAACAGTGATGGCCCTTTTATCAGGTTTTGGTGCTGTGAATTATCCCTACTCATCAATGGCTTACTTTATGAGACCAGTATCATATGCTGATGTTCAAGCAATAGAAAGGCGATTGCTCCAGACAATGGATATGATTATTGCTAAGAAAAAGCGAATTGCCTTAGCTAAGAGGGGAGAGGTCAAATCTTTGCAGACTGATTCTAGATCTAGACTATGGGGGATGTTAACTCCTTTAGCAGTTATGAAAGGAAGCCAAGAGAGTAAGTATTAATATTATATATAACATTAAATTGCCAAAAAAAACCACGCAACGTACTCTAACATGTTTTAGATATTAAGCAATTACAACAAGAAGTGTCAGCCTTAGAAGAATTGTCTCGACAATTATTTTTAGAAGCGCACGACATTCAAAACGCTAGAGAACGTTTGGAATGGGCTGCCACCTGGAAAGGAAAATATTTTAACTTTTTAGGATACTTCTTTTCAATTTATTGCATGTGGAAAATTTTTATTGTGAGTATGGTTCATCTTTCAAAATATAAATTTATATTTGCATAGGCACAGCCTAGACAATGAAACCTTTTGCACTTAGTCCACGATAAATATTGTGTTCGACCGAGTGGGAAAGAAAGACCCGGTGACAAGAGGAATGGAAATAGCTGTGCACTGGATCGGCTTCAATATCGACGTTAACTTCTGGTCACAGCACATATCGTTTTATCTCGTCGGCTGTATCGTCGTAACGTCCATCAGGGGATTACTGCTCACGTTGACGAAGGTTGGGCAAACGTTTCATTCTCATTTCAACCCAAGGTTTAATTCAAGTTCTAACTGACAAACTTATTGATTCTAGTTTTTCTACGCTATATCAAGCAGCAAATCCTCCAATATTATTGTACTGATACTTGCTCAGATAATGGTGAGATATGTGTCATATTATAGTAGGAATTACACTTTCCTTATACTATTCTTTAAATTAAAACAATGAAAAGATTTTCAAGCTAAAGCGAATATTTTTTAGGGAATGTACTTTGTCTCGTCGGTGCTATTGATGCGTATGAACATGCCGGCGGAGTACCGGATCATAATAACACAGGTTCTAGGCGACCTGCAATTCAACTTTTACCACCGCTGGTTCGACGTAATATTCCTGGTATCTGCGCTTTCATCCATCGGATTCCTGTACCTGGCGCATAAACAAGCTCCCACCGAGCGCATGTGAGAAACCCCTGACTATGAATGTAATTATTTGTTACACACACACAAATGCAACGCAGAAACAATGAAACAAGGATGAAGAATGACAATTTTTAATAGGGTTTTAATCACTATTGTTAATCTATAATGCAACCTACGAAATTCTATTTTTTATACATTCCGCAAGTGTGCGTTAGATATGAGTGGAGGTACGAGTGCATTTTAAAAATAGATTTTCGTATGTAAAAATTGTAAATAATGTCTCGAAGGAAGTTTAATAAATAGATAAGATTCTTTACATAATGTTTCAAGTGTTCTGGTTGTCATTGTACAAGTAAGATGCCGGATTGGGGAAAAAAGGTACGCGAGACTTATCATAGAATCTTTTTATTTATCAGAAAATCATACAGCAAAAGCATCGAAAGTATACAGAACGTATGTAGTATTTAGCAAGAGGAACGTGAAAAAGTTTCGCGAGGCGAGAAACGAAGTGCCGAACAAGCTCATCTCGTTTGCTCGCCTCGCAAAGTCGGTATTCCCTGTGTATTAGTTTAGTTTTATTCTCATTTTTTTATCTCGATATTTTGTTTTCCATATAGTAATCTTTTGTCTGTCTCTGCACTGCGCGAAAAACAAAGCCTCTGTCGTACACATCTCGTCGTTTTCAATTTCAAGGAGGTTCAAAATGTATTCTCTCTCAATTTTTCTCGACTCTTTCTCCCTCTAATTTAAAAACTTAAATGTTTTCAGAGTGACGCTTTTATTTAAAATATATCATCGGGATACTTAAATTTATCAGCTGCAATACAATCGAGAATTCTTTCCTTTCTCTTTTATTTTAACGATAAACGCAGGAAGGCGTCACAATCCGTACTACTGTTCCACAGCGAGAATTCATAAAACAAAGCGACATTTTATACAAATAGCTCTGTGATACTTAAATTTAACGTCCTACTATGGCTTTATTGTTAGAATTTTTATTTATATATATTTATATAATATATAATATATGTAGAGAGCTATTAAATTATCGTTCGGAGAGTCGCGGCTTCAGGAGATCGAGAAGTGAAACTTTTTTGTTTTAATATTTTTACACATTGTCGTGAATAAAGAAAAGAGCTTGGAAAGAAAATATAGTTACGATTTGCGATCAACTATAACTAGAGAAAACAATAGATATACATCTCGAAATCCTGAAGTCATTTTTTTCATCTTCGCCAAAAACGCATGTGTTGATCGTGAACGTGTCGTCTGTATTTTATACGTGTGTATGTGTGATATTAAGTGTGTAAATCCAACGTCTATCAAACCGCTCTTAACATTAGATTCGTCCCAAATTATGTGTGTGTGTGTCTGTATTTGTGTGTGTTTGTGTGGTGTGTGCGCGCGCGTGTGTGCCCTTCATTGTCGATTTGTCACAATCGTTTAATCGAATCACGACTATCTCGTACATTTATTTATATAATGATTCATATATACTTATTTACGCTTAACCATTAGTGACTGCAAGTAGTTTAATGATTAATTACGAATGATTGCGACGAAAAGTGTCACGTTTATGGGGTGTGTATATCTTTCTCGTGTTGTGTTTGTCTGATGTGTAGTCACTGGCCGCGCTCTCACGCGTAACTTTTTGTTTACCCTCTCTCTTTATTTTTTATCATCTTTTCTTCCTATCATAATCACTCGCTCGGTCTCTTTCTCTCAAAATCGTCTCTTTCATCGCTCACACCCTTAAAACGGACGGGTACCGATGGCTGCCATCGGCCGACCCGACCGACTACTACGTATTTACATAGACTTTTTGGAACATTTGCGCATTCGTAGGGGTTCTTCGAATGCACCGAGAAAGGAGTTTCTTGTTTTGTATTTTTTTTGTTGCGGTAAACAACTCTAGGAAGGAAATCATAAGATGCCGCTGGGACGTTCTAATTAGGTATGCCAATGATTGATTTCTTGCCAGTGCCAACGAGTGATCGAAACTTAGTACATACAAGGCTACCAAAAATCTGTGAGAATGTTTCATTTTTGTTCTTTTAATCCTTTATTCATCTATTTGGGTTGATTTTTCAACGGTTTGATGTGTTATTGATGACTCAAGAGAACTTACGCTTTACGTTATTTATAATACCTAAATAATATTGTTTTCATTTAACGCTAGATCTACAAAAAACACGTGTGAGGGACAATTGCATTTTCAGCCGAGTGCTGTTTCGGAGTTTCGTCCATCAGGAGGCTCGTGAAAAAAAAAGCGTCCCGATGGATCTTCGCTGCGGAATCGCAGTTCTTACAAATCTTATAGAAACGCAGGGGGGATGCGTAAGCCTGAGCTGCTTTACCGACTAAGTTCCACATTAGGACCAAACATTTTCTATTGACCCCGATGTGCATTAATTTTGTTGTGTATCTATTGATAATATTTGACAATTTTAAACGTCTGCAACAAATTTACTTGGTCGGTAAGCAGTCGGTCAATACAGCATGCCCTTACAAACGGAAAGTAGTTTTACAAATATACGCCATCACCTAAAAACGCAGCATATCAGAATCGTACGAATAGCTCGAGGAAAAGGCATTTTCCAGAGCTTTTATAGTATTAATTTCGCAAAAGTTCTATCAAAAATGCGCATCGTTAGCAAAACTTACTTAAAATCCAGGCTATCGAAACGTTCCTCGCAACTTGTGACCCCTTGAAAAAAGGAGCCAAGATCGGGCGCGCTTTAATTTTTTTAATGGACTGTACTCGCAGGCATCGGCTTCTGAGTATTTAAGGGGATACCAGAGTTCCGTTTTATCGACGTCACATTTTTTTAGTAAATCAAACATAAAGACGCAAAGGATTTTGCATATCTCTCGTTGAACATAAAAAAAATTGGTAGCTTTCTAACATCGACTTGACTCTATTTTGCATCGATAAAATAGAGAGATCTGAAACCCTCTTAATACTGACTGGAACCCCAATATATGGTATTCGAATACACAATGAGAAAAAATGAATGAGAGACTCAATGAACTCAAATTTTCACGCGCTAAATTATATACATACAAGTCAATTAGCTTTTCGTTGTTCACAACAATGAAAAGTTTAGCTTTGAGAATTTGGGTTGGCGATAGATGAGTCCTCGATACATTTTCTTTTATTGTGTACAATAGATTTTCCAATTTATCTTTAAAATCCCATCAAGGCTCATCAGTCCATCTGACGGCGACACTCACTTTGCTTTTCGAACCGTCGACTGCATCACGATCGGATTCTCTACTACGCTTTTTTTGGGTGGATCATTTTTTAACGCTGTTTAGATTCAGAGTCTCCTTATCATTTAATATTTAATCTTAAAAAACACCCTGACTCTACAGTTTTTTCAAACCGTTCTTTCTTGCATTAATCCAGTCAAGCTACAATGGTTGATTGCATCTTATAAGGATATGCAAGTAACTTGTTATCAACTGAGCCAAATTTGAATTCAACGTTATTATTTACATTATTCATCATTCATTGAATAAAAATTATAGTTGTAACCGACTTTGGAATACATTATTGTTGCTGCCTCTATTATAGATTAGATTCTAAGTTATATTTGCGATTTAATTGTTCTTAGCTTTACTCAGAAGATAACACGAAGTTTTCATATCCCCTATAATGTATCTTATGTAAGTTTATGATTCCGTTTTTCATTTTCTTTGCTTTTAAATATGCATTTAAATTCTGCTTTATTTGGCGTGAATTAGAAAAAGCGAGCCGGCAACGCGTGTCTACATTTTAATATTATCTACAAATTTACAATTATCATTGTAAAGCTGTGTTAAGTGAACGAAACTAAAACGTCTCCTTTGCTCAGTAGATATAGGTATTATAACGAGTTTATTAATACAGTTTGATTTTTTTAATATGTTAAAGATGATTTGTAGTATTTTGCCCTTTCATCTTCATATTGGACACGCGTTTACCAATCGCGAATATTTATTTATATTATTATTATTAACGATGATAATTGATGAGATGAGCAAACTGTATGTAGCTCAAAACTTGTTTTGTTTTTAAGCGACAAGCTGAACATTAAGACACATCTATACAGAGAGATAAATTTCTACTATTTTCTTCGATTTTTAGTTCTTTTCGACTCTAGTGAGCAAACAGTGGTATTTAGATTTTATACATATATATGTAATAATAATTACTTTAATCAATAATATTCGTTATTCGTCCCAACAACAAGTTTTATTCGATACTAATTCTGTTATTTTTAGTAATCTGTCTGTTTTTCGTCACTTTAATCAAGGTTAATACGTTTTTTTTGTCATTTTTTCGATTTTCCTTTAGTTAATAACCGAGTAATCACTACCTCAAAATTGCTCTTTAATTCAAATGATCTAGAGTAAACTAGTAAGTGACAAAATCGAAAATTACGAACACTTTCTAAATACAATTAAACGGTAATTTCAAGATAGTGATCTTGCTTTGCAAATATTTACCTCATCATTTAACTTTTAAATTAAACTTATGTACTTTCTTTTCTATCATCAATGGGCAATATATCTCTGTATATTATATATTATATATGTATAGATTGATATCAATACGTAACATCGATCTTTAATTCTTTTAAAGTTTTTGTGTTTCTGAGAGATTGCTATAATTGAACTCGCCGCGCTGTATAAGCGCAGGCGTTGTTATATATACTCCAGTTGTCGTGAGCGCATGGGTTGGATTGTTCAGCGTTTAACTTCGTCAAAGATGTTTTGTTTATTTAGTTTCCGACGCTTTGCGGCACTTTCAAATCATCGGACAGAAAATTTGACTACTTTTTTATGCCACGAACTGGGCGATTATTTAGATATGAACACGACATGCATCAAACAATCTTCGTTATCTGTTTATTATAAATCTCGTATGGATTTTTTATCGAATTCAACAGAATTAAGATGATCATTCTTTCGAGTTGATGTACGAAAATCGATATTCAAGAAGCAGAATCGGTTTTTCATGGTTGAATCTCGGGTGAAGATATTTATTATGTCATTGAATAAAATTTGAATTTGTGATATCGATTTCCTCACATTCTCGAAAGCGCAGTCGATATAAAAGCTCGTAAAAAAGGGAACATCTACAATTTAACTTTGTTGGTTTTAAAGTTTCATTTGAATTTCAACGAAATATAGTTTCTCGATTTTTCGAAGGCAATGAAGAAAACGATGTTTTATTTACCCTTGTCAATTGATACATATACAGAAATTTCTGTACAACTTCAACATCATAACTTGTCTCGATTATGGCTTAATTTATTTTATAGTGATAAAAGAGCAATTGCGACTTAAAAAATAGTCGAATAATGGTAGCCTTGCGACCCCAACAGCTTTTAATCATTGTTTTCTTATTTTTGTTCGTTTGTACGCGTGTATTTAAACATTTTGATCGTTATAATTGTACAAAACTCGAGCGTCTAGGCTCTTTTCAGCGCTTCAAACTGGCAGTATCATCAATAAGTAGATAGCAAATACTTATAATACAGTTAGCATCTATTAGCGAGACTCGGTACTTCTATTTTCTCTGGACTTGTTTGCTCATCGTTCCTTTTTTCGACTTTTTCACTCTATCCTAAATTCATCTGTCAATGCTAAATGTAAGAATACAATAAGGTAAATAAAATTCTGAATTACACATTCGGTTACAACAGTTATACTCATGTCATCCGGAAATTACTATCAGATGTATATTGAGGAGAATGCAATCACCGAGTCGCGTAACAACTTATTCCAGTACAAAAGCATTCCACTCTTAATTATTTCTTGTACGAACTTAAGTATATTAGTCATACAACACTGTTAAGGTCTTCGTAGCATTCATCGACTCGAAGTGCAATTAAATAAAAATAAAAATATCCATATAAGGCTTTGAAAAATAAGCTAAAAATATTCATTTACATAATGAAGTCCTTCATTACGATGATGTTGCATATGTGTAGTAGTGAGTCACCCCGATAGCATTTATATAGCAATAGTCATTTTTTTTGTCAAGGTTACTCGATTTATAACTACAGTTGCTTTTTTGGTACGATCAACGCTCTCTCTTCTCTTCTAACCCGTAGACTCTTGTCCTCGTCGTCATCCAAGACCAGAGACGATCGCTATCTTGTTCCTCAATAAATTAATAGGTTATCGTCGTCCGTCCTCTCCTTTATAGAGGCTTTTTTTCTCCCGTGTTTTCGGTGGTCGTCTCCTGCTTCGATAAACCATCCTTCTACGAAGACCAAGAGAGAGAAAGACTCATCCAGACTTACAAACTACGTCAGTATATCTTTAAAACTCGTAACTCGGCGTCGGCCATCTTGTGAGTGATGCACCGATTGCGACAAAATGGCGGCCAACTCTTTCTCTCTCCGCGTCGTTCGAAATCGCTCGGGAGCAGCTCGTGTTGAATGTTCGTCGAGGTGTTTGGAGAGCTTACAGCAGCCACTTGACGACGAGCAGCGTCAGCAAATGGGGTAAGATGAAGCCAGGCACTGAGGCGCCACTTCCCGTCACATAGATGTCGCTTTCTCTCAGCATCGCGTCGTCGATCACGTGAATAATGCCGTTGGTACAGGCAACGTCCGGTCGGATCACCTTGATCTTCTTACCCATCCATTCGATTTGGTAGCCTGGAACAGTTAAGCTCTGTTGTAGAGATGGGTTACATTCGAGGGAAGGATGTGGTGGTTTCTGGGAGAACTTTGAGTTACAGCAAAGCCACGTGTGCGTCGGCCCAACTATAGATTTTTAAACATTGACAAGAAGCATCTGCGAATGATTTGATTGTGAAAACAAAAGGTAATTCGATTAGTTTTTTTTATTTTAAAATTGTCGCTGTGCAATAAAAGTGTCCTTTGTAAAATATACATTTCGCAATGTAAAATAAATCTTAAAAAAGGGGGCATATTTTAATAGCACAGGTTTGGCAGATTTAGTACATAATCATTTCTCTGTGTAAAAAGTTTGTTAACGTGAAAACATCGATATGTTGCTTTGCTGTTTTTAAATATGAAATTACGAAGCGTTACGACATTGAGTAACTTAGCATCACATGGATATCGCCGTGTCGCTAAAAAATATATTGATTAAAGTCGTTGGTGATGTGAGTGTGTATAGTATTATACCTAAAGAAAGTACATGAAAAGAAAGAAACTTAAGGACAAATAATACGTACGAATACGTTCATGTAACAAATTAAAAAAATCATCAATTAAATCATGAACTCATTATTAAAAGCTGTGAAAACATTGAAATCAATACAACAGTAAGTAGAGAGATTAAGGAAAAAAATTATCTGCTGAAGTGAGAAGAAAAAAACGCAATAGAATAATAACTGAAATAAAAGCAAAAAGCATTATAAAGCACGTTTCAATACTCGCGGCGGCAAAGCGCTCGCTCTCTCTCCCGACTAATCCCCGTCGTGGAACTCGACCGAATCTCCTTATCTGCCACGAGTAGATTTAACTACTGCGAAAAACCACCTTCCAACGGCTTATACTCCTACAAAGTTCGAGCAAAGATTACATGAACCGAGAAAACGTCTCTCTCTCTCTCTCTCTCTCTCTCTCTCTCTCTCTCTCTCTTTCTCTTTAAAAAAAAGAAAAGCGTGTGATTCGCGTTTTATCGCGCTCGGACACGCCCGAAATTTTTTAGCGGAAAAAAAGGAGTAAGTAGGCTATAGTTGCCGCGAAGGACACGTAGCAATTAGCGCAGCGCGAGGGTAATCAAGGAATTTGCATTTAAATGACGACCGAAAGGTGCATAATTAATCGTGGTACTATGAGTCTCGCATAACACGTTGAGGAGTATCGTTCTTTCGTCGAAATTACGTTTTTCACGGGTAGAGAAGATCAAGCGATTTCGCGCGTACGGCGATTTAGATAGACGAGCGGAATAACTATGTTGGTGTAGTGTGATTTATGCGGACGGTCGTTTCGTTTTATTGATAAACGAACAATCGTGTAATTTTGTATAGACTGCGATTATTATTATGCGCAGGCTTTGAGGTTTCACTGCTATTTATTTCCTCGGAAAAAAGTTGATTTCGTTAGCTCATTATATTCAGAGATTCCATTTGATTAATCATTGTTTTGCATGATGAGTATTGCGAAAATAAGCAAAATTATATCTGTTGAAAAAACAAAAGTGAACTATACGTTGATAGTAAGCGCGAATTTGCAAATATATTTGATAGCGTTATAGGGTATATAAAACTCGCATTTTTTGGCAAAGCCTTCATGCGAATTCTGCCGCAGACGCATAAAAGCCATGATTTATATATATTCCCTTGACAAATGATGATGATTTATTTCGTGCTTGAAGACTCAGTGCGTGACTGTGCTAATGATTTATCACTGCGTTGGTATATATACCTATATATGTATTCTTTTGAAACTACATACACGAACGACAATATTGCCTCATATTTTTCCTAGTTGTACATACATAAAGAAATGAAGGTATTAAAAAAATGAATCTTTTTCAGGATATATGAAATAAAAAAATTTGTTTCATTTTCAAAAGAATACACGGCAATATTAAGCGTTGTTGACATTCGTGACTGTTGCTAAAGCGCGCGTGTCGCACTAAGCATGATACACTGACTCACCGCCCGCGCCTGTGTTCGGACGAATCGCGTTTTCGTCGTCTCGGTTCTTCTCGTCTGGATGGTAATAAGATTAGATATTTTGTAATAACGAAGACAGACATATAATGGAAGACTGATCTATTCTTAAATTTACGGATGATTCGACTACACATACAAAAGCATTCAAAAGCTTTTTTTATCCTTAATGTTTTTTTTTCATTTTGATAATACAACTGTTATTAAATTTGGGTTAATGGTTATCACAAATCGTTACTTCTTACTTGTTAGTTACAAACTTGTTTCGTTATTTAGGTACCGTCTTTCCTTTTCATGTACAAGTCGATTGAATTGTCATGTATCTGTATAATACCTCAAAGTATCGCGAAATTCATGTCACTCGTCTATTTTTTAGAGTAGCAAAAATAGAAAATACTTACTATCCCCAGCTTCTCGAACTTTGATGACGAGCTTGTCCCTCATGGATTGCAGTTGCATCAGCTTACCCTCCTTGTCCATCTCGACGAGTCTCTTCATCGTAAACGCCTCACCGACCACTAGATGTCGCTCCAGAATTTGCTTCGTCTGTAAATGAAATAAACGGGTCAGCCTATATTTCTATATTGGTCGACTCGATTCGAGCGATTAGATGACTTACGTGATAGGCAAAGTCAGACATGAACATCTTCTTGTAGACAGAGGGTTGCATGATGTGCAGGTCCTGCCAGGCCTTGTCCTGGGGTGCGAAAAAGGTGTAGCGCATGTTAGGATCGCCAAGTCGTTCGTTGAAACCATGGCTCATACCCAAGTGGTATGTCGAGCTGCAAAATAGAAGTAGAAGATCAATACTGAAAGTTGATATATATCGATAAAAAAACATTGCAATTCAACTGTTTATAATTTTTAGTTTCTCATCAATCTCAAAATAAACAACATTCGATAAAGCCCATTTAGTGAAAATTTGTTGATCCCCCTGACGATGTATATTCGCAGTTCACCGTTTCATTTGGAGCATCAAAGGACGTCGCGATGGAAGATCCGATCACTGTCTCCCATGTCGTAGTGGCCTAATAATCCTCGTTGGTTATATAACGATGAGGTTCACCTATTATATATACTATGTGTCTATCGCAAAGGGTTTAGCTCGCGAGAAGTCATGCGAAAGGTGCTAAAGGACTAATTTGCCAACGGTTATTGGAACGAAATTTTGAGGTTAGGTGTAACATTGCATTCATTGTGATTTAAGTGGTTATTACAGCAATTTCAGACTTGCTCGGTACTATTTTATTATCTCTTTTCTCAATTTATACTTTATGGGGTTCGCGAAAATCTATATGTGTTGGAATTCAAGATTCCATGATTTAGAACGTTCATTTTTTGAGATTACAAATTCATACATTTGTTAAGTTCGCGCGCGAAAACTAATAGCCAATCAGAGGATATTATTGTTCTACTTTTTAAAATACTCAACAAAAATAGCACGAGAGGGAGTGAATATATATAGATATATTGATTAGCAAATATTCGATTTAAGGTTATTTTTGAGGCCACCGGTGAGAGTTAATAAATGAACACGCGGAACGTGCCTGGCATATTTTTCTTTTAATTGTAACGCGTGGCGAGTATTGATAAAAAAGCCATATTTGTGATAAATCGAAGCGCTTTTTGATTTGTAGAAACTCGTTATCTTTGAAATACCCAATATTTTTTTTATAACCGCCCATAAATTGCGAAAATACCTCGAGTGAATGCATATCGGCCTCATGAAAACTGCACTAACGAACGGCTATTCGCTCCGCTATTTCTGGTCTTCATGTGTTTTGCATTCATTATATGTAGTACATCGGATTATTCTGAATATCGATAACCAAATTTAATTATAAGCTTTTCTTCTGTAATCCTTCAATTCGTTATTACTTTCAGGACCAATTGACAGGTTCTGCCCGAAAGTGCGATAATCCTTAAACCTAACCTAAAATTAGAATTCACCCCTGAAATCGCCAATCGCGCAAAAGCCCATCCGGACAGCAGCCGCATCGCATTATACCGAGCGGCATACCGCTGTGCTCGCGGCGCTTTCGATATCTATCGCGATCGCCGCGCAATGAATGCCACATGACGAGCGCGCAATTTTGAGCCGTGCCGAGCGAATTACAGCCCGCGGCGCTGGTGCGTTAATTAATCGACGTCCAGCTGCTGCAGCACATACATATACGCTGTTGGGAATCTCTCTGTCTCGTACCGAGAATGACTCCTGATATGGCTAGGGCTGTGGTTTCCCAGATTTGAGATCGGATGTGTATGTGTGAGTTTTAGAAAAAAATGAGGTTAGGCGTTTGTAGAGATATAGAGGCTTCGGTCACACAATCGATGATAGGTCTGATCGGGACACTGTACAGTTGACAGTCATTGATTGATAAAGAAAAAGTAGCTATATGCAAGAAGTGTTCATAATATAGTAGATTTTCTGACAATAATGAAGGTATCAACTTTGCGTGTATCAATAAAATATTGAGCTATACATGTCACGGTAAAAATACATATCGACAGACGGATGGACGTTGAGCAATGCTTATTCTCAACAATCTATTATGTCAATTTAGATTCAGATTGTCATTATTGAGAATAATCAGATTTGAACCTTCAAAATAATAATACAGTTTCTCTATTTTTGGTTGGTGTTGAGAGAAAAACGTTATTGAGCGTCTGTCGATCTTCCCGAAGCAAGTTGTGTAGGAAAAAATAAGAAAAACTTGAACATTTTTGCTCCTTCATCATTTCGGCGGTCAATGTCACCCTTATCAGAAAAGTGTCAAAAGTAGATTTTCTTCATAAAAGGTATTATATATACAAAACTTATCTTAGACAATAAAGTAAACATACGTGTCAATAGCGGTATTGAGCGCCAAAACTACTCTACTAATAAAAGTATTCTGCAATAAAAAAAATCTCTAAGCATATAGCGTCGTTGACAACGTATGCAAGCGTCTCCACATCATAACCCTCCTCTGTATGACACCGCAAGCCCTTACGATAATCCCACATCCAAGGCTCAATTCTCCGGCAACTCCTCGGTCCGATCATTACGCATTTAACATTCCAATTAGGCTGCCGGGCATCGAGGCCAATCAACGCCGAGGACGCGCCCACCGCTTAGACAGCCCAGGTAAGCCGGTCTACGTCGGCAGCGTCGAGGTATTACAAAATGCACAGTCGCTGGCTTAAGCGAGCACCAGGCCTTCTTTGAAGCTTAATCCCTACGGGATTGTCTCCGTTTACGTGCATCAATTATAATTGTTGGAATCCATCCACGCTCGATTTGCCCGACTAGAGAGGAAGGCCGGGACTTTTTTGGCTTTGTTGGGATTTTCGCCGGTAGATGGCGTCGTGCTGAGTTGTATTTAGTTCGAGTCGATATGATGCTTGAAATCCCCTTTATTGCGCGCAAAGACATTCCGATGATCAAAGGCGAAATATCAAAGAGTGCGATATACTATTTTTATAGTTGTCTTGAATTAAAAATTTCAGCGCGAAATTTAAAAACTGCACAAAATACTGATAACTCACAAAGATCATTCCAATGACATCTGTAGAAAAGAAATGTACCCTGCACGAATAATAACATTCTAATGCCCCAATTACCCTAACGCGAATTCGTAGAGCGAGAAGCGCAACGCGTCGTTCGAGTAAAAAGCAGTCTAGTCAACGCAAAAAAGTTCAGTGGCATCTCGAGTCGCGCAATTCGGCGACTTGATAAAGTCTCTCTTTCTCTTATACCCAGACGGAGAAAGCGAGGGAGAGGGAGAAACCGGCAATCGTAGCGAAACGATGCAATTGCGAGGTAAGGGAGAGTAGATGGCGCTCGTATAAGGACGCGATGTGTATAGAGTTTTTGCTATGCGCGCCGCCGGTAATTGGAATGGGAGTTTGTTGCGTCATTTTAATTAAATTTAAGAGAACGAAAGCGTCAGGTAAAAAAGAAGAAGCGCGGAACCGCCGAACGAGATTTTCCGTCCGCGTTCGAGGTTTTATCCGGTGAACAGCCGCCTCGTCTTTTGTTACGTATAGGGTATAAGAGTATGGTTGACTATATTATGCTTTTTAATCAAGTGCTTTCATTACCGGTGCGCGCTGAGCATTTTTTAACATTGATTTTTCAAAAGATGCATAATACATATAATGTTCAATAACATTACAGCGATAATTCCGCCGCGCATCATATATAAAGCACCAGACCGAGCACTTTCACGTTATATACATCTGAGAAAGTCGAAAGAAGATTACGACTCGACTCAATTATCGGCGAGTATAGCATTACGCCGAATATATCCGCGGGAGCTTTTTTGCGCTTTACGCACATGCAGAATCTGTACAGCTTGATGAGTCTCTCGAGCCGAATCGATTCGTCCCAACGCGACTTCACGTATATATGTATATAAAGCCACGAGAGATTCGACTCTGATTAGTGCGAGATTGAATGGCGTAAGCCATTTTCGTTGGACTCGTCGACGAACCGGATTAAATATTATTTTTAGAGAGGAGAATTATCGATTCGGACGATACTATGGATTCACTTATTAAATTAGCAATTGGATATATGCCGCGCGATTCGCCATTTTAACGTTCAACTATATGGCAAATGGAATATATGCGGCTGAGACGTCAATCAATCTATTCTCTAATTTCATTCACATTTCATTATGCGAATACCTATCGATAGCGCTTGGTATTAATATACGAAGCTGGTATAGTATAAAAACTTACTTGAGAGTCGGGTCGGTCTTGAGCTTGTCGAGAACAGTAGTGTAGGGCACACCAAGGACCCTGTCGATGATGTGGATGATTCCGTTAGTCGCGCCGATGTTCGCCGTGATGATGGTCGCGTTGACGCCACCGCCCTCTACCGTCACGGTGTTGTTACCGGACGGACCCTCGACAACGTTGAAGTAGAGGCTCATGCGTGGCGCCACTGTCTGGACCTGTAGAGCCGTATGAAACGGGATTAGTTGAAACTCGGAAATTATTTCGATGGAATTTTTCAGATCGCAGGAAAGGCTTTCTCTTTTCTTTTTTAATTAAGTTCCGAGTATAAACGGCGGATTTTTAATTAAAGTCGTGGGGAAAAATAGAAGAGCTCCTGCGATGATTTTCTCGAAATGAGAAAGCCTTTCCTCGCTCGTGGAAACATCTAAAGCGTGATGCGTGTCTGTACATGTATATACTTTGTTCTTATTTGGATCATGACACGCACAATCAAAAGATTCGTGTTGTGTACATGCAGACAAGTTTTAAAGTATCTGTGGTTGCAGAATAGTATAGGTGATTTGAAAAAAATATGTGTGTCGTGTGTAAATACTTCTTATAATTATAGTGTTCTCATTTTTAAATTTTCTAAAAATCAAGCATCTCTTATAAGTGTGATCTAAATACGTGTAGGTATAATTCTATCATCACAGCCGTAATCATGCGAAAAATAAGGAAAAAAGACACAATAAAGTCTATAAATCGCTCGAACTATCGACCGATAGACTGCTCGCGTTCAAGATTTCCCCCCAATTCGCCGGGCACTTCATCGCTATTTCCGAGTGTAAATCAAAAGTTCGAATGCGCGCAGTAGAATCGAAATCGACCTGTCGACATCTCACAGCTCCACGTTTTCACTTGCAAATTGGGACGGATTGCGGATCGAACGGCTTTTATGCCGTTTCGTCTTATATAGCTGGCTTTTACCATTGAGCTGCTGTGCGCAGATGAGAAAAGAGATATTCTCGGCTGCGGCGGCAGTGTGCGGTCGTTATATGCGGAAAGTTCACGTCTTTCGGTTTATGAGTTGTTATCGTCGCTTGATTTTATTGCTAAATACACGGAATGTTTTTATACGCTATCAACTATTACGCATTTTTTTTTTATTATTCCTGTATATACGATTCGAAAAAATGTAATAACATTACCGGGCATTTTTCCAAAGTATAGAAGAAAAAAAAGTTGTAAATAAAACTAATGTGCAAAACATGGATTTAATGCCCTGTCAAAAATAAATGTCATCGATTTCTCGCAGTCTAGACACTATAGGTCCGCGTGGATTCGAGCACCCAGACGACAAAAAAAAGTATCGATTCTCTGCTCACTTACTATATCATAACTCCACGCAACCCAACAAGAATCCAGAATGACAAATCAAGCGCGGGCCGGTAACCCGCTGACACACCCTCGCAAACTCGCTCACGAGCCAAAAAAAAAACAGTGACGAATCATCTCCGTGCTGTCATCGGTAAAAATCAATTTTCCCGCCGCGTCCCATCGTCGCAGTCTCGCTTTCCCGCCATACACGGCAATAATGCACCGATAAAACCGATAAATTTCTGCGTCAGCAAATGGATTCCGACGGAGAGTTTATATACGCGTTGCAGTGCGAGACTCGAGGGGGGTCACATTGTTTGCGGATTAGTCGGTGAAATTTACGTTACGACGCTGAACTAGACACTCTCGCACGCAAGAGAGAGAGGCATTGATTTGTGAGGATTATGCGTACGCGAGAGAAAGGGCTCTATTTTTAGTTTATGGGATTAAGCTCTGGATGCGCATATATACGTGCTGAGAGTACTGGATTCGCTGTTTTTACGGATTGATGGGGGTGGCGAGTTGCTGCAGTTCGCTTTTTTCGTCTACGATATAGCGGAGCTTCTTTATTGATAAAAATACGCGATGAGACAGTTTCAAAACAAATCTGCTTTTCCGTGTTTATATCCGCGATGAAGCTTTTTTCTCATAATTATATTTAGAGCTGGCTCGTGCACGAGGACCGAAATTTTATCGGTAAAAATTCAAATATTCGATATCCACGCATTGATCGATTATAGCGGAGAAAAATCAATTTCAATATTATTTTCCAGTTACGCGTTAAATTACGATAACCTACATACACCCGCGAATTAACATTCCGCTCCACATACCCGAACAAAAATTTCAAGCTCGAAATGCAACTGCCCACCGAGTATTTGTACCTATATAAATACACTCGGGTAACCTACTCTTCAGCAATTTTTTGCCTCCCTACAGAGTAGAACGCCGCTTAAATTCCAACATCATGTGACAATTTCGTTTCGAGCAAAATGGCTTCCGCGCCGCTCGAGCCGACTAATTTGCATTGAGCAGCGCGCGCTCGCGCGAGACATTTGCAGTTATGCTAATTCATCGTCGCCCTGGCACTTCCTTCCTCCCTTCGAGTCTCTATTTTTCTATTTTTTTTTTTTTTTTGTTTTTTGTTACTTTTTACACTGTCGCGAGTTCACTCATCCCCTGCGCTGCTGCTGCTATACTACTGTCTTTTTGAATTCAAATGGGATTTTTTTCTAATTTGAATAAGTTTGCACTTTAGCGGGCTCTAGCGAAGGCCGTGGACGTTTAAGAAATTTAATTCGACTTATAAGGAGTTGTTATGCTTTCGTTTGTGTTTATGCGATTGTGAAGGATCTGGAACGCGTTCGCTCGCTTTGTTTGATACATTTTTCAACCCATTAAATTTTCCAAAAGACCGTAAGTCTAAATTCAAGAACTGGCAAAGAGAGGCTTCCCCTCGGCACATCTCTCATTTTAAACTACACGACCTTTCGAGAGAAAGATATCACGAGCAAGCGCCGTATAATTTTGCCGCCAAAGCAGCAGCGGCAACAACAACGACTGCAAAATGAAAATAAAAAAGAATAGAACGAGGAGGAATCCGCTTCTTATTGTAATTAGATTTGAGTTTCGTATTACACAGCTCTCGGAGCAGCTCTACATCCTTGACGTAAGGGGAGGGGGGAGGTAAGAGAGGTAGAAAATTACAGGAAAAAGAAAGGTCGAAACTGAGGCATTTCGTCGAGTATATAGTACCGGAGGTGGAACGAGAGGGAACGAAGCTCCGGGGTCGAATTACTCGACTCGGAAGAGAAACGAGAGTCCGACGAGAGAGAGAGGGAGGGGGGGGGGAGACCTGCAGCAGCTCATCATCGTCCCATCGACGTCGATTAGGAAATGGGACCAGAAAAGAGGGCAGGGGGAGACTTTTCCTTTCCTACTGCTCTTTCGATTTTCCCTGTTGTACTACGTGAGCTAAAGTTTGCTGGATACCGGCTACCCAAGATAACGCGGTTATACGATTATGCTCCGTGATTGTTGTTCTCGATAAATCTTCCTCCCGCGTGGATTTTTACTCTGCCATTTTCGTCGAAAATCTCGCTCCGCGAATTATTCGATCCGGATTACCCGATCAAACTTTAAAATCGAACGATATTCTTCAAGCCTCGCGCGCGCGCGTCTCATTTAATCAGTCTAATACTCGAACTACTTAAACTCCGCTCCGGCAAACTTTTCCCTCGCGGTTCTTCGGCGCAATTAAACCATGTATAGCTTGGCGCGCGAATTATTTCGCGGCACTTCTCGCACTATCCCTCCTTTTTTTTTTTGTTCTTTTATCGATCAAACACCGGGTATATAGGCGACACGCGCTCATCCTCGATTTGCTCTATTTTCACGGGGGTAAAAGCTTTTCGCCGGGGCGTAATACGCATATAGGGGCTTTTTTGTCCGGGATAGGACAACGCTGCTTTTTGCGCGTGCGTATATATAGAATTTTCCAGCTGTGAAATATCACTTTTAAGCGGATACGAGAAATCGAATGCTATTTACTTTATATAACGGATTTCCAACGTCGGGGAAAAAGGGGTATTTTCCGCGTGCTACTGTAGCGACCGGAAATATTTATAAGAAGTGGATGAAAAAATACGTCGGGTAGCCGATATAGTTTTAGAAACGGGTTTATTCCCGTAAAACATTTACGTGCTGTGTTGCGCGAGAGCTTGTGTATCGTTTTGCGATAGCATATGTATGCGATTCAGTAGTAACGCGCTTGATTTGACCAGACGCTATATTTTCGGTATCGGTGTACGGGTGTTTTTTTACATTGAGTGTAGGCACGATGTTGTTTACTATTAATCTATCCGAAAATCCGTAAATGTAAATAAATAAATATATATATATTGTATATACTCATGCTACAAACATTGTGGAAACGAGAAAAATTCATATAAAGGACTACTTTTGAGTGAATTGTGTAGTGTAGTGAGAAAAAAAAAGATAAATATATATAACACACTGTACTAAGTACACTCATAAGGATAATTTGTGAAATTTAATTACCGAGTAATGCGTCTGAGTAACCCAATGGGGCTTAAAACAGGAATAAAAAAATTAGATACTTTAATTGGAGACACGTGCATTTAACTATTTTAAAAAAATGTTTCGATTTACTGGAAGTTAAGAAATTTGTAATAATACGTTTGATAGAAAAATTACAGATTATAGTAAGTGTATTTGTTGTAAAAAATAATATTGCATACTTTGGCTGGGGTGTAAAAAACAAACGTTATTCAGTAGTTAAATACACTACAAAACAAACAAACTAATTATAACCACGTGAAATGGAAATTAATTTCAATGAGATAATCCACTATTGTTCTTTGATACATTAAAAGTGTGTAATACAAAGATCGTAAAACTTATTCAGGGATTAATTAAGAGACGGTCCTCATTATTAGTAAGAAGCTTGCTTAAATTTTTCTTTTCAAACAGTAAAGATTGATTAAAATCAAATTTGGTTAATATTTTAGCACCGCAAATAAGGAACATTATAGCGATGCCTACTTTAATTTTGTTTCCTGGTATTTTATGTGTAAAATGAAAATACGCCACATGTTTGAGTCATGCTGCTCCTTTGATCTCTTACACTGGTTTTCAAGTTTGTAATCAAAGGAGGATTAAAACGCAAAGCATACAAGTTGAAAAATTTGCAAATGAATTCATTAAGCTTTTTACGTTACTTCAATTCAATCTAATTTTTCACAAAAGCTTTCTCTGAATTTTTTATAATTTTACATAAAATCTCAAACACTTTGAATATTTCGATATACCCACGACTCAAACAGGCAAGCCAACATCAATTTTTATAAAAGTCTTTTCCGTCACTATTAACCAACCTGGCGTATCGTCTTCCTCTCGATGACATCAAGGGGCAGGTACTCCCTCACGTAGTGCAGGTCCAAAAGTTGCTTGACGCGGTTCTTGTCTTGAAGAATCTGCTTGACACCAGGTTCTTCCCAAGCGGCATTTCGTGGTGCAAACAGCGTGACGTTGCTCAGTCGTGAAACAGACTTCATGAACTCATCGCCCTGATCGCGGATCACTTGGTAGAAGTTGAAAAGAGGTCCGTCCTCCTTATCCTAGAGATCGTGGCAACAAACGAGTTGAGCATTAGTCGTGGATTTTTGTTTTGAGGTTAGGTTTGAGGCGCGAGATGCAAGCCTGCGATCAAGCTCAGAGTGTGAATTTACGTTAATTATCGCTACTACGTTCGCTTGTTGTAAGAATTGATTGATAGAAAATTCATATATATATACTCGGTTAAACAAAAAGTAAAAATCGCAAAGATAGGCGAATCGCCGCGAAAATAAATAATGGCTGAAGTGAATCTTTGATTATTGTAGATTTTAAAATTTTTGAGGTTACAAGTATGATGATTCACTTCGCGCCGGCAAAACATAAAATTGTTAATAATAATCGTGTACTTAGAAGAGAGATAGAAAACCAGAGAAGAAAATTTAGAAGAGGAAGTAAACAAAAATATAACATTAGTAAATGAGGGGTTAAAATCATAATTACAAAGTTAACGAGGAAACGCTTTTAAAACTGCGAATATCCAACGAGTCGCGGAGTGTTAATTAAGCAAGCAATTACTTGTTAACTTGAGTCTCAAAACATTAATTATAGACAGATAGAAACAAACACAATTTTATAAATTTAGAAAAAATGTATACACAAAAAAGTTAGAAATTTAAACACTCAGACACACATAGAAATATATTAAAAAAATTTATTGCCTATGTACAACGTACTTTTAATAGTCTCAAATATAATCTCAAAAAGTATAGGTTTCCAAATACAATTCTTCCTGTATAAATATCCAAAAATTACATGCCAATTAGTATATATTTCATTTTCTTCTCTCGAACTTTCTTCGCGCGCGAATAAAATCAAAGTAAAAACGGAAAAATAACTGCACAGCAGGCAAAATCAACAAAATAACCCGAACCTATATGTTTTATAGACAAATCGTGAAGGATAAATAGAACCGAAAAATGGGTACAACTAAATGTTAAACAGAAAATAGTTCATAGCACTACACATTATAAAATCTTGTATATTGAAATAATTGAAATTTCGAATAATGACTACTGAATCTCTAAGATCTACGGACGTCGACATGTGACTAAATGTATGAATAAAACACTCAAAGTATACAACATTTGAATTATGATGACAGTAGTATTTAAAAATTTTATCGTATTGACGATATCCTACAATTGTATATTATATAAACAATCGTTAATTATTATGTGCTGTTGAATGAAAATATATGTGCAATCATGAGAATAATTAATCATAATAATTCTTTCTCGGTGTTCACATTTTTTTATACATATATATTCGTATACATTCATTGCCAGAACTTTTCGAGCAAACTTGCGTCGTTAAAAAAAAAAAGAAAACGGCGGAAAGGGCGACGATGCGCAATTTGATAAGGAAAATTCTTGCACATATAATATTATATACAAAGAGAAGAAAACGAGCGATTATTCCGGCCTGTTTAACCTGCGGTGGAGTATATAGCCGATGCGGCGGATGATATTGACAGCCCCGGCTGGCGCTGAATTATTAAACCCGATAATACCGCGATTATATATTATACGGATCCGTTTTCGCCGTTAGAATATCGAATGATATAGTTTCGCGTGTCGTTCATTATACACGAGAGCGGTTGTCGTTTTGTCGTTGTGTAGGTGCATATTTCGGCAGCTGCGACAATTGATTTCGATTGGCCATCAAAAAGTTTTAATAAATGACGAGCATTTGGCTCGTCGCCCTTTCCTGCGCCGTCGGATCAAAAAATTACGGATCTTCTCTCCTGTTGTATAATCCGCGTAAAAAATGTGTTTCTGTCGCGATTTTCTTTCTGACTTTTGAATTATTATTTGTTTCTTTTTTTTATATTTCATATGAGGGAATGTGTGATTGGCCGTGTAATTATGGATTATTTGATAATGATGACTGAGTATTTTTCTTTTTTTTTTTAAGTTAGTACTTACGATGCCCTATACGACATGCAGAATCCAATAGAGACATGCAAAGCACCACAGAATAACATAATTGAGTCAATGAGAGTAGTAAAGACATTTATACAATAATAATTAGTAAAAATTCGCGCGGTTATATTATCTATATACTTTTGAGGATCACAGCTTCTGACATTTAGCATTCTTTGAAAATTTAATTTTGACAATATAATCTATCTATAAGGTTGTAAAAAAAAAAGAAATACAAAAAATTAGAACAAAAATAATTGTAATAATTACTCAGTATTTTTTTTTTCGACAATACTCGCAATACAATTATTCATCGAAACTGAAACTGCAAAAGATATTTTTGCGGTAAAAATATCGTCTTCTATCTTTAAATCAACGAAACAAAATTGATACTCGAACTCATTGCATATAATAATAATTATTATTCTTAACCTAATTAAATATTAATATATTTGAGTGAAAAATCCAAAGTTAATCATTTTGCAAAATTGCTTCCTATAAAAAACAATCGTCTCATAGAAATAAATTTTCCACTCAAACATACAGATCTAATCTACATGTCACTCCTTATGACAAAACTGCACCTTACACATCTGAAAACAAATCATCATAAGAAATTAAAAAAAAAAATTAATCACAAAAAATCGACTAGTGAATCAAAACAAAAATAAACGATGAAATAATGAATAATGTCTAGCTATCTGATCATGACTGATGTTCGAAAAAGTATCCCTTCTTCATCTATATCTACCATCTGAATACCCAATCCAATCTAACCGATTTCTTTGTCTTCCAGATCGGATCGGATATGCAGAATCTACGTTTTGGTGGTGGCGATAACGAGATGGCGTGACTTTTGGCACAGCCTTTTGTCGATATAACATTTATATACACAGATATAACGAAGGTGAAGGCGATGCGGCGAAATGATGCGGGATCGAGCGTTATATATAGCGATAGAGAGCTGCGGCTATGATCGAGTGCACTGATGACTCGTGATTCGTGGCTGTATGTCATGTGAAATGTCGAGAGGCTTATCTAGTGTATACACAGTTGAAATGGCGATCGACTGCAGTTGTATCGTCGTGTATAGAACCAAGCCATGCAACATAACAATATTTTTTTGGTTTGTCTTTGAAAATTGATTGTATTATTGTTGATTATGTATTGAGAGAGATATTTTGAAAAACTGTGTACACTTGATGGAGAAAAAGTATGATTCGATTCTTCAGTTGTCAACGTCATTGTATATGTATATACGTAATTATGTCAGTCTGATTAGTTTTGGTATTTTTATTTGCATCATTATTATATTACATAGAACATTTTTCTTTTATCCTTTTCTTTGATTATTCTTTTTATACATGTTACATAAGAGTTAGTCTGAACTTTCTATATCATCGATAAAAAATTACCAAAAAATTCTCAAACACACAAAGTTTACTCCCAACATGCAGCACTTCACATCCAGCCCATTAATACGCTCTCGTGTAACATAACCGAAAAAAGCTTAAATACAGGCGGTGCGACGTGCAGCGTAACAGCAAAAAACCACATTATTCTAGAGAAGAAAAAATCACTCGATACAGTTTCAATTTTTCCCGATCATCCATCGTCCCAACGAAGAATCACACGTTACAATTATAGCCGTTTTACAATGCGAACGCGAGTCGATTGTTATTGGATTAAAGTAGCGAATTTTTCCGGGCCCTCAACGTTTTTGCCATCACGATAAAAGCATAATTCATGCAAATTGCCGTAGAATTTACATTTTCGACGAAATTCACCGGAGCACACCAAATCCATTTTGCGTATAACTTTAATGCCTGCGCGCACGCGTGTGTTCCAGCGAATATAACCCCGTCGATTTTTTAATGCGATAAGCATTTGTATAATATGCATCTAAATTGTGTTATTACCCGAAGCGCGCGCGAGGACGCACATTAATTCCAATGATAAAATACACTCGCGCTGGGCGATATTAATCACGCGCGTATGTCTCCGAATTTATAAATTTCATTTTCACTAGCGTTATATTATTATTAACAAAATCTGATCGAAGACCGTCTATGCATATCCCGTGTCACTCATGCGCGCGTGTGTACAGACGAAATCCCCGAATAAAGAGCGGGAAAATTCGAAAACTCAACACTCCGACGGTAAATGGCGGTTTTTTGAAAAAAAAAACGAATGAATTCGCGATACGCGCTATCGTCAAAGGAATACTTGCACTACAGCCGATCCATGAATTTCGCGCTAGTCGTCGAGCTCTAAATCAAGTCTCCATATACGCGGGAGCGATAGAGCGTTATCGTCGCGCCGGAATCGCATTGATTTTGCGGGGCAGCAATTAGTGGGCAGATTTCCAATTTCATATCGGGAAAAGGCGGTCGCGAGAGAAAGCGAGACTTAAGGCACGGTGCCTGCGATCGACAAAAATTTTCCGGGTAATTTATGCTTTTCCTTGTGCTGCAGCCGATTTTACCGGAATTTATATTTTCGCGGCGAATAAATTCGAGGGGAGAATTTTTTTTAGAGCTTCCTTTTTACGCACAGTCGGTGTAGAAAGGTTATGATTCGAACTTTTTGAATAACGCGAATTTCGATGTTAGGTACGTTCGAATCAGATACTTTATGTTCACTGATCGTATGTCTGTCCTGGTACCAAGAGCATAATAACCCTACCTGAAAACCTAACCTATAAGACTAACTTCGCCGAACAGCAATATTTCATTCTGATTAGCTAATTGTCAGCAGAGAAAGAGTATAACGAAGCCGTCGCGAGACGCAAAACTTCACTGATCCCAATTCAGCCCCGGCACGAATTTATAGGTTATGTTACGTGATTGCGAGCAATTTCTCTTAGCTCCCGCGCATATACGGGAGGGGCGAAACTAGATCGGAGATTAAGCATATACGTAGCTGTATAATACGGGCTGGCCCGAATCCTCGGCTGTATAGCCCTGCACCGGTGCAAATTCAAACACGCGAAACCCGTCGACGTCGTCGTTTTGTTTACCGAGATTGCCTCGTTACGAATTTATGACGTTTGCGGGCGAGAGAGAGAGACGTGATACGTGCGTTTCGACGCCGAGTTTTCTGTTTACGGCATCTTACAGGGTAGCTGCTTTCGGTCTAATTATACAAAAACGAGTTATTTTGAGTGACAAAAACTTTGGCTTAGAGGAGAAGATGCACGGAAACATAATGAATGAGGTCAGCTTCAATTTTTGAGGTTAGAACATGAATAATTAAATTTCTTCGTAAAAGCTTGGGACTATTAACATCGATTCTCTGTACAATTACTAAAGCTTTCATTAGGTACGTTCGTGGTTCTGTCGGCGTACGAGCGTTGAAATAAGTGATGAGACTCAACCGCACGGTCAGCCATATGCGCTTGAATTTCGCCGGAAACGTATTATATATTATCGCGAACACGGCTTTGAAATTTTCCTACTAAAAAAAATATCATATAAGCATTAAACTATCTGAACTTGAAAGGTTTATTGGGAAATACCTGCATCCTATCGGCAAAAGTAAAAAGTGAGTCGAACTAATTTATTTTTTCCAGAAAGTCACTGCCTCTTGTTTAAACTTTGAAATTAAATACCATCACTCGCAGGAGTTGATTACTATTTCGTTCCGCTAATTTTTTTTTTCTTCTCGTTAATTACGCGAACGTAACAGGACCCTTTTGCGAAACCGTATTTATTTATCCGAGGTTTTCGCGGAAAAGAATACAGCGATAAATATTTACTCCACGCAATTGTGAATTCTAATAAAAAATTCCAGATCTATTTTCACAGCTAGTGAAAACATGCATCTAGTCATCGTTGTCGAATTAAAAAGCTTTTATCAATCCACGCTTTCGCCACAAAACGAACATGTCAAAACTAATGCAACAACCCGATGCATATCGTTCGTTCGGCAATAACAACTCTGCAGCGCTGTATTGCCAAAACGTGGCCATATATGAACGCGGCGCGCTTGCAACAACCCCTTTATCCTCTTCTCTCAACGCAAAGCTAACGAAGCATCGAAATCATTCTCGCAGCAACAGCAGCAAGCCCTCAAACGACTCGCAATTATATTCCGCGCGACAGGCCTTTTACAGTGCGACAAAGAGCAGCGGAGAGCCAGCACGTTTAAACGAAACTCTCGGAAAATAAAAAGCCGCGAAACAAAATATTGCGCCCCGAGCGCGCGATGCTAATTTATTTCAGAGAGAGAGTGCGAGAGAGAGAGAGAGAAAGAGAGAGGGGGAGAGACTTTTTCAAAAGAAGCAGAGTGAGAGAGAGAGTCGTAATTGCGATGTTTCTTTTTTTTTGCCTCGTCGAGTATTTATATTGTCGCGTTGATCGCATGGTCACAAACGCCGAAATTAGTTTTTACCGCCCCGAGGACGTAGTATATCTCTGCGCGACGTTGTATTTATCGGAGATCAAAGGCGAGCTTCTGGATGACTTTTTTGGTGGTTGAACGTTTCGAGGCATTATATGTATATTCTAGCTGAGAAATTGTTGGAGGGAAAGTTTTCGCAATTTGGATTTCCATAGCTCAACAGAGATGTGCAGACGCGTTTATTAAAAGAATTGCTTTTGAATGAGATTTAATTATCGCGAATACACGAGCAGTGTTTCAAGTTTCAAATTACGAATTTCACGGAGTCCGGGAGTATTCAAATTCTGCAAATGCGATACCCGAAAATCCAAATTCATTACTCGCGTTTCTGTGCTATAGCGAACACACTTCTCTAAAAATCGAACGTAACCTCGAATTCCCGGCAAAAAGACACTTTTTTCTAAAAATCGAACGCAACTTCGAATCCACGATGGCAGCACTGTGTCCTATACGGAAACGCGTCTCGATTTCTCTCTCCGTCTTCTCAGGTTGAAATAAGAGAGTTACGTCAGCGCGCGATTCGCGCCTCGCGCGTGAAATGTATATACAGGTATATATAGTCAAGAGCGAGCGAGCAAGAGAGAGAGAGAGAGAGAGAGAGAGGGAGAGAGCGCTTGGGCGAAAATTTACGAGCCTTGTTTCGCTCTGGCTTTTCCGCAGGGAGCCAAGATTTTTCAATGGAGACACGGGCATTTTTCATTTCGAGCCGACTTCGAGTTTGTTGCCGCCGCTGTATATGAGCTTGCGCCGAGCGAATATTTCAAGGTGGCGCTGACGGCTTGATTTTATTCGCGAGTTGCGTTGTTTTATTTTCTTTTCTCGATGCTTATTTAGTTGGCTCCATATCGCGCGTTCTCGCGAGCTTATGCCGTTTGCAGTGATCGGACGAAGAGCCTTTTTAGTTGAGTATGGATTATTTTTACGATAACGATTATTGTTGAGATAATGTGTATGCATATTCATTGAAACATTACTATTATTCAGAATGATGGATATTTTTTAAATGAAAGCTCAAAAAGCTCGAAGTGACATTTATATAACGAAATTAATTTATTAATATAATAAGAGAAGATTAAAAACTTCATATATGTAGAAGATAATTGCGCTAAAAGATGTATATAAGACTTAAACGATATATTCCAAAATAGCATTCATTTCGTAACTTAAAAAAAAAACTTCAAATTAAATTCTCCTAATGAACTTGTTCCAATAACCAAGGTATATAGATTAAAGCTCGCCTCAGCCGGCTGATTAAAAATCCACGTTATATATACTCCCGGTAAGAATCAACAAACTTCATTAAACCATCTCCCATAAATTCTTCAACCCTCGAGCGCCAGACGTACAATATAGTTCGACAATTCCGATCCATCGCAATTCATCACACTTCGAAGTGTGTAACTTCTCTGAATTAATCATCCCATAGTGTAGTTCGTTCGAACGCACGCACATACCGGTCAATTTGCGAATCGACGAGCTCCATTACTCAGCCGAGAGCCGGTTAATTGCGCGCACTCGATAATGCGAGATCGTACTTTTAGCGCGGGCAAACGAAGTCTGCATTGTTCGCGGGAGCACTACTTTTCGCACGTAAGATTTTTTTTTTTGAAATTTTTTTTTTCGTTAGCGGAGCTTGTGAGAAAGCATCGGTATTTCAGGGTTCGAGCAAAGTATGATTTATTGTTGGGAAAAGCGTATATCTTTCGGAGAATCTCTTGACTTCACAATAATCAAAGGTTTATTCGGTGCCGGGAAAAAGTTTTCCGTTGAGCTGTACCGGTAGAGCAAAGTGTAGCTTTAGTCTTTCCAGTAAACACAGCGCGAGACGTTATAATGCCGGGCAATGAGTCCTGATTTAAGCCGCTCGACTTGATCGTTTGTCTTGCTCGAGACACAGGATTATCTACTTTGATCGTTGTTGCCGAGAAATGAAGAGAATCTTTATGTGGACGTTTTTTTAACCTGTGATCTATCTTCTTTAAAAATCGTAGTTATATATAAATTGATTATTTTCGAGGCAATTTTTGGATCAGTGAAGGTTTTCAATTGTTGCGTATACACTCCACGGTAACATTTTTCAAATTGCACAATAGCTAGTTTGATTAATATTTGAAAATCGAGAACTTTGATTCGAGCATTTTTAAAAACGTTCCACAGAAACATCCTACCGTCAAGTGTACATTGTGTTATCAAATCTATCAATCCGTACGCATACATTGATTTTATTCGTAAAAACAACATTCCAAAAAGAATCTGTAAATTCTGCATATACGACATGCATAACAAACGCGCCATCCGCAAAAAAATCAACCATTCTCACAACTGACTACAGTAAGTAAAAATTCACTGTGTCAAAAAAAAAGAAAAAACATACAAACTCATTAAAATCCCTGTCACACGTCAGTCAATCAGAAACCGCTTCATTTCACCCACACGCATACCACCTTCTCCTTCAGGTACATGAGAAAACAATCGCATCCTCCTCGTTATGCGCACATGTGCCCTCGAAGATCCTCGTGTAACAAGGACAGCCCAGGATAGAGAGATATGTATATAATAGCATTACCGAATCTCTATGCAGATCGACACGTTAACAGCCGTCATAGCGTGCACTGCCACGAATGTACATGTAAGACACACGTATATAGACACGGATAGCTGCGTGCATATATATGTATATATTGTATATATACCGCGAAAGAGAGAGAGATAGAGAGAGAGAGAGAGAGAGAGAGAGAGAGAGAGAGAGAGACAGGTGGAGGCGTGTATGCACAACATAGAGCGAATGGTATTCATGACATGCTGCCGGAGGGAGAGATGCATCGCGTCGTACACTTGAATTCCTGATCGAGCTATACACACGTACGTATATATTATATACGTCTTCGAGATTTGCTTTTTCGATTTTTCTTGACCCTCCGTATATGTACATATGTATTTCCTCGGCTTCCTATATTGCGCGAGTGATATTATAATATCGCGAAATCTCCATATATCCGCTGAATATTCACGAAGCCCCAGAATTTTCCAAACGCCTGCCGCAATCATCGTCCCATTGTAACGCGCTCAGGAGTCGCAAAAATCAGAAAAAGAATTTTTTCGCCCGCACTGTACACTCTCTTTCAATTTTAAATTCTCTCACGTGCAGTATAATACGACGACGAGAACGCAAAAAAAAACAGCCGCATCGGGAAAGAACGCTGACGGCGCGGCGCGCGCTGCATTTTTAGTCCGCGAGAGAGGCCGCGTTAAAAATTCGCAGCGAGAAGAGAATTTACGCGGGTAAAAAGTATTTTTAGCCCGAGATGTTTGCTTTATCCGGCGCACCTGCTGCTCTCGGACAGTTGATAACGTTGTTGCGAAAGAGAGAGAGAGAGAGAGAAAGAGAGGAATTTAATGCGCGCGTGCAGCCGGCTTTTCTTTTATCGCGCGACGATATATAGTGCAGTTGCGGGGGAGGGGATGCGAGGGCGTACGAGCGAGCGCGTGTTTCGTTAGGTTTTATGAGAAAACGCGATGTTCATTGAATTTCAGAGAGTAGTCTCGACGCGATTGCACGTGCTTCTATTTTTTGCAGTTCCATACGAGTGTAAGGCGCACTGCGATTTTATTCGATTTACGTTAGTGCACTGTATCGCCGCCAGGCGGCGCACGGCTTTGGATAACCCGCTAGAGAAATAGCTTACCAGTGAAATTACTTATCTGTCAGGTTTAGCTCAAGATCGAGCGCCACCTAGCCATGTTCATTTTTTTCAACAAACCAAATGATCTTACCACATAATGTATATTATACAAACTTGTTTGCATTTCTCCCAACGTACACACCCTTTACCATCCAAAGCAAGCTGAAAGCTCAGAGATCAGGAAAAAAAAGATCACAGGCGCACTCATCGTCATGCAAGGCACAAATGCAAAAAGCGAAGGGTCGCCGCGTGCAGAGGCAGCATAGTAAATATATATAGAAAAAGCGTGCAGTGGTGTCCGTTCGCGCATCGTCTTCATTCGCTACACTGAAACAAGCCGTCAGTTCTTCTACAAAACGGCACACACACACAGAGGGTAGCAAAAAACACTCGCTCTACGCAAGATGCAGAGAGAGAGAGAGAGAGATAAAAAAAGTACGAGCAGACATGCGCGCGCCGCGTGCATCATATACATGGGTACGTGGTGTATTTCGCTCTTTTCCCTCCTCATCCTCCTCCTTCTCCTCCGGTAAAAAGCTTCGACGTGCTCGGTCATACATTAGAGCGCCGATAGCGCTGCAACGTCTTTCTCCTTTTTTTTCAACGCGCGCCGAAATTCAGGAGAAGAAGGAGGCGGGGGATGCGAGCGAAATAATGGGTGCGGCGAACGGTATATAAGCAAGAAGAGAGAGAGATAGAGGCGTATATATAAATATGGAGGAGAGAGAGAGAGAGAAGCTATGGATAAGAGTATGTTTTATGCATGTGGCGCCCCGGAAATGGACGATGTTGATTAATTTGACGACGAGCGAGCGCTCGCGTCGCTTCATCCATTAATAAAGATTCCTCTTAAAGCCGAGAGGAGAGCTAGTGTAGTATAGTCAACTTTTTCGAGATATCTCTCTGGGCTTTTTGTCGCGCACTTTTATACTCGATATACACTGCTCGTGATTTATAAACGCTGGAACATCTCGCGATTGGACACTAGCCTTTGAAAGCCGAAACGATTCGAGAGCGCGGTTGTCCGTGTGAGTGAGTGTATGTTTATATGGATCAGGTGGCAGCACTGTCGAATTCCTAAAGTGTCCAATTACGTGTCCGATACATCTCGTCCACTCGCGCGAGTGGATCTTGTGCAGCTTGTTTCTTCTTCTCGACTTTTAATTTTGAGTACAATCACTCATCGTCCATTTCCCGCGAAAGAAAGAGAAGAGAGGAAGAATAATGTTAGAGTGAGGAACTAAAAAAGAGTCGAGTTTTTGAAGTAAAAAAGAAAACGGCAGAGAGAAGAGAGGTAGAAAACAGAGAGAGAGGGAGAGAGAGAGAGAGAGAGAAGTGAATGTAATAAAAAATGACGCTAAAAAGGGGTGAGAATGGGAAAAGAAAAGAAAAGCGCGAGACGAGGGGACGTCCCCCTCGTCGCGAAAATAATATACCCAACATAAAGGATGTATAACAAGATTAATTGAACCAAAAAATAAACCAAAGTATATTGTTACAGAGATTAGTAGTATTAATAATCTAGTTAGTAACAAAAATAATAAATAAATAAAAAAAGAGTCTTTGTCGAGTGTCCGACAAAAAATTACCTTCCAGGACTGCGCGCAGAGAAACCAGAGAAACCAGGGTTCGAGTCGGTCCGGGTAACATAAGAAGCGAACAGAAAACAGAAAGAACAGGTGTAAACTTTGGCGTCTCCTCTGGAGGGATCTTTGTTTCCTTGCATTTTCTCATATATATACATCTGCCATGTGTGTATATATATATCGACAAGCTGCAAAGGCCTGTTTTATATATATATATATATATATAATATATATATATATATATATATATATATATATATATATATATATACACACACACAACAACATATCGACGTCGCAGCGTCGCTATATCAAAGTGTTCTCTGGATTTATATAGGTGATGCTTATATGAAAATAAAAGAGAGGAATAAAAGATATAGAGAAACTGCGGTCCGTCGCATCGGCTCGGTCGACGGACACGCGTATGGGGAATATACACACGGCGAGAGTTTTATGCATATTTTGCTTTTCCAGTCTCCCTCGATCCTTCTATATATACTGAAGGAGAGAACTGTCCGTGTGTGCATTTATATAAGAAGTGTGGGCATATCCAGAGGTGAAATAAAAGTGTACAGCATAAGAGAAAAAGAGAGTATGAGCAAAGATAGAGAGAAAGAGAGAGAGAGAAAGATAGGAGGATTTCTTATGAATTTTGATGTCGTTCGATGTGAATCCAATTTTTGCTTTCTACGGGTTGCTGTTGGAATATCTGCGAAAAATATGTGTCAGTTATCTACTTGCGACTCTCGAGTTCCAGTATACAATTTTTTTCCTTTTTCATGTATTGGTCACAAGTGTATATGCTGGAACTTCGTTCGTCTTGTGTTTTCTTACTACGAAGTTATATATCGCACTTCGCTGTTTTAAGTATGTATGGATCAAATCTGCACATTTTTTTGGATGTACTCTAGGGGATGAGTATTCGTATATATATATATGTAAATAATATAAATAAAAATGCTAACTTTTTCTGACTATGAAAATTGAAAGTACCAGTTGACCTTTTCCCAGCGTATAATTGTCGAAAACAGCATAGTATAAATCCGAGATTCAATCACACGACGCTCGTTCTCGCGACGACGGCAGTCGCTTGATGTTGGAATGTTAATTAATTCTCGAGCTGAGTCGACTCGACGAACGGCGTACTGACGCTAATTGCCGAAGCGCGACAAGTGGATTTTCACGAAGACTGACTGAAATTTTTCTTCGAATGTATAATTTTCCAGTGCCACAACGACGCTACGTCGAATTAGGCGAAACTCGACTGGTCGGCTCTGTCTGTCTTATCAATCCGACGTTTGCGGAAGGACTGTGAGAAAATTTTGAGGTTATGTAACATTTGTACAGACTAATTATCAAAATAATTTCCCGCGACCGATTCCTGTAGCCATATCGTAGAGCAAAAATATTTATGTCTCGTATATACACAGATTCGTTTTCAATTTTCCCGCGTCGAAATAGTAATTAACCGTACGTCAGGAGACCAGATTTAATTTCTCTGTCGTTCCCGAACGTGTATATATATATATATATATATATATATATACACGTATAAAATCCCGTTGCGCCAGTTTGCAGCTATAAACGAAAAAGCGGCCCTAATTACAACGGATACACGCCGCAAACTCGGACATAATGAAAAGCCGCTTAACAATTAACGAGACTTTCCTATATACGTTACGCTGCGTATATAGTGCGATGATTGATTAACGCCCGAACGCGTCGGCCTGTTTGTGGATTTCGCTTTAAATATTCAGGTGGTTATTGCAGTCGGATACTGCTGATAGAATATATACGTCGGGATATTCAATAACAGACCTAATGGATACGATTTTATTTAACGACTCAAATCATGATGACTTTTCTTACATTTTTACATTTCGAGGTTAGGAATTCGTACATCCATAATACGCGCTTGAAAACGTAACCAATTAAAATATCAGAATGAAGGTGTTGATTATTTCAGGATATAACAAAGCACATTATTCGCGTCATCCAGTGGTGTTACTTCTAACCATATTTATTATTTATGCAGTAAGCCCATTTTACGCACGCAGCGAAGAATCGTAGAGACCTCTGGCGGCGGCGTCAGAGAAAATTCCATCGAGGAGCGACGAAAGCTCGTCGATCCGTGAAAATGCTTGCGAAAATTGCAGCCCCTGCACACGTTCCTCTTTTACAAGCGTCGAAGACGACGTCGACGACGACAAAACGAGTGCGCGCTTTTTTCATCTTCTCACGGCATCTGCGTGTATATACATGAATTCCTTTTGCCGTGTGCAGGCACGCGAGCACTGCAGCGGGAATTTTCCGTACGCGAGAACGTGCTGTGTGAGTATTTGCATTTTTTGACGATTTTGTTCGACGGTTTTTTTTCTTCAGAGGGGAACTGGATGACTGTAGTTTCATGCGATGTGGGTCATCGATCGGTTGGCATAAAGGCTTTTGTTGGGTCTGTGACCGGTAATTACTGTTTACAGTGGAGGCCGAGTTTTCGAGAAAACATGTCCCTCATGTCAGTTTGATTGATAATTCAGATTCGACCCTAACCTGCAAATTTTCACCGAATTAAATCTGTGTAATTACACGTTGGCAATCTCCGCGTGATTCCTCGAATAAAACGTTACACAGGCAAGCCATCGCATCCTCGTTATCGAGGCAAGCCGGCTGTGCAACATAACCTTAAAAGCGAAAAATCCACTTTGAAATACGAGGCGAATAAGAACTAATGGGCCTCGCGGCCGGCTAATAATTTAATCGCGATTAGTTTGCGCGAGAGCCCTTTTAATTATATCGCCAGATGTTGCGCGCCGAGGAAAGTCTTTAAGGAAAGGAAGAAGAAGAAGAGAGCGGGAGAGAGAAAGTCGGAGCGTGCGGCCCCCCTCAAAGTAATTTAAAAGAGTGAGTTTTTAATTGAAAGTGGCGAACACGAAGGAGTTTGCGCGCCGTCGGCGTTATACCTTAAATCTCTCAATAATTTCACTTTGGAACTGCAGCGCACGCCGGCGCAAGCCGTCTGTGACATGGGCTTTTCCCCGGGAATTTTAGGGGATTTTTGAAGCTCTGATTGGAGTTTTTCTTACCGATGCGGAGAGCATTGTTTAACGCGATTACGGTATTAGTTCGCGCTCCAGAGTTTTCGAGCTAACTGATAGGAGTTTGGAGTTTTTAATTTCCTATATTAATTGAAAAACTAAGCTTCTATTTTCAGTAAAAAAGACTCCTTCGCAACAACACTTTTATACATACAGCTCCTTTAAAATGTCGGAACAGAGTCGCAGAGCAAAGCCCCCCGAAGCTTCAGCCGGGCATATCCGCACTCCGCGAATTCAATTATTACAATTCACCCTGTGAAGCAAATTCAGAAAGCCGCCACTTACCCCTCTTTTTTCCGCCTCCTCCGGCTTTCTCCGCTGACTAACGGCTCCGAGATGCGCGCTTTCGAATTTATCGCGGCCGCGCACGCGAGCCCCCTTTTTTCCGTCCCGCACTTTTTTTCGCCACCGGCCGCTTATCTCGTGCGTACGGTTTCTTTCTGCGAGCTGTGCCGACCCGCAGATGCCTATCTATTCTATTCGCCGGCTTCTTTGTGTATTTTTTTTTATTATTTTTTTTTTACCAACTGCGACGTTCCGCGATAATCCCTTGCAGAGTTTATACCGCCTCCCGCGCGGTTTTTTTTTTAAATTTATTGTTAAAGGGTGAAACGTGTTTGCGTTTCTTGGTATAATGAAGCTTTTCGATTTTTTTTTTATTATCGAAATTTAGGAGCTTATAAGCACGATAGTGAAATCGCCGCGAAAATTTAATCAAGCGCGTTACAGACGTTTAATAAACCGCGCGGAAGCGCGCAGCTTCTCGAAGCCGTAAAAGCCAACTTTCTCGATTCTACCTCCTTCTTTTAGAGGAACAAAAAAAAATTACGACTCTAATCCGACCTTCCGCTTTACGCACGGGACGGTACCAACTTTTTCAACTCGAGCCGCGCGGGGATTTTCTCCGAGTTCGCGTATTTTTCGGGAACAGCTAGTCCTAATTTTTGCAAATTAACATAAATCCGGGGCTGAGCCTCTCTCGAAGAACATTGTACGTAATCACGCCGGAATTTGGGTAAGAGTTTCTTTTGATCATGCGGAAGAAAGCTGTATGAGGATTTTTTGTGATCTTATGGTTCGTCGGTAAGGCAGTTTCTTGGTTTATCGACTTGAAATAATAATTTGCATCCACGCTGATAAAATTAAACTTATAGTTTTTCAATTCACTTGAGTGCGATCGTTGTAATATAGCACATCTATTCACCTTTAAAAGTGGCTTTAAAGATTTTTAAAAACACCTCTTCACCCATGAACGCGAACCCTAACCTAAAACCCAAAATTCGCACGGATCGTTCCAAATCATTGCTGGCAATCACATAGCAGCGCGCGCGTACCACAGGCACAAAAAGCTGTCTCTCGATATCCCGACCACACATAATTCTCCCGTAAATCGAAACAGACAAGGCGCAAGGAAAATTCGATCATCCCCGACAGTAGCAGACGAAAAAGTTCACTCGTGTACCAACCAGACGACGAATACATCTATATATGTATATAGAAGAACGAAGGGAACTACGGCAAAAAGCAGCAGCAGCACAGTTCAGGCCGAATAAAACAGCGCAATTTATGCGGGCGTCTGCTCTATATTCCCGACGAATCTTAAAGCGCCGCTCGTTTTTCAGCGCGACGCCGCCGCATTCGAGTTCGATCGCGAATACGTACGTATACGTGCAGGCTGCTGTAGGTCGAAAAAATTCCTTCGCGTTGCGGTATATGTGCTACTGCTGCTGGAGAGAAGACGAGAGATGGAAGACTTTTTTCGGCAGGCAAGAGATATGACGGATTCGCGGGAGCGAGAAATTTTCGGGTTTTGCTGCGGGGGTGGAATCGTATATTGGCTTTTTTGGATATATGACGCGCGAACTCGAGGAAAATTGTACTCGGTTGTGCGGTTGGATTCCCTGCATTTTAGCGCTTATATATACCTGTAGTCGCGTTACGCCGATATATAAATGGCGAAGGATAAAACTGTTTAGCGTAGGAAAAACGTTTGATTAAATAGACTGAAATACTTTGTGTTTTAACCGCGACAAAAACGTGAATTTAAAGAATATTCTTGCCTATATAAAATTAAAAGAATTTGGCCCAATTTAAATCAGATCTGCTCGCGTCTACAAGAACCTCGCGCAAAAACATCCCGCACGAGTATAAAGCTCGACGCGCGGAAAATAAGCCGTCATTCTCGGGGCTCTTCTCGTCCACCAGCCGCAAATTTCCGAGACGACATTCCCAGGACTTGTTAATTCAAAAATTCCGCGGTGCGACTCTTTCCCACAAACGCGCGCCTAGCATTTTTCACCCCGAAACCAAGTATGTAGTCGCTGAAAAATAATGATGCTGCAAGGGAGAGAGAAAGAACGAGAGGATATCGCGTTCGCTGTAAAGTGTGTTGTATGTATATACCTATCGTGAGAAACCGGAGATTTTTCTTGCGTTTCTGTATAAGAAAAGGAGGGCCGTACTATAAAAGAGTGCGCGCACTTACCTCCGGCGAAATCGAATGATTTCCGTCGTGACGCGAACGGAAGACAATGGAAACGCGCCCGCACAGCGAAAAATCGAAACTGGTCCGCGAAAAAGTCACGCTTGTGTACGAGTGGGTGGGTGCATATATATAGGTATATAGGAAGGAGAATTGTTGTATGCAGGTAGGTTCGATCGTTCCCTCCTGCTCTGCTGGTTAATGAGACCTTTTCAACTGAGTTTTTTCCATGTTTTTTTTTTTTTTTATAGTCGACTGGTACTTTCAATTCGTCTACGTACTCCTTTATTATTAGGTAAGAATCATTACGGGGTGATAATGGAATCTGAAAAAAATTCGATTGGTTCGATTAGTGGACTATTATTAAAGGGGCTGATGCAGTGTTACATCAATTTCTTATAAATCTACTCGCTTATATATTGTCACAATATATTATATAAGCAAACTTAAAGGGGGGAGAAATACACTCGATTAACTAAAGATATTATAGAAATAAAAAATAAAAATATTTTGCACGCTCGTCAGTACTTTTTTCTCTTTACGTATACATTCAACGGTATACGTGGTATTGTCATCGTGCGTATATACATTATCCATTCAAAGTCTGTAGACGTGTCTGATTGCGTGTACGCGGTGAATTCGAAAAATAAAGAAAAGAAAAAAGTTAAATGAAAACCCCGACAAGGGAGGACTTTTCGAACGAGAATTTCGCGCCGTCGAAAACAAAAACGTGTACGCAATCAAACCTTTCGATCGTGCTCGTTTTCGCTTTCGACCACAAAACTCGTTTTCGAAGCTCTTCTCTACATTGTTGCTATTTTTTTTCTTCTACGGGTCAGTCGTGGCGTTCTTTTTTCGAGTTTCGCGACGTACGTAACGATCGTGATCGTAATTTGTCCGACAGGTTTGAACGCGTTAAAGCGCCACCATAGGTGGTACAATAATGGTCTAACGGTGAAAAAGAAAGGAAAAAATCGTACAGAGAAAGAGGTATAGATAGCGAATGATTTAGGTTATAGTTTTGTGATTAAGAATAATGCGCTGAAAGTAGGAGTATCGTGGATTCGAGCAAATGTTCACTTCGGTTCGCCTCGATATTTACAAATTCCTTCTTTTTTGAAGCAACTGACTTTCTACCGCTAGATGGCGCCCGACCAATGAGAATCCATAACCCAAACAAGGCAGAACAGTGATCATTCGCTCGTATCCGAAGGGCGAATTTTCTTTTCTCACTCGCCGGCATCATGGTACGTCGGACTGCCGACGTAAACTCTAGACACAATACGCAGCGTACAGTATATACAAGCCGGTGCAAAAAGAGACGACGATGGGGCTTTTGTTGTGCTCTCCTAGACACCAAAGTACAAGATATATACGCTCATATATAAGGGCAAACACTGGCTTATTGTTTCTTTTCTTGCACGTCTGTCATCCGCACACGATGTAGTTGAGCTTTGCTATCTACGTTGTCTGTGTGTTTTTCGTATATATATAATATATATATATATATATATAGGTTAGACCTGAAATGTAATAGAGGACGACGATTGCGAGACTCGGTTACACCATCACGTGCGCAAGCGATGGTACACAGGTATTTATATATATAAGTATAGAGAGAGAGAAGGAGAGAGAGAGAGATAGAGGATGATCGTCTTGAAAAGCAGCCGGTGTATGTATAGCGAAGCGAACGGTATATCCAAGTCTCGCATCGTTAACTTAATGAGGGTTCGTATACATATAAGGAACATCGACACTGGTCTACTGCGCAATAGCCGCGTTTGGCGTGCCAATATTAACACAGGGCAAGGAGTATATATTTGCGGAGAAAAGAAAAACTTGACGGAGAAAAGAGATGGAGAGGAACTGGTGTGAATATTCAGGTGCTTGTGTGATCGTTCGGTGTAAACAGGTGTGAGGCAGACATAGACACAGACATAGACTCAAGGAATAGAATAGAGAGATCGTATACGTATAGAGAGAAAGAGAGATAGAGAAAAGGTAAGCCTGTATGTATTATATATATATATATGTAATATATAGAGATGCACACGTTGCTGACGTTCATCGCTTTCGTCACCATCGCTCGAGCGAGCGCAGCTTTTCGCACGAGTCCCAATTGAGTAGTAGTCGGCAAGACTTATATAGAGGTGGGTGCAGACAGTAGGCGAAGATAATATAGAGACGTGCCGTAGACTTGTATCGTAATAATATATAGTTCGTGATCGTACACAGTTCTTTGCTTTGCTTGCGTTTCTTGCACTTGGATGAGAATTACAATACAGATACTTGCTTGGCTTTTGCATTTTTTTTTTGACTTGCTGGTTCGTTTGCTGCTCTATGTCGAGGAGCTTGTGGCGTATTATGTATATATATGTTGAAAGAGAGAGAGAGAGAGAGAAAAAAAATTGGTATGTACACAGTATAGGGTGAGCATATAACAATCGTCCAAGAGATATATCGCTGCCAAAGAGTGTGAGGCAGAATATTCATATATATATATAGATATAGAATAGGTGAACATTCCAGTCTATATGCTGTCGATGCTTTCTGCGAATCCAGAGAATATATATGGTTCATTTTTTTTTGCTCGTATATATGTGGATATTTCTTTCATATTTTTGTTGTGACATTGGTGGTGGTGGTGGGTGGTGGTGGAGGTGATGGTTGTTGTTGGCTCTGTTATCATGTGTCGAGATATACATACTGTTGGTGCAATTGCAGGAAAATGGTGCGTCGCGATCGATAGACAATATACAAGTACACACACATATATATAATAATATTTTTTTCTCTTTTCTTTTTCTATATGATGGTATATAATGGTGATGGTGGTGAATGTGGGGTCTTTTAATCGTGAGACAGGCTGTGTGAATATATTGTTGATTGGATTATGGTGGTGACTGGCGAGAGGATATATAATCATTATATATAATTGAGGCGATACATCTGTAATTAAATGTCGTTAGATCGAAGGTAAATACAACACACACTACAATCAGCCCGAATTGTCAGTGTGAAGCGATCTTTCTTGTCGTTGCTACTACATGTATATTCGTATCGAGAGAACATTTTTTCCATTCGACGTCGATGATGTATGTACTCTTTCCGTAAACTGGAGCGTATGCATTCGTACGATGTCTGCTTTACTTCGGCACTGACTCCTGCGATGATTGCTCGGTCTGACAGTGTTTCTGCCTATTTATTGTGTTTTTATTAACGCAGGATTAAAAACGTAACTACGAAAGTTGTCTTCAAAATGGTTTGACCTAACCCCAAAAATATACTTCGCTAGTACTATGTAAAGCTCGGATGAAATTGTTTATTAAACCAAACGCAATTAACGTCATGGCGCGGAGAATAAAAATGTAATACTCCAAGAGGCGTCAGTATAAAAATCCGCATCATAAAGCGTGCATTAATTACAGCGCCCTCTATAACCCGAACGGCAACTATAGAATCGTCAAACGATCGGGCGTAATGTCTCTCTCTCTCTCTCTCTCTCTCTCTCTCTCTCTCTCTCTCTCTCTCTCTCTCTCTCTCTCTCTCTCTCTCTCTCTCTCCCTTTCTCTCTCTTTCTCTCTCTCCGTAAGCCATCTTCGTAAAGCGTGTAAAATATCAAACGACGCACCTTAAACTCGCGCGCTTTAATGTCAAACATAACCTCAAACCCATACCACCGCCCAATCAAGAAGCAGAGACCGAAAAAACCCAGCTTAATTTTCGCGAGACGAACATAACCTCCTTATTATTAAAGAAGGGCCTCGCGCGCGCTCACGATACTCGCTATATACACACATCTCCGCGAAAATGAAGAGGAGTAAGAAGCAGAGCCGGAAGTTGGGTTGCTCTAACGTGCGCGCTTTTACGGGCAAAGTCGTGCAGTGCCGAAGGAATATTATTACCGGCAGCGTTGCTCGCGCGAGGTAATAAAGCAGCCTTGCAGCGAGCGGACGAGTTAAATTAATTAGGTATTATGCGCGCAGCACCTCTATACGACGCTTCTTTTTATTATATTTTCCGAAACGAGCTTTAATTTACTCGCTTTCGGGGAGAGAACGTGCGGACGAGTTGCATAGTGCGTGTGTGTGTATGAGAGAGAGAGAGAGAGAGCGAGTGTTGCCAACCCCCGTTGGCGGTTCTTTGGCCGAGTTATTTAGCTCGTTTTTCTTTTTAGTGCCACGGGCTTGTTTTTATCGGCCCTCTTTGTAGCTGGTTAGAGAATAAAGTGTGTAACGATTATAACGTTTGAATTGCCTTTTTTCGCGGGTAATTTAGTGCTTGCGCGCGGTTTGGTACAGTGTATAATGTGGAAAATGAGTGAAGATTTGATCGTGTTTGACTCGATGATGTTAAAATTCCGCTTGTTCCACCGAACAAATTGAATTATAATACCCAAAACTTCCTTCGAATCCTCTATAATCAATCCCTCTAGACTTCACGACCTACTAACCCACATCTCACCTCTAACCATCCTCCAAAAAAGCTTCATTCTAGTCCCTCGTGGAACGAGGCGCTCCGCCATCGCATTAAAGAATCAGCCCTACATCCCCGAACGCGTAGACGCGGCACCTGCAGTAACATCAGCAGCCTCCATGGCATTAGAAATTCCAAGCGCGCGACGCATTAGCAGAGCCCATTAGTATTCTCCCGCGCGCGCAGATGTATCGCGCGAAAGGGTTGTGCACTCCCCGCGTAATATCGAGAGCAGTACGCGCGGGCGCGTCACGAAGGCACTGCTGCTTGTTGTTTTGACAAGAAGCAAGCGGGAACGAGAGAGAGAGAGAGCGATGTAATCGTCATTGACGAACGTGCCCCTTCGCTCTAATGCTTCAGGACAGATGGCGCTGCTGCTTTAGGTTATGGTGGGTTATTAGAGGGCGCTTTGCTCATGCGGAATTACTTGGACTGGTGTGAAGTTGGTCGAATTTTGATTAAAAATGATTCGCTTGACAGTTTGTCACTTGGATGGTTAAGAGGAGACGCGGTAACGCGACTTGGCAAGTATAATGAGTTACTTTGACTTTTATGGGATTTACCCGATGAAGGTCTTAAAAAATGAACGTAATTTTTTTTCGAGCTAAGGTTATTATTATACACGGGAATCAACTTGAAAAAAAAATCTTGTTCAAGCTCATTAAAATAAAAGCGAAAATAACCGCACAACTTTCTAAATTACGCTTTCGACTCAGAGTAATAAAGAAAAACTCGTGGAAAATAAACGAAACTATATGGCCGCAGCGGGAGTAGACTCCGCAAATTTGCATTGCGGTATAACACCGCCACTCTGTGGCGACGTTTAGTCAAAGAAACGCCGCCGCCGTGCATGTCGTTGGTCGCTGCAGATGGACTTTTCTGCCTGACGAGGTCCTTTTGATTTCGACGTTTCGTGGAAAAATGGAGGGAAACCCGACGCGCTAGACAGCACAAACGAGTCCCTTTGCGGCGGATGTGTGTTTCAGGAGTATTGTGTGCTGCTTTTTTACTTTCGGTACGTGCGATCAAAGGTGCTTTGCCTAGGTCTCCAGGACGATTTTGGAGAAATGGGTTGATTGACTTTTCCTTATTTATTTTTTTTCACAGAGGCTCAAAAGCGATTTAAGATAGTCTTAGACAGGAATTCTTTACTATAGAAGCTTTTACGTAAACTTTCGAACCAATAAAGCTTAAAAAGCCAGGTAAACACAGTCGAAAGTTATTGACAAGGTATTGGAACATCCTTAAAACTTACTAAAAAATGTTCTAATATTCATCGAATGTCTTGTATAACAAGTATGCACTTGACATTTCATCTTTCGAGCTAATAACAAGCAAGAAATCAGCAAAGAAAATAATTTCCTCGGCATTCCTCACGAACTCCCCGAAAAGTCTCTCAACTCCCCCCGCCAGTTCTCGCATACTTAGCATAAATGCAAATAATCAGGCTCGGCAAGTATTTTTCGCTGTACAAAATCGTGCGCTGAAAGTTAATAAAAGAGCGCGTCGCGGCGGTGGCGGCCGGCCGGCTTGTTTAATCAGGCGAAAGAATGTTTTGCTTTCCCATTACTCGCGAATGCTGCTGCTGTTGCTCTGAAACTTTGCCGGCGACTCACTTCCGCGAGAGAAAGTTTGCATAATTGATTTCGTTCCGCCGTCGGAGGGCTCCGTTCCTCTCATCCTCCGACTCTACCTTTCTCTTCGACGATAACGACTGCGATGAGGCGGCCGAGTTTGCTCCCCCTCCTTTTACTGTGGTAGTAATAATTTAATAAATTAGCGTCATTCGCGAGAGATCAAGCGCGGATGAGAGCTTCGCCGGGGTAGGCAAAATTTTCGACGAGCCAAAGTCATTTGTCAGCGAAGATAATAGCTCTTTCTCGGAAGAATTAATTTTAATTGCTTCGGGGAAAAAGTAATTGCTTAATTAGAACACGTTCCTCGAAATAAATATGTAGTTATGAAAGCTACCCTCCCAGCAGCAGCAGCAGCAGCAGCAGCAGCAGCAGCAGCAGTAGAAAAAAACGCTACTCCTCAGTAGTACAACCACGCGCACTGTCAGACCGAGCATCGCAGCAGTAGTAGCGGTCCGAGGATAGTCGGACCAGAATTCTCCTGCTCCCAGAATTTTCTCCCGCCTCGTCCGGCTTCTCAGAATTCATTCTCTTATCTCTCGCAGGAGCGAGCCAACGACGCTCTTGCTCTATAATCTCTTCGGTCCGCTGACTTTCATTTGTTCTCTCTCCACTTGCTCTCAAGCCTACTTTTGGCGCTCCCTGCTCTTGGCGTCGTCCTAGTAATAATTTAAAGAGAGAAAGGGGGGAGAAAGAGAGAAGAAGACGAAGAAGAAAAAGAGAAATAGAAAGGAAAGTTGTCGTATGGAAGGGGAAAGGAGGACATGCCACTGACCTGAATGAACTCCTGGACGGTGGTGTCGACGACCATCAGGGGATTCTGGATCAGGTGAACTACACCGTTCTTCACCGGGATATTGGGCTTGACGATCTCGGCGAGGACCGAGGCTGACGGATGCTGAGAGTCGCCCAGCAGAGTATCCGACTTTACGTAGTCTGTAAATTTACAATATTTTATTTTAGCATAATTGCATGCTTTCGAGACTGAGCTAGGGTTTTGTACTTACACTTGTCGTGGCCTTTATCGGAGTGTTCGGTTGAGAAGCTTATGGTGACCTTGAGATTGTCGCCGAAAGCGAGGGTCTCATAGGGCTTGTTGCTGGGTGTCGGAGCGGTGAAGAGCACGTGACCGGGTATCACGTGACCGTCGATTACCTTCTCGTCGATCTTATTGGCTCGCGGCGACGGCTGTAAATAGATGAAAAAAATCGTTTATCCGTGTATTTTCACCAAGCTATTAGAAAAGGGGGAAGCTAATCGTTTCTCAGAACTACGAATCAAACATAACCTCAACAACTCGGTCCCTAATAAACACGTCAATCCCATAACCTCTAAATCCCTCTACACGACATCGTCTCCACATTTCTTAACCCCCTCTTTCTCCCTCTCTCTTCTTCGTAGCGGGTGATAAACTCCGAAGCGTAAGACGTGTTGCCTCGGCGGCGTACCTTCTCAATTACGCGAACCGGCGCTCCTTCGTTCCAGTCGGACGCGCCCACAGAAGACGACGGGTCATTGAGCTTCGAGCCGGGAAAGCCGGCCGCCGGTGAACAATTGCGGTCGATGGCGGATCGACTGTTACCCTCTCCCGAACGACGGCTCTCGGGTCTTCTAAGATAAACGCGAGATGTCGAGCTTTAAAGAAGGAAGTAACGCCGCTACGTAATGTAATTTGCTTCTATGTTGGCGGGAAGATTGATAGGAGCTCGTTGGGAATACTCTGTCGATACTTTAACGTCGTGAGTGATACCCATCGGCTGAGGAAAAGATTTTTATATTTTAAAATATATTATTTTTGACTTTATGTATACTTCGGACGAGTTTATTCGGGATGCTTCATCCCCGACCAGTCCTGCGGAATACAAAGTCATTTAAAGCCGGAGAGCCGGGCAACTGCTTTACTCTCGTCACAAAACAAACGTAGAAACAAATCACGGGCAAATTCAGCGGTAATTACTTTTCCCTGCTGAACGAAAAAAAAAAACTATCCCGCCTAAATCAATTCCCGGCGCAAAAAGCTCCCCAAAAAAAAACAGCAACAACTATCTCTCGCTCGGAGAAACCTACAAAACGTTATCCTTTCAAAACACTTTCCCGTAAGAGTGAAGCAACAAAAAAAAAGGAGATAGAAAGAAGAGAGGGAACATCGCCGAGTGAAAAGCTGAAAAGGGGATCCCTTTACGGGACTCTAAAGTCCGTCTATACCGAAGCTCCAGCTAAAAGCGTCTAACGGTATATAGGAACAGCGACTTCCTTTTTTAGTCGCTCTTTCTCCATTCAGCCGAGCGCGTCAAAGTCTTCGCGCCGCGAAGATCGATGAACCCGGGGCGACGCGGCGCTGTATAATTATATACGGGGAGGTGATCGACGAGGCCAAGGTTGGAGAGGCGCCTTTTGAACGATCGCCGGCTGTCGTCGGATCGACGTGCTATAACAGCGTATTGCTGCCTGCGTTGAGATATTAAAGCGCGAACGTGATAAGGGCTGCTGCGCCTTCTTTTTCCGAGGTGTCGATGGATTTAAATGTTTATGGCTCTTGATGGATCTGGCCTTTTGACCGGGAAAATTCAATGTGAACATTGTTTACTATAACTGAAGCTGATATTTAAATGCAAATATATAATACTTTGATAGATAATAACAAGAAGTCGATGTTTTTGACGTATATAGTTACAACAGTAAACTAAGAAGTAAAATTGACGGAAAAACGTTATATTTCTCAAATGGATGGAGCTACGAGAACTCGCGAAGCACTTTAATCTAATAGTTATTATTTACAACAACCTGAATAAGCTCTTCTGAACGAACCTAACCTCAAAACATTGCACAATCGAATTGACCGAGCGACAACCTCGCACGGATTCTAAAAGAGACAAGGACGAAAGGAAGAAAAAAAAAGAGAAGACAGTCAAGAGGCACCGGACAATGGCACGCGGACGCCTCTGGCTCGACATCTAGCTTTGACGGTCGGCGGAATGCGCCAAGGGACAGGTATGTATTGTAGTGTCGAAGGAGCTGCCGCTGGATTTCGACGTGGAAATTGAATTTTTTAGGGGGTGCTTGTAAAGAAGGCCTTTCTGTCCTTTCGCTAGCCTTGTGTGAGCATGATGCGCGATTTTTTTTTTTGACTGTTTGAGTTTTTTTTTGAGTATTTTTCATATGAAAAACAGCATAAGGTGTGACAATTTTAGTACGAAATCCAAAATAATTTACAAAGTCTTTTACTGTCGAACACTATTTCTCACCGTCCCATCCTTTGTAAAAATTTCCATCGTTCCAAAAAAAAAAATCTCACAGCCATCTACACTCGCAGGAAACATCTGTTCAACTCCCACACTACAGCTCTCTAAACGTATACCTTTTTCTCGAGTCGAAGATTCATGAAACTTTTTTCCGAAGAAAAATCCTCGCGAAAAACTTCCAAAAGTGCTTTCCGATACATTTATCGCTCTCGGGGACACGCCTCGGGCGCGTTGGACCAAGTTAATGAACTATATACGGCCACCCGCATGAATTCAGAAGCCGTACAAGAAAGGGATTTTTATGAATTGTACGTACCTTGAAGCCTTCGTCGACGGGAATGAAGAAAGTGTACCTGCCTTCCGCGCTGAACACGTTGCTCTTGCCGGTCACCTTTACCCTGTGATGGAACGTGCTGAAACATAACCCCGAAATTACGATGATTAAGTGGGTATTCATGAAAAACAATTTACGGCATACTTTTCGCGAATTCCTCGAGATTCCGCTAGGCGATGTGTCTCCAACGGTATCGCTTTGTTTCGAGATGCAAACTACGCGCGAGACTAGCTTCGTATATAATAATGCCTCTGCGAAAGTTCGGGACAAAGGCGGCGAATGAGTTATCAACGCGTCGAATGAAAAGCTCAACTGCGCGGAAAATGTGTCAAACGCTTTGAGAGATACGTGAATACTTGGCATTTCATTTGAGGTATTTTATCGCGCGAGCTCCTTATCTTGATGAAAAGTTCTAATTTTATAATTAGAGTTCGCCTGATATATTAATGTTTAATGCAGCATAAGAAATAGGTTATAATCGAAGAATTATTGTTGTGCTTACCGAACACGATGATTTCCCAGTTTGAGATTTTCGCTCTGGTTAAGAAACTGGAAGGCATCAGGATTGTAAATGAGCTCGGAACTCCGGAGAGGTAGCACAGGCTCGAGCACCTCCGAGATCTTGTGCAGCACCTGTCAAAAACACAGAATTTCAAATTAGTAAAATTGTTTTCCATATACTGTACACTGCTTTAAATTAGAATGCTGATTGCCCGGCAGACGTTGAATCCTTTAATTTTTTCATCTGTCAAACAAATTTACCACATATAACCATATACGTCCATTAAAGCTAGTTAACGCGTCAGGGTAACATAACCTCAAATCTTCACTCCAGCGGCACTGGGCGCTCGGCAAACGAGGCAAGTGGCATCGATCGCAGCAAAAAAATAAGAAACAAAAGAGCTTCGAATTCCAACGCGAATAGTCCCTGCACCGAGAGACACTGCTGCAAAAGAAGAAGAAGAGAAAAAAGCGAAGCAACGGAAACGCGCGTGTGTATATACATATATAGCTTCTTCGTCTTCCTTGGGAATGCGCCGGACGCGTATACGTGAGTCGCATGCAGCGAGAATCAATTCGGGCATTCCCGCGAAATTGGAACCGGCTGCTGCTGCTGCTGCTGCTGCTGCACAGGCCACTTTACGGGTTCTGCCTTTTTCTTGCCCGATGGGGGTTAGCAGTTGTACACCAGGATGCTTCGGAGGTTTTACGGCCAAGAGCTTTTTGGCCCGGTGTTTGCATACATATTAAAGATTAAGTAAGATGCAGATTTGAAATTTCGCGTGGGTGGAGTATAGTATACGAGGATGTTTTTTCAGAGAGTAAACGGCATATAGGTGTCGCTCGTAAAATTTCATTGAAGCTTATAGGATGTATCAACGCTTTAATCATAGGTTTTGTCATATGCGAGTTTGAAGCTTTTACGAGGCAGTTTTCATTCGTAAAATCAATTTGATTTTACAACATACATCATACTCCTCTAAACACACAAGTGAGAAGAATAATTCATCACTTTCAACGTGTACCGCAGCAATTTCACGGAAACGAAAAGGAGAAAATGGCCGGTTCCATTTGTCCGCGCGAGAGTCGACGGATATATATACTTTTGATGTTGTCGAGTGCTCTGCGCTAGAGGGATTGTCACGTTTCGCGTCGGGCAAATCGAATCCTCGTGGATGGGCTCTTGGGTTTTCGTTCGTTCGGTATGTTATACTGCTATCATTTCGTCAGCTTTGACTGTGATAACAGAAGAGAATTGACTTTGTTGTTGGCGGCAGCGATTTTTTTCCATAGTATAACAAGAGAAAACGAGTCAATCGTATAATATATAAAGTTTGCCATTATTAGAATGTGAACAACAACCGATATATCCCTACCCTTATCAGTCTCCACTAAATACTCCCAAGTGACGTAGCAGAGCCTCTCCAGGAAATTATTTATCTCTCTCTAGGCACCCCCTGGCTCTATAATTGCGCTTCGCGACGCAACATTTTTCTCCCGTGAGACAAATGGAAGAACTGCGCTGTTCGCCTTATCGCAGCAGCGACTTCTTCTCGTGTAAGTATACAAGCCTAGCTCTTTTTCTCTCTTCTATACTTTCGTCGTTCCCTCTTTGTTGTCGTCGCCGTTTTTCACCCAACTTTTTTCGGCAGGAGCCTACTCCATACTACCGTGGCTTTGTAATTATCGTGCGCAAGCGTTCTTCTTTTCTCCGGACACTGTTTTCCTTATTTCGGCACTTGCTCTTCTTCTTATCAGCTATTAGTTTCGGAGTAATTGCAACCGTGGCGTTTAAGGAATACGAAACTCATGGAAAGGACTCTTACGCGTTGGAAAGACGCGATGACGTAAACAAACGCGAAAATTTTTGTGGTGTGTGGCATACGTGTGTCTTCTGGTCGTCCGCTGTTCTTCAGTCAGAGGCGACGACGTTGCGGACCTTCTTGGTTCGCCGCTCTCGTCGCCCGCTGGTTGATAAATCGTTGTAAGCTTAGCTTTTACCGGGCAATCCTCGAGCTTTAGAGAGGGATTTACTAAGCTTTTTTCGATCGATGATAGCTGTACTTTTAGTCTTTTTAGGAGAATCTGTGGGCGATCGATCTAGCTGTAAGTGATGACGTTTTTTGTTTTATACAAGTGATTCGCTGTAAAGGCTGACTTGTATTTGCTCGATTTTTGAATCGCAATAATTAAAAGAATCGCAGTCTTTCTACGACTGTGATTTAGTTAGCAGTATTCGAAATCAAACACCAATAACGCTGATCTAACGGAATATCTCTCTCAACCGCAACTCGCGCCGCATAACAGCCAAAGACAGTCGAAGATAATAAACCTCTGGTTCACTCTTGCACACGCGCTTCTTACTCTACTCCCCCAGTGTATATAGACAATATAAACAAGCTTTGGTAATTGAGAAACTGCGCTCAGCCTCGGGACGTATGCGTATACACTATACACAGAGCTGACCCGCAATCTGCGCGCCAAAGTTCCGTTATTGGCTTACGGCTGACTTCGTGCTGGAGTTCAACCTCCTCTGTGTTCTACCGTATGCATACACACACATCCACCCGCGCGCGCAGCATCAGAGAAAAGGGGTGCAGAGGACTTTTATTGAATTTGCCTCGCGCACACGTCGCGCACTCGTCTCGCGCGTGTGTGTGTGTGTGTGTATGTGTGTGTACGTAAGTATGGGTTGAGACAGTAGGATTGTATAATATGAGCTATATGATGCGGTGAACTGAGCCGAGGAGCTTTTGGATATGGTCCCGCTGTGATTTTTGATGACAATTTTTAAATTAAAACGACGTGTGCAATATTTGATTTTATACGTGCTCTTGTAAAAGTAAAATCATATTTTCTTAAGTAAGAAAAGAATGAAATTACCGACGGTCGGTAACTAGTTAGCGACGTGAAATAGGGGCCCCCCTATATTAAACGCCTTCGCCTTGTTTCAATGGTGTTTATTACCAAATTTAGTATTCATTATTAATGATATAACCAAACGCATCGATCTCAAGAACCTTTACTCTTGCGCTCAAGAACCCCCGCAATTTCCCTGCAAACAATCCCGGCATCGCTGCGCGCGCGCGAGACCCAATTTTCTCAAGCGCGTATCCTACCCGTAAAGATAATCCCAAACTAGTCCATTAACTCCCTCCACTTTCACCCCTATATCCGTGCAATCACAGCCAATAACAATACCCTAATGGCGCCTCGCGACTACCGCACTCCCACACACACACACACACACCTGTATGCTTACACACGTATATACGAAAAATCTCCGAACCGACACTTCATAAACGCTCTTCTCTTCCTTATCTGGCCAATAACGCTATAGTAGAAGAGAAAAGCTCCGTTACTTACTCTCAATTTCCCTTGGCCGTAAAAGGCGGACGCGTGGAAAGAAAATAAAGAGAGAACGGGTGATTAGATTCGCGCGCCGTGGGGCTTTTACTTAATTGTTCGTGCGAAGAAGAAGAAGAGGAGGAACCCGGTATATCGTTAAGTTTAATTGAGGCGCATAACCGTCTGAGCTGCGCGAACTCGCCGACTCGAGTTATTTCATTTTCCACGCGGGGAAGCGAGAAAGAGAGGCTTGTTGCGAGAAAAATCTTCGGGAAGTTCGGATGTACAAGAGGCACTGCGGATTTGTATAATCAGAGCGTTTCGAGGTTGCTGCTTGTGTGGGGGTTATATGGTTATATAGTGCATTGTGTTTATAGCTATCGCGGCTTTGTCGGGCGTATAGACTCTCGTTTGAGAAGGTTTTTCACTGCGATATGCGTGAAAAAGAATGTGATTGGATGCATTTTCTTTGAATTATTTTCAACGTGCGTTTTACTCGCAATATTTAGGGGAAAGTTGTTTCGCGCAAAATGTTTGGAGTACATTATTTTACGCGAAGTAAAATTTGCCTTCTACAAACAAAGTGAACGTGGTTTAAAATACGCATGAAATGTTTATTTACGGATCCAAATGTGCGTTAGGATAAATAGCCTTTATTTATTTTAATAAAGTATACAGAGCAGCGCAAAGTTCCTGCAACGTGCGTCCCTTCAATTTTTCAAAAGTTCTCGGAACAAAAGCACGCAATAACCGGAAGCATCAAAGACAAATCAAGCAACAAAAAACCAACTTCACCCTCGATTATATTCGCTAAAGCCCCTTATACTAAAATCAACAGCAGCAGGAGCGCCTACGCTAATAACAACCTCCCAAGATACACACAAAGAGAAGCCGGATCGTTGGTCTGGTCTCGCGTAAATCCAACTTTACTCGGGATCTTGCGCGCAAATTCGTTCTTAACAAGTGGCGGCGCCCGGAGAACTGCACGCCCGGGTGCTAGTTATCACGCACAACAAACATCAGATTATTGCGCGAGCGACGCAGTTTTGCAGCTGCGACGCCGCGCCGAACGAGTATCACGCGCGCACGTATTCAAATTGCGATTTATGTTAATAGGACTGCGGTATATATATGCGTGGGGGGGGGGGGGTATATAAGTGGGGAGAGAGAGGGAGAGTTGGGTGAAGACGTTTTGAGGGACGCTTGAGAGTTTGGAACAGTTTTGCATGAATTTTGACATTGAGTTATTGAAGTACAAGTGAATATATTTAAATGGTAGGTTTTATTGAGAAATATTTATCGATCTATACTGTGCATCAATTTTTATGGGGTTTCAGGTTATGATACATACATGACCACGCGAAGTGGCTCTTTTTCCATGTGTTCGTTTCCTGTTCGATTGTCTTTGGTGTTTAGTAAATATTTAGTCATAAATAAACTTATTAAAATGTGCAATAACGCAATCTTCGCCTACGACGCATTACATCCTTTCAAGAATCTCGCAACTAAAGAAACAAAAAAAGAAGCAAATAAACCATCGATACAAATCGAACCCCTGCGAAGAACCGCGTCGTAACCATAACCTTCAAAAGCTCTATATATACCACGACCGCCCGGCGAACTTCATGAACTCGAACTCCCGCAACGAAAGCTAAGAACTGCGCGACACTTGATTTCCCGATTCACCGCAACAGCTGTGGAAAACTTTGCAGCGCACATACTCGCGCACGACTAGAAGACCCGATAAAGCGGGAGAAAAGGCCGTAGTAGTATATATATCTACGGGAGAGACATTCCCGAAGGGGAATTACCGACTGCCGAGGAGTCGACGACGACGACGACGGCTTAATCCTCGCGGCCACAAAGGAAACGCGAGCGCGCAGTCGGCGCCGTAATTGAACCCGCGGGTTTTACAAGCCGCCGCCTCCTCGGCTCGGCACTGTGGCTTTTACGGGCTTATTAATGGAAATCTGATTTCGAGATAAGTGAACTGCGCGCGCGCGAGCTTGCAAGCTCTCGTGCGTGTCTTAGTTGGACACGGCGGGGAGTCGAGCGCGATGTGCCTGTGAGAAAAGCAGAGGGGAATTGAGTCGTATCTTACGCTTTTGGCATGAGAGCGATGTTGTTTGGTTGACGTGTTTTGCCGGAGATTGACTTCACGCGGGCTTGCGCATAATTTTGAATACATTACTGGAGAAATGAACTGCGGTAGGCTCATCGTTTCTTTGTGCGATTGCGTATGTTGTGTTATATAATTTAAAAATGAGGTCAAGTTCCCTAAGCGTCGTCTGACCGTACGCTGACGCGGTCTACTTACTGGTAAGAATTATTATACCGATACAAGTGTAAGAATTTTTGCTGTAATCTACACAGACAGCCCGAGGTCACAGATCCGCCTTTTCACTTTGGCCCAGCCAAACACTGCACCGCATCACGTCCGAAAATCTCGCAGGCGTCCGGCCGCGTTGAATCGAGGGAGTAGCCGAGCGGACGCTTTGCTCTTCGCTCCTCTTCCCTTTAAGGCGTTGGACCGACAAGAGAGAGAGAGAGAGAGAGAGAAAGATTCATGGAATCGAGGCAGGCGTGAATCCCGCTGCTTCCCTCTCGATTTTTCTCCTTCGACGCGCCGACCCGCCTCCTTTCGCTTTTCGCTGAGTGATTGTTTTTCTTGCGACGGGACGAGTGTCTTTCTTTTTTCCTTTTCTTCTCTCTTATTGCAAGAGGTCGTTTTGCGATACGGGAAGATGTGTCGAGCTTTTCTCATGATTCTCAGTTATGACGTTTTGACAGAGCAACATTTCTCGCCTGCTAGACAATGCTTCGGACTTTTTGGCTTTGTTTTTGAGACGGGGGACATGTAACGCTGTAAGAATGCCGGAGTGAAGTAAAGCTCTCCGGAACTTTATCATGGGCGCATTGAAGTTTTTCGGAAAATTACCGAGCTTGGAATACTTTGTACATAACTCAGTGTTTTGCTTGTACTCTTTTACTTCGTATGGATTTATAATCCAGAAGTGAATACAAGCGTGACTGAGAATACTGTACAGGGAACAAATGCGCATGTTCGCTTCAGACGAAATTCAGACTATGATATCGCAGCTGTATAACAATGTATAATTTTGTTCTCCTTCAATAGCGGCAAAAAAGCTGCCTCCCCCAAAAAAAATAACGCGATAAAAATTAAAAGCCCATCCTAAGAAAGCGCTTTATCCATTTTACGAATCTCCTCGCGTCTTCGCCCTCCTCAAAGACAAACAATTGCGAGACAATGCTATGTAAACACACACCGCCGACAATAAAAAAGAAAGACCCGAAGAGAGAAAAATTCGATTATACGTATACCGACCCACGAAAAATCGCGCAGCGGATTATTCCTTCAACGTACTTTGTTCCAGACCAATGATGTCTTGGATATATAAAGGCTTATCTCAGCCTGAGGCACATTGTTCCTATTATTTTCATAAGGCCGACAAGTCGGAGGCAAATACAGCGACGACGCGGTTTTAATTGTGTTTGCTCAAGTCCGCCGCCTTAATTGGCTTCTTTGCAAACACTCGTGTGTGCTGGGGTATTGACTGCTGCATCGGCTAGTGCACGTGTTCTTTTTCTTTTTAACGTCGAATGAGTATAACGTTTCGCCTGACGCACGTTTGTTTTGGCGGGAAATACAAAATGTGTTTGGTGTATCGATTAACGCTACGGCGCGGGAGAAAGCCTGTGGCTGTGATGTTTTATTTATAGTTTGCGATATGCGAACAGACCTATTATCCGTAAGTATGCGCACACAAATACGTAGAATATCTGCAATGTGAATAATTTTTTTTTACAACAGACAAAGGGTAACTTGACTAGTCTTGAAACCGTAGAGTGGGATGCAACACAATTGGATTTCCCGGTAACCCGGAGGTTGCAAATGATTCCGCGGAGATCATTGCTTTATCATTTATCCCCGTAAAAGTGCATCCGCAGGGCATATCCCTGCATCTTTCAAAGTCAGCCGACACAAGAGCATCGACAATAACAATCACGGATGAGGGCGCGGCCTTGCGGCGAGCTCTTAAAGCTCATTAGCGGTACCCCCCCCCCCCCCCTCTTCGTTAAAGCCCCGTTCGCCGCGTATACATAAGCTCATTGTCGTATAAGTAGAGGACTTTGTCGACTCATTATATCGGCCCTTTGAGGCATTCTCTCCTCGACTATTTATTGGGTTCAGTGGCTTGTGTGCGCACGACGCGTAATTTCGCCCGTGGGCTGTTCTTCCTTGTTGGGAGAGGCTTTGCTGCGCGCACGAGGGAAGATAAAAAACGAACCCCGAGGAATTCACGCGGCTTGCGGTCTAGCCGCGACGTTTATCGGCCTCCGCGATCGATGTGGAATATTGCGAAGATTTGAGGTTATGTTCGGAGAATAGCTGGATGCGGATGAACTATATATATATACCTGGATCTTTTTGTCGTTTTCGTTAGTCCCGATGGTCGACTCGTAGTTGCTGCCCTCGATGATCTTTGCGTTGTTGATGTAGATCTCCTCGTAACCCTTCGGCCCGTGCCTTCTGGTTACCCATAGTGGCGGGTTACCCTCGAGTTCCGAGGTCAACGACGCGCCGAACTGATCCGTCCTTGAAGGTTGGTTTGCTGCGAACAGAAGACAAGAGTCAATTATGTAGTAGCTATTTTCGAATATGAAATTTTAATTCTGTTGAACTTTTGAGGTTATGCCAACAACGCGACCAAAAACCTTGTAATGTAAAAAAGACGGAAATCCCAAAGTGATGAATATCCAGCTCCAATTTTTTGCACCCAACCATCCAAAACAAAGACCTGTGTGTACACAGCGGTCCAACATGGCAGAGGTCAACGACCGGCTGGCGCCGTATCGTTAGTCGCACATAGGTTTCCACTTCGGTGCTTCGGTGCCCGGTAAGACGAACACACCACTGCAAGCGGTCATCCGGTTGACAGGTGTATGGCGTCGAGCCAAAGTGGACGCTGCCTTCGAATAATGCGTCGTCTCTCTCGCGCACCATATTTCCAGAATCAGATGTTATGACCGACCGCCGAATCGCGCAATCATATACGAGGCACAGCCGCACGACAAAGGCCAAAACAAACAATAACATTTCCAAGTCAATGTGCTGCAGCACACAGCACGAGGAGCTTCCGTGTGTAAACGCGAAAAGCCAAGCTAAAAGAAAATGAAGAACCGGCACACACGCGACACACCGGGCGTCCGAGGAAATTTCATTCCCCGTAAAGTGTAACGACGGAAGAAGAAGCAGGCGCGAGAGAAGAGTCGGGAAAAAGAACAAGCTACTCTCGAGTTCGCTAAAAGAGCAGCGTAAAATAAAGTATAAGGCTGACGCTCTGCGCTAGCCGAGAACCAAAAGAAGAAGCAGAAGAAGAAGAAGAAGAAGAAGCGGCGGAAACCTTGAGAGAGGGAGCGAGCGAGCAAAAGTTAGCCGAGAGCTCCCTTTATTATCTCGTTGCAGCGACGTAATTCCCGCGCCGCGGGACGGACAATGCGCGGTCATTAAGAGCCAAGAGAGAAAGCGAGAATTGGCTGTCCTCTGCCGTCGCGGCTGACTCGAAGTTTTCGGAGGTGGTGGTCTGCCGCTGCTGGTTATGGACTTTCGGACGGCCAAGAGAGTTCGGAGATCTTCGGAGAAATATAAGCGTCGTTATTTCGCGGAAAGATACGCGCCGCGAGTGAAATTTAATTCTGCTATGAGCTGCGACTTTGACCGTTTTTATTTATTCTTCCCAAAGACGATCGTTCTGAAAACGACACTTTATAATGCACCGACGAGCAATAGTTCGCGAGCCACGAGTTCAAAAAAGCACCTCCAAACCCATCGAGCTTTCACCAACATTACACAATCCAAGCTAGAATCCCGCATCGACCAACGGTCGCTCGCGTTCCTCCGTTCTCCCGGAATAAATCGACAGCCTTAAATTCAAAAGCTCGATCCAGCGGCTGATCCTCGTCCTCTCTCTCTATTTCCCGATACATACCTACGAGAGATAAGCGAGTGCTTGCGACGCCTAGCGAACGATAAGGAATAGAAGGCCAAAATCCCATTTGGCTAAAAGCTGCGGCGGCCGAGAGAGGAGCGAGTACATCGAGCGCAAAACGAGATAAGCGTTCGAGCTCCAAAGTCGTCGTCGTCGTCGTCTTTTGACGCGCGTATGTGTACATAGTCGATTTGGCGTATTGTGCCGTTACAGGAATTTACGTATAACGGGTTATATACAGAATATATAATGAATTTGAATTTGTGGACGGAAGAAGTTTGTGTGTATAGGTTTCGGTGAAGACCATAGCGAGCGGGTGTATCCTTAATACTGAAAAAGAGGACGTTACAACGCTAGATCGTAAAGTTTCGACAATATAGCCCCTTTTTTGTTGACCGTTTAAGTTTCCAGCCAGGGACGGTAAATAAAATAAGTAGCTTTATTGAATGAAACTCGATAGCGAGGGTATACTCGCATTAAAATACCTCTAATTAGAAGCAGTTAATTATCGAAGTGGAGAACAAACAATTGGCTATTCGCGTCAGAAAATGACAAAAGACCAGCGCAAAAATAGCGTTCCCGAATGCACCGGCAGAGAGCGGCTAACAATAACACAATCGCAACAATACGCTATCGCGCGAGCGCGCGCGATAAAGCTAAACAAATGCGCCGATAAAAATAAACAACAAGCGCACAATGAACCGCCGCGAAAACCGAGAAAGAGAGAGAGAGAAAGATCTTATCAAAGTACGGTATTTAGTGCGTAGCATTAACGACGCTAACTCTCATCATTTATTTCGAAAATCCAACTCGCTCGACTGCGATCAGTGTCGAACTTGAATTTAATTATCGCAGCAGCGGCGATAGACGCATAAATTTTATGCCTTTGTCAGCCGCGTCTTCGAGCCCGTGGACGTTAATAAAGTATGAAGCGGGAAAGTGGTCTAAACATTATCGGCGCGATATCGCAATTACAAAGTCTGATTTATTAAGCGCGCTCTGCGAGTATCAATTTATTCGATTGGATTTAATGCGTAGATCCGGAAGCGAGAGCGAGAGAGAAAATATACGTGATAAATCCGCTCGACTCGGTTTAACGACGGTAAATATAATTGAATTCGAAACTAGAGCAATTTTGATTTTCAATTCGTAAAATAAACCAAATCGATAACCGCACAACACAGTAGCTCGTTCGAATAATAAGTATAATCCTTGCGGGAAGATAGGAGGGCGAAAAAAATTCCACCTCGTCTACAATACCCCAGCTGCAGCTCCACAATTCTCGATCCCAGCGCGACTCCTATACTTTCCCCGCGAAATTCAAAGAAATCAATTCAGATTCCTCGGTCTCGGCGCATGCTTTTGAATGGCCTCATTCATCGCGGAATCCTCCATTGAATTCCCTCCGCCTCATAATCTCTCTTCCCGTTCTGCGATCGCTTCTCTCGCGTATAAATAAGTTAGTAAGGGGAGAGAAAGGAGCTTTAGAAACGGCGCGAAATCGTTTGTATCGTTATACTGCTGCCGCTGTTTGCCCCCGTGGGACTGAAGGATGGGTTCAATGACAGAGGAGAGTCGCATTGCGAAAGAGTGTCTGTTATTGGCTGGTTGCTCCGGTATTCGTTTTCTGGGTGGGGTTCATTGTGATGGAAACTGGTGTTGAGAAATGAAGGCGACCGAGTAGTCGTGGTCAGTATTGAGTCAGGCGTGAATTGCTTTGATTAGATATTTCAATTTTAAGATCGAAAGTTGAAATTTTATTTTAGCGATACTGTAAATCTTAAGAAAAAAAGAAGGTATTTGTATCGTATTGGTTAAATTGAGTGATGATCGAGAAGCAAAGCTTTTATTCTATTTTTTATTCGGTAGAACTTGAAGCTCTTCAGTCTTAAAATAATTACAATAAAAAAATCACACGATCTATCGGCAGAAAATAGCTTATACACTGAGAGAAACACTATAATAAAAATTGTAAAAATTCTAGCAAAAATTACTATGTTACATAGTAATTGAGAGACATACTCGAATTATAATAAATTTTACTATGTTACATAACAAAATTTGTATAGAATAATTTTTACTATGTGACATAACAATTTTTGATGTAAAAACATAACAATATTTATTATTTTTTATGAATGACATTTTCGATACATTAAAGAAAAAAGGATGTTGAACGCTTTCGAGGTTTTCTTTTCTAGTTACTAGTTCTTCTTAATCTTTCTACAGTTATGGTTTATCACATTACATGATCAATGTTCGTTTATCACAACTTATTTTAACATTCATTACAGTATTCGCAAACTATGTAAGCAAACTATGTAACCTAACCTAACCTAACCTAACTACGCACGCAACACTATCGCTTGTGCTTGTCAGAAGGAATTTTCTCTTATATACTAATCGACGAAATTCTTACCGCTTGCGAGTCATGAATTTCCGTGCGCCACCTACATGAGATAAGCGAACTAGAATTTGAATGGTTTGAAACCTGTAGTGCGATTTAAGCCATTGAAAGGAGAAAATAATTTGATGAAAAGAGATGAATGAAAAAATATTAATAATATTTATTACGAAAAATATACATTCATATTCAAACTTTGGAAATATAATAACATTCATGGGGTAATAAAATACATCGGCGACGAGCGTTGTCGTTTGCGTGCGCAATTCGGGTACCTAACCTCATCACACTAGACTCGCTAAAGCGCCGCGACCGGACACATCAGTAAATACTGTTATAAACCTGAACACTTTTTACTATGTAGCATAGTAAAGCTCACGGCTATGGACGAAATGACTAATTTTTACTATGTTACATAGTAAAATATGTTAATTTATTAACAAAATTTATATTATATTTGAGTATAATTTGAAAAATGTTTGTTCAACTACTGCTAAGTATGATTTTTACTATATTACATATCAATTATTTTTACATATTATAACATTATTTGATTGTAAACCATAGAAAGAATGAATAGATATCTATTAATAATTATTGAAACTGTAGTGAAATACGCCATAATGTCACTATATCCGTTGATTACTACGTAACATAGTAATTTTTGCTACGATTATTATAATTTTTATTATAGCATTTCTCTCAGTGTATCTAAGAATGATTTCTTCACTAAAGCCATTCAAATTTTGCATCGGCCCCACCTAATCTTAAAGCTCCAATCGATACCCACCCGCAGCGATCAGTTCGAATTTAACCCCCCGCCCCCTCCGATAGTTTTCCCCAAGATTCCCCGCGCCACTTCCTTCATCGCGATGTGCCGCACTTTGGTTCAAACAGCAGGTGCGATAAGGCGCAAAGATTTGCCAAGGGCAAACGTCGCCGGCAGCAGCGACCCTTAACTCGCGCAGCTGCAGCAGCAGCACGACAGCAAACTCTCGCCGCACACGTGTGTGTGTATGTGTGTGTGTGTGTGTGTGTGTGTGTGTGTGTATAAACCAAGTCAGCAGCAGCAACGTCTGCTAACCTGCCGCGATAACAGCAGCAGCAACACGAAGCGCTCGCTCGCGTATCCTGTTTGGACAAGCCTTTAAATCAATTATCGAGTTTTCGGGGCGCCAAGTTTCCCTCGTGGACCTGAGGGGTCTGTGCACGCGAGCTTCGGCCTGTGTGTCGTACGGAGACTTGCTGTTGCTTCTGTAGAGGTCAACTGCTGGGTTATTGTTTGTCTGGGAGAGAATCGAGGAAATTTGCCATTCAGATGCGAGGGGAAATTGATCGTTTCTGGGAAAGGAGAGGGAAATATTCGGTGGGGATGACGGAAAAATTCTTTTTTAGGTAGAATTGACAATATTTACTTTGATTGTTTTACACGGATAATATCATCGATTCGGACTGAGCAATTGAAATTGAGTATATCAATTTCCAATATTCAATTATACGAGTAAATTTATTTTCCACAACAATCGCCAAACGTCGATATAATACAATACTACGTCAAAGCTCATCAATTTGACTAAAGAAACGAATTACATACATGCTATAATTATTCAGTGTTTATAACGAAAAAAACGCATCTGAAAATCTCTTTGCTCAATGATTCATCCCTCGTTACCCGTCATAATGCCCCGTCATAAATCATTCTCAAAGCTCGTCATATATACGCAAGCCTCTCCAATCGCTAATCATCCAAAGAGGCGCGAAAGTAGCCCTCTCTCGTATGAAAAATGAGCCGGCGTTAGGAATTGATTTTTAAATTGCCTCCCGCTAATTACCCGCAAGTCGCGCGTTGTATAATGTACTTTCAAATTTCCCGCGCCCCGTAAATAGAAGCTTTCCCAGCGTCGTCTGCTAGAATCGTTCAAGAGAACGATTTGTCATTCTGCTCGTTAACCATCTGAACCCCCATCACCTCTGAGGAATGGCTCTGAGGAATGTGCCGCTAGAGGGACAGTGAGAAATCAATCGTAGTTCCATTCAATGGGTGTAAAAATATTATACACTGTAAAAATGGTTTACTTATACATAACATACAGTTCGCAAATTGATTTGTTAGTGAACAGCATTTTAAATCGAAAGCATGTTCCAGTAATCAGAATGTATAATCAAAGTGGGTAAGCTTTTTTCTGTAAACTACAGTAAACAGTCGAAGAATAAGTATCTACATATATTGTTCATTAAGCATGAAAGTAGAGGACTGAATCTTTGATTTAAGGGACTCCATCAACTGCCTTCATTGAAATATCTTCAGCACATCTAGCGTCTATCACAGACAAACTAATGATAACTCCTGCACATCCTGGTTCTCATAAATACAGCCACATATATACACACTGCGCGTACGAATACCTGTATATATGTATATGTGCGTGTATATAAGTACACCGAGGTCCATTAATCACGCGACTTATCACGCCAACGCGCCGCGCCTTTATCTCGTGCTCGCGCTTCCTGCGTTGAATAAGAGGGAGAGACCGTCTCGCGGACGCGACTACGTCAAGTGTCGCTGAAGAGGGAGAAGAAATTCGCTTATCAGAAAATTAACTTTGCTTCTTGAGAAGAGAGAGAGAGAGAGAGAGAGAGAGAGAGTGTATGAGTGAGTGAAGCTCTTTCTCGAGGTACTCGTTAATTGACGCCTAAGTACGCATGTGAGCTTTTTGATGAGATTTTGCTACAGGAGAGAAGAATTCTTGAAAGTTGCGTCTAATGCTACTTTGAAACTCCTAATTCGTCAATATTATCTTTTTTCCCCTCCCCTTCTATTTTGCCTCTTTCGAGAATAAAATACTATATATTATTTATTATATGTCTGATGAATTCATGCTTGATAATGCTAAACAATAAATAGCGTTAGCCACAAATAATACAAAAAGCAGCTGTATCGATAAGATCCTTCATGGTCGAGATAACCGACATCCAACGGGCAGCCCAAGATTTCATCCTTCTATCTCCACTTTCGAAAAACAATACCTGGCAGCGAACGCGATACCTAATAAAGGAGCGCCAGCGCCACTTGTCAGAGCCGGTACACATCCGGGTTCGGTAATTTTATTAGTCGATATACCAATTGCTTTCCGATACTCGCCGCCTCGCCTTTTTTGCGCATAACGATAATGGACTGGCGTCTCTGGCAACGGCTAACACATACATGTGTGTGTGTGTGTGTACGTGAACGTACGTACAATATGCGCGGGAGAAAGAGCTGCTGCTGCTGCAGTGAAATGATACACCGGCTGCTGCTGCGTCGGCGGATTAAAGTGAAACTACGCAGAGTTTAAAGGGTATGGATCGTTTGAAAGTTGCAATTCTGAAATAGAGCGAGTGAGGAGCATTTTTTCAAAGGATTATTTTTAATGCAAGAATTATTATTCGAGTTGATGGGATTTTAAATTGCTTTGGCAATGTTAATAATGTTTTTCTATTTTCATAGGCGGTTATTCTATAATAGCAACCGCATAAATACCATAGTTGAACTCGGTAATTTGCTCTCTCCGCCTTTGGCTATTATGAAACAACATTTGTGTATTCGAAATCGATATGCGCTGCTTACATGCGCTAACTTTGATGAAATATTTCAAGAACTATAACACTTTTCTAAAGCTTGAAACTTAAATAGTGTACTCACTACTCAAAACAGGAAATAAAATAAGAGAAAAAAATTGTTGCTATACATTTATCTAAAATGGTGGATAAATATTACTCGATCGACTGGTATGATTAACCCAAAAATGCGTTGTACATACAAAAAGAAAGGTTTAAATCGCAAAAAACGAAATCCCCCCCAAAAAAAGATGTAAACCGACGTCCGCGCTCATTTCGGAAAAAAAAATACATAGCTATTCTTTCGAATGAAAAGCACGTCCGCCCTCATCAGTACAGCGTTTCGCATGAAATGTTTTGCGCAAACTTTTTCCTCCTCTATTCTCCTACAATTACATTGCGCGCGCTCACTCATAATTACGCGTTTTCCCCCGGCAAAAATTATACGCGGCTATTCAGCTACATTTTATCACCTAGAAGCCATGAAAAATAGTATAGATTCTGAGAAGATACTATAATTAGAGGCATTTTATTAACGCCATATATGCATCGTTTAACATTTTGAGGTTATGTTGGATATAAAATAGCAATTGTGAGATTATGTTTAATAGAGAATTAAAGCTCTGAGATCGTGTTTTACGCAGAATGGAAAGTCCTAGAATTTGTTTGACACAAAATGAAAACTTTAGTGTTATTACGTTTGCTAAAGAATGAAAACTTTGTTATTATAGGACGCGTAATGGAAAATGAAAATACAACAAAGTATGTAGAATTCCAGAAAAGTCCACTTTAATGTGCAGCCATACAGCGAAGAATCAGATTAAAACCAAAAGACAGCGGCTTATTATAGTATCTTTGACCGAACTCACACGGATTGAACAGGCAAACCACACGGGTAAATATAAGGATGTCGGTCAAAGATAGAAAGCCACCATACTACGTACGGGGCGCTTTTTAATTAAGAAAAACCGCCCACGAGTGACATCGCCTTTTGCTTTTTTTCTTTATCATTCCTCGAGAGTTGGTTTGTTCGCTCTTGCTTGGGTTGGCCTATTCTAATTACCCGGCGTGGCTGCGGACTTTTGCGGGCGAGGAGTCACGCGCTAACTAAACATCTCGTACTGGTGCTGGTTTTGCTCTCAGTGTCCCGAGATTGCGGTGAGATGAGAGGCTAGCTTGTTTTTTTTTCACCGCGATTTGGAGGGAGTCTCTTTTTCTTTTAGGAGAAGTGAAATGTCGGCTGGAAGTGCGGTTACTAGTGCTAATTGAGGATTTTTCGAGGCGTAAAATTTTGTTTTGCGTTAATAAATGTACTAAGGGGGATTTGTTGCGTCAAAGAACCTTTTCAATTCCTTTATTATCTGGGAATATTGCAAATATTTTTTTAACTTTGTGGTGGCAGGGCACTCCCTAGGAATGTTTTGAAAAATTAATTTTAGATATGTGATCACAATACATCTATAAAATTTTACATTCTCCTTTTCACCAACAATTTTATTTAGTTTAGTATGCTATCAGTTTACTTTATTATAAGTTTCAAGTATTCATTTATGCTATAATTTGTGGTTATCTCTAATTGTAGTAAAATCAATTAACAGTTAGGCTCTCGTTTGTAGAATCTAATATTTCCTATTTCAATCATTCCTTTCTGAGAATTTATTAGAATAGTTATCAGTTTACGTTCTATAGTAAGTCATACGCAGTCTTTCGAATTAAAATTATTGACTTCCATTAGACATTGCGATGAATATTTAGTAATATATATATAAAAATTATAAATGTATTTTGAACATGGATTTAAAAATGTATTTTTATGATCTTTTTACATATAATAGTGGATCACTTATAAACTCGTCTTGCCAAGATCGGAGAAAAAATGAAATACTTTGCAATGAAAAAATCTTAATGAGTAGAATTTATAGAAAATATCAAATTATATGCTTCAGTCACTATGTGTTAAAATAGTTCACAATGATTAAAAGTTGAAATCATATAAACGAACCATAACTTTCTGGCAGGATAAGTGGAATTTCCAGTTTACAATGGAATTTCCATTGTAGAGATGTATCCTCTCAGATTCGATAGAATATTTTAAACATAGTTTTCTTTGTGATTTTCTAACTTCTATATAATTTACAAACATCGAATCATTATGAATACATACGTGAGATAACAGTCAAAAATTAATTTTTATACAAATAGCTTTATAATAGGTTCTTGCGAACAAAATATTTTTCGGTATTGTCAGATGTGTCGCGAAGAAAATTTCCATAGGATTGATCCAAGTTTCGAAGCTCACCGTAGATATTTCGAATAATTATTTTTATAACAATAAGAATTACGGCAGTATGAATAAGCAATTTTCAATCTTGCAAGATAACGTATTTGTATATAAAAAAGGAGTTTATCATAGCAAAACGTGATTTTATGCTTGTACAATTTTGAATCTGGCTTTTTGTCAATACACTCCAATTAGAAAGGTATCGTACAAAAAGCGTTTTCCAATTAAATGATCTGTTTCCCTAGAACAAATAATTAAAATGTTATTATATCAAAAAGCATCGTCGCTAACCCGTAGTACCCAATAAATTTTTCCACGAAATCATCAACCCAAAACAATAATGTTTTTCCAATAGCGAACAACGTTGTGCAAGTCTACGAATTGCTATCGAGCAAAACACATTTAGACCGCCGCTATGCATTGAATAATCCCTTCCGAAATTAATGTCTCTTCTCCTCGACAAAGTGTGCCCAACGAGTGACACTCACTACATCTATTGTGAACTACAGTCCATTATAGCGAAATCATTAACAGCGCATCCGTTCGTTGATGTAAAATTACCAGATATAAAACGAGGCTAATTATACCCAGGACGCAGAAGCACGAAGAATATTACGCGGATAATTTATCAAGGTGTCACAAGTATTGATAGAGTCGGCGAATTGTATCGGATTTGTATGGAACGTAATTACCAATGTTTCTCTCGGTATCTATAATATACACGTACACATCGTGTGTTGCGCGTTATTAATGCTCAGCTCCCTCCCGGTTCCGTTTTAATCGTTCGTTTGAAACTGGGAGGGACTTTAGTCAAAACTCGTAATATAAGCTATCTCTTTCTCTCACTCTCTACGTACAGAGAGCGAGTTTTATTTATTATTCAATTGTTGAATCAATTTTTCGTTTTAAATTATGCGTTATTATGTACAAGTGAACGACTCGTCACAGCTTTTGAGCGCAAAGTCAATTTGGCTTTGTGATTTTACCGTTGCACTGGATTAATATTATTTCGCTTTCGCGCCCGAGAATAATATAATTTATTATAAAATTAAATTGTTTGGAATAAATTTCGACTGCGAATGAATATCTCGAGCTGTCAGTGCGTCTGTCGGGATGATTATATTAATACGATCGTCCAATATCCTACTCTAAAAATGAGAGGAAGAGATTGATATTTTGTTTGATTATTCACACAGCTAGCAACTCAATCGAGAAAGATGTGGGGACGCGCGTGATTGCTCGTTTCTAACCTCAAAATTGTTAATACAAGTTCATACAAAGTACTTTGAAATCCCTCAGCACAGAATTTGGAAAAGAGAATTGAAATAATAACTTTTGAATACGAAGCAGATGCGTTTATATTCCTCTTGTTTACAAAGAACGAAAAGGATTTCGCAGAAAAGGTTGGAAAGAACAAAAGGATCAGCAAGAAAACCCGGCGCTGCAAAACGGGAACAAGAAAAGGCTGTATAAACCCTCAAAAAAGAAGAAGAAGAGGTAGTCTCATTTTCGGCGAGGGATGACAGGATCTCAATAGGCAGATAAGCCACGTCGCGGAGAAAACTGATTGTCGAGAGACTTGTCGGCTGAATTTGAAAGGGGTATATAGTTCACGGACGCGTATCGACACCAATGAGGCGTGCGTATGCATCATAGCGATAAGCTCAAGTTTTCCTTTGAGAGGAAATTGGCTTCGCGTCATGTTTTGGAAGTCATTATCGTGTTCGTCAGTCGTTTTTCATTTTTGTGGGTAAACGCGGTGGAGAGCTTTTTTGTCAGCGGGGAAAAGTTTGCGAGATTGTTTGGCGTTTATCGTCTGTTTGGGGTAGAGTATTTTTCTTGAAACTTGGCGATATCTGTGTGAATTGAAGTAGAAGTTTTTTCGACAAAAAATCTCCTTTAAAAGTATGCCACATTCTAGCAAATAAATATCTTATATTCAGCAATTTTATTGAAGTTTTTTAAAAACATATTATATTTGTAGCGAAATTATATATTCTGAATGATACAGTAAAGTCTTGTTATATAATTAAATTAATTATATAATTAAAAAAAACTTTTAAAAATCCATAAAGAAATTAACGATAATTCAGGTTTAATCGTACAAAACATATCCCCGAAACAGCTCAATCGACAAAGCCCTCAACCGTGATGATCGCCACATCCACTCGCGACTAGAAAAGCCAACACACAAATCGTTCGTCATTACCAAGTTGTCCCTTCCGCTCACTCGTATATGTGTGACACGTCGCTGAGTCCGTTGCAGCGTATCATTGTCCCAGCTCCCAAAACATCTGGAGGCTAGAGACATTATGAGAGAGATTTTTCCGGACGACGATCTAAGCCGGCTTACTTATGCTCGACGGCGCGCTTGTGAGGTCAATGATATAGGTTCAGTGAGTCGAGGGGCCTATAGAGAGCTACTTGTCTTTTTTGCTGAGGCTAGACATTGGATTCTGTCATGAAGAGTGAATTGAAAGGGTCTGCGCCGTCGAAGATTTTTTATTCTCATTATATTGATTTCAATTCGGTATTACGAAACGATTTGTTTGTGAGTAAATATTTTTCAAATCTTATTTTGTGTTTATTTATCAATTATATATCGTATATTCCGATCAATCAACTATGCAACGAATCAACAGCATACGAGATAGCGCATAATTTACCTCTCTTCTGATAATCTTGAGAAGAGAACAGATTCTTTTTGATTTTCATTTACGAGCTTCGGCTTACTCTCTTTTACGGCCTTCTCATGCAATAGACAGAGAATAAATATTTTCGTTGTGAAAATTTTTCTTTCAACTGCGATTAATGAAATTGAACACAAAAATCAGTGCGTCGGTATTATTTTATTACTTTTTTTGTTAATAGAAACCTTATTGATATTATTTTGATTAAATTAACATGCGGTGAAAGAGGCCCGTATGTTAACGTTCATTCAATTACAATCCATCAAATTAGTATTTCGGCTGGGTAGCCTCCGGCCGGAGGATTTTCATTAAGTTCGAGCTGCGAGGTGCAATATATGTACATATTATAACAACGTGCGCAAAAATCAACTTTGTTGAGAAAAACAATTTCAGAGATGAGAAAAATGTTCGCAGTAATAACACTTCAATTTTATACTTAAATTTCATTAACTTTTGCATACAATTGTTTAATTCTGCAAATATAATCTAAAAATGTGAAATTTTTACAAGCAAAAGATAAAGGATCTTCTTCAGAGTTTGAAAGCAGGTATTCAGTCTCTGATCTACCGACGAAAGCATATTCAGTGTGCAGTGGTTATGGAACATTATCAGCGCGATTCGAGTGCACTGTACTCTTTACTTGAAGCTAACCCAGATGCCTTTGACCCAACGACCGAAATTTAGGCCAAGCCGATACAATGCTGCGGCCTTCCAATTCCACGTTCGATAGAATATGCGGAGGTGCTCGGACGTTTTCGTTTTTCTAATTCAACCGCTTTTTCATTAAGGTATTCACAGAGACTGAGTGAGTAAGTTTAAAATTAATAAATTATTGACTGATACTATTCTAGGGTACGATTCATGATCAATAGATCTTAAATGGTTCATTTTATTCAGCTATTCAGAAGTATATAATATTATACGGTAATCAGAGAAAGAAAGAAAATTTAATTAAAGAAAACTTATAAAGTTTTGTACAACTTTTTCAAAAGCCGCAGCCGCGTTCACAAGAATCGACGGGAATCTTCATCGTCTTTCAGATTCACTCATCAGTGCCAATCTCACCATCTTCTCCATTCCATCCCATTCACCAGCTCTCCCTCAAGACGTCATCTGCAGACACACACTCGGTCCACTCCAAACCCTCCCTTTCATTCTTCTCTTCACGCACACCACCATCTGAGGAGGTAGATATATACATACACAAGCCTAACCACAGCATTGTTCGCGGCTGTCTTGTGTCTTCTATAGGACAAAACTCTCGAGGACAGATAAAACCACGGGGTATTACATCGATCGAGTCCGTTGTCTTGTTCGCTCGATGTGATGTGCGCTCTAACTGCTGGCCGGCACATTGATTTGCGCGAGCCATTGCCTCCTGCTCGCGAAGCTATCCACTGCATGCTTCGCTGGGCGAACGTTCCGGGGGCTAAGGAATCGATGCTGGATGCGGGATTCTGATGGTTTTGCTCGTGGCTTGCGAGTTTGGAAATTCGTTGAATGGTTGCTCGACCTTTATTCTTGATGGGAAATAGAGAAATGGGAGGCATTTATTTTAAAACAGCGACTCTATGTTTGAAGTTTTGAGTAGAATAATCTATGAAGACAATTCGTTTGTTATCAAAACTAAACATATTGACTTTTTAACGATTCAAAACAAAGATGCTATACGAGTGATTCTATCTTCAACGGTATTTCAAGTCATACGCCATCTAGCGGTAGTTTTTATATACCAATAAAATTAGTAGTCTTCAACAATCTGTATAGAGAGAAGTCACAACAAACTAGAATCCCAACAGTCCAATTTCGCTCTACAGCGGCAACCCATAACAGCGGACAATTACCAACAAAAAAAATTAAAAGCACGTCTCGTCGTTTAAGTCACTTCCATTAACCAACTGTGTCCCGTGGACGATACGCCGAATCCCACAGAGGGTCGCAGTGTGTAATATGCACCATTTAAACGCGAACGTCGAAGTTTTATCTACAGCAGAAAATCAATCTCCCCCTCTCTACCATCAATCTCTCGTTCGGATTGGACGACACCTGCTATCGTGTAGTAGTCCACCCCATCAGGGCTGTCCAACGATTCATCAGTTTTGTCTTATTTTCGAGATGACTATACAAAGCAACGATCTGTGCCAGATCAGAATCTTTATTAAACGCAGCTGCGTCGGACACGTCCCTGCGTCAATTCCAGGAGGGCAAAAAAAGAAGACGCTCTAGCTGAGATTGATTTTCGGAAGTAGAGTCCGGCGTTGAATTTGTTGGAGGGACTCCTCAGGGAAATGCATCGTCGTCGATCCCCAGAAGGAAAAGCTGGATCATCGCCGAATTACCGGACGAAGTTATTACGAAAGAAAGAGAGGCTCTGACGGCATAAGCTCATCGAATTACCCGAAGAGAAGAGTTTCTTTTTCTTTTTTTTCAAGAAAGAGATCGAGGGGTCTTTTAAGTCAACGAGTATAGTTTACTCTCGAAACGTCTGGAGGAGATTCTTTAATCTCGAAGGAGAGAGTTATATGCGACGCCTTGAGTTTCGGCTCTTGATCTCAGCTGACGAATCTGTTTTTAGAGTGCATTCGTATTTTCGTTTGTATAGGTATATACATCTTTGTTGTTGGGCAGAGGATTATCCGCGAATAGCAGTGCATCGTTGTTTTGAAATGAAACGATGTTTGTTAATGAAGGAATATATATAAGGAAAATGAATTCTTGGATGTAAATGGAGAATCTTTGTTTTTCGTCAGAAACTACTGCTCTCTTGATTGAGTTCTCAAATTCATATAGAAATGGTAAGTTGAGATTTAATTTAGAAATCTGAGATTGTCTTTCAATAACAATGTTGTGAAATGGCAAGATTTTGAAACTTCATAAAAAAATTCCTGTCAAATACGACGTAAAGAACATCAAGCCTCGTTTCTCGAAAAGTAAACATAAGTGAAACACGAGACTAATACGACTGTGAATGAATTTTCATCTCATGCCTCCATAACAATAATACCTACGTCCCGACGCACATCGGATGCTGCCGCTACCATAGGTGTAACAAAAGCCCTCGTATATGTACTAAATAGTTTGTCTTGACGGCGCGTTAACGAACCCTTCCTCGTGTGTTTATTCGCAACGGGAAATCGTGGCTCGTGTTTGTCATGCAACGTTACGATCGCATTTGTCTCTCCCGTCACGGATTATCCGAAAAACGAGCAGATTTTTATAGTCAATTTTTAAATTTTCCGGGCTTATTTCGGGTATGATTTATCTGGACTCAATAAACATTATACTGCTCATTATACATATAGCTCCAACAGTAAATATTTATCGACTATGTGATTGGCAGCTGTGTAAAAAGCCAAAGTCGATACCATAAAATAATTTATGAGCTCGTTTAAATTTCGCATTAATATATCCACTATTTCAAAGAACATTTATTAAATAAATTGCGTATATTTGGATTCGTATATATGTACATTGGATTAACGGTCAGGACTTGTCAATTATCAATGGTTACCTGCTTACTTTTGCTGCGTTACGAAGTCTAGAACGACGATGGTGCATGCATATATACTGCCGGTCGCGTCAAAACCATCTTTCGAAGTTTAATTAAACTTCAAAGAAAATTAGTTTCAATTAAATTGCTTCAAAACAAACTTCCATAATTTATTTACTTTCTGTAAAGCCCAGAGGACGTGGAATTTCTAAAATCCCCTGGTTTGGGTTCATTACACTGGAAAATACGTTTCTGTGCTTCCCCAGCGCGAAATTTCACGGGAACGCGCCGTTACATGCCTTAGTGTAGAGGTCGGAACTTTAAATGATTTCTATATCAGGGCAGTTTCTTCTACATTCATTAAAAAAATCACTGTTTCGGCTGATGTACATACGCATAAACATAGCTGTTCCCTGATGAAAACGAACATAACCTCAAAGAAGCATAAAATTCCCGTTTCTACTAAACTCTTCGATCTTTGCAAGAACGATCTCTTTACTCCACAGCGAGCATCTCCCCCACTCGAAACAAAAGAACAATACGAGTGCAAGATTGCGTTGTTCGCTTAACGAAATATAATGCGCGTCGGCAGTGGCGGCGCTCCTGTGAAAGTTACGGTACGCAGGTATAAGCCATTGTGCTCTATGGCAGTACCGACGGCCGCAAAGTAGTCGCATTGTGGCGAGATAATGTCCGGCAAAACACTGCCTCCAAGGCGCTGTTATTGTTGTTCCCGCTGATTACATCCTTGACTTATGCTGGCGCGAAACTACTGCGAAGAAGAGTCTGGCGCGTGGAAGGATGATAATGCGCGCGATCGTCGGCGGATTTCGCACTTTCGGGTGAATGAATTTCCCGCGGCGGGGTATTTTATTTGACGGCTTTAATTTAACGCTGTCCTGAATTACATTATTACAAATTAAGTGCACTTGCGAGTAATGATATTCACTAATTAGCGAAACAATAAAATTATTGCGTTAATTAAACTACAGGTAACAATATGATTTCAACAACAAAAGCATTCGCCCGATAGATTTCGAAATACGGCTCATCAAAGCTATACACAAAGTATACAGCGTGCAAAATTCGCGAAGGAAAATTTGCAAGCGCAATAATTCCCGGTAATAAGTCGAAACAAAAATCGGACCGGTCGTTTGGTCGTTAAACATCTAGCCCGCATAATAATCTGCTTTAGCAGTCTCTGCGAACAGCACCGAGTGGCAGCCGGCGAATTTAGCGCTTGCGAGAAATAAATAATCCTCTCCTTTCGCGCAGCGGTTAAATTCGAATTTCCGAGAGCGACCAAGACCGCGCAATGATAAATTATAAAGCGGCCCGTGTGCTGCCCGCAAAAACAAGCCCAGACTCCTGCAGGCTTAAGCCGCGAAATTATGAAACTTTCGCGCGCGCGCGCGGCGAGGGACTAATTGTGAAACTTTATACCCCCTCCTGACGATATATATATACAAAATCGCTCTGAAGAAAGAAGAGAATGACGGCAGCCGGCAGGGATAAGTCGACCTGTAGGGGGTGTAGAGCCCCCTACTTTATTTAGGGGGACACTTGAAGTTTCGTTCACTCCATTTGCTACGCGCGCGGCTTTCGATGGATTCGCGATTTTTCCCGAAGAGTAGTATATAAGAAACGACGAGACGCGCAAAATTTATCAGCTAATTGTTAGGAGGTACGCATTATGAGCGTAAGGGGGCACGAGTCAGTTTGGTCTCTTTTTGTTAAACTCGGGAGAGAGGGAGTTTATTGTGTGTATAGTCTGGCGCGCTCTCGCATTATGCGTTTAATGGAATATTCTCCAAGGCAGGTTATACGCCTTGGTATGTTTGTACAAGCTTGTATTTTTTGGAGCTACAGTGGGAGGAGAATTGAGGTTATGGTTTCATTAATTTACTAGTTTCAATTATGGCTGGTACTCGCGAGTTTCTTATTCTACTGGCATAGAATCAAACATATTTACAGAAGATTGATTTAATTCAGCCTTCGAGTATGAAATTAAAAAATTTGAGGTTATGTTTGCAATATTTTTGAATGATTTCATTTTTCCAAGCCACTTGAGATGACTATAAGAATCGGTTCCTCTCTCACAGCATCCGAAAATCAGTCTCCACAAACTGCAGCAGCAGCACAAGAAACGCAAAGATCCCTGAGAACTTAGCCAAAGAAAGGGGGAGTGTGTGGGAGATTGTTCGAACGATCCGACAAGCTCGGTCCAACTCAAACACATACTGACGTTAGGAGGAAAATCAGCGACAGGCCTGCCCCGAATCGATCCAGGCCAGACACAAAGCTCTCGTTCCCACCCGAAGACAAACGAAGGAGCCGTCGCTGCTACTGAGTCTATAAAGGTATGGAGTGCAGTCAAGTCACTTTTGCCTTTTAAGACTGTGCACACGTGTGTGCGGGTATAGTATGCAAAGCACACGGTCGACTTCGCGACGACTTGACGGGCCGCCGCGCACACGCGAGTAGCTTTTAGCCAACCTGCGGACGACCGAGTTGTACAATGGACGTGTATATATATGGGACCGAGAGAGGGAGAAACACACGAGTTATCGACAAGACCAGAAATGCGCGTTGAAGACTCCCTCTTTTTCGGTTAGAAGTGCAACTCTTCTTAAAAAAGTACATACAAAATGACAAAAGAAATTTTCGTTATAGCTGCCTCAAGAAACCAAACATAACCTCAAAAATGTCATTCATCCCCATAACTCACGCATGTAAACAAACGCCGTTTGACGTGCAGCAGCTCCAGCAATATCACAGCATCGACTAGCATACACAGGCTTCCTTTCAGCTTCTCACGCAGCAGCAGCAGCAACAACAACAGCAAACAGCAGCAGCAGCATCATCCAACCCCTCTGACAAAGTAAGCGGTAAAGCGGAGGCGTATAGGCGCCGGCATTGACGCGCCTCCTTTGCTCTCTGGGCCCTTTGTCCGAGAGCCCGGCTGTTACCACTGCAACGACGACGCTCCTTTGCTACTATATATGCTCATAAGAGCGTCTCGGACTCTAAGCACGTATATATACTCGCGTAATGAAATTTCTGCTTGGACGCGGGCTTCTGTTGCTCGTGTCTTGTTTATTAGGCGGATGGGATTGGCTGCTGCTGGCAAGACACGTGGCTTGGAAAGGTTATTATTGCGATAAGTTTTCGGGGGAGTAGTACGTTAATAGGAATACCCGAAGTAGTTTTGTGCCAGGAAGGGAATGCGGTTAATGAACTTCGTTGGCTCAGAATGGGGGTATGGTGTAGTCGAATTTCTAGGAAGAGCTGTATGTGAAAACGGAATATTTTATGAAATTTAACACGGATTATTTCTCATTGAATATCCCAACAACATAGTTTTCAAAACGATGCAAATTATTATTATGTGCGTTACGCGTATGCAACTGACCTGGTTCCAAAGTTATTCATAATTTATTAGATTTATTAAAATACACATATATTTCTCACGTTCTCTAGATTGTAAATCCAAATTATAAATTATTCATGAAAATCGTGAATTCTGGAAACGGCATTCGCATTAAGTCATATAATTTAATTTATCATATAAATTATTCGTAAACCATTTTATTATCATACAAAAAGACCTTTCATCACAATAAAAAAAAAAATCTTCCCGCGCATAGACCCGCAGTTCATTCCAAACTTTCCACGATTAGATTTTACGCCGTCAAAACGCAGCTCTGTTCGTGAATGACCTATACCCCATTTCAGGTTTATTATTTTTTTTTTTTTTGCCGAGTCCGTAAGCTGCGTTTCATCGAGCCTTTGAATTCCCCCGCGCGAGAAAAAAAAATTGGCAAAGCCTCATTTTCGGAAAACGGCTTTTCCAACGGAAAATCCGATCCCCGACTCTCTGTTTGATCGGAAAGCTCATTTTTCCCGTGCATTCATCCGCGCGACGAGGGAAAAAAAAGAGTCCAACCACCCACAAATCGGGCAAATATATCCCGAAATTCTATCGCTCTCCGAACTTCGCGCGCTCGTACTATAAAGTCGCGTCCGCCAGGGCACAATGGCGATTTCGCGCGCTCATTATGCGCGGGCGTTCGCGGCAGCGCACAAAAGCTGCTGCTACCCCGAGGGGCCACGAGCGCAAAGGAAAATGTACAAAGGTCGTTAGCACACTAGAGCGAGAATTCGGAGCCAGGTACTGATGAATGAATGGAGGAATCCTGCAGCGAGAGACGGATTTTCGAGCGAGCGCATATAGTGAAATTAGCGCGATGGCATGTTTTTAGCAAGGGAGGAGAGAGAGGAAGTGTGTGCGAGAAGCCGAAGCTGGGCTCCCTTAATGCAAGGCTCTTTCAGAAGCTTTCGGAAGCTGTTAAAATGACGAGCGAGACGGCAGTGGGAGTTTTTTTAGAGTTTTTGAGGTTATGTTCGTTTTTATCTGGTGAAAGAAGCTACAAGAGCATCCAAGAATGGTGTATAGTTTATAAAATTGTTTAATTATCTGGAAAATTCAAAGAAAATTTGTTGGTTTTGGAGTTAGGCTTAAAAAATAAAACTTCTCTATGAAGTGAGCTTTTGTATAGGATAACGGAATTCGTCAAACTATCGAATCACCTGACGAGTCTCCATCACTCAACCAATCGAGCTGCATTTCCAATCTTTGCACAGATGGACACGTTCGTGCGCGAGGGCGTAACTTTGCTTATCTCTCTCCCAACCCGTATATACCGCACATACCATCCAGGGCATGACAAAGAGATTGGCCCTGCAACGTTCGACGTTTCCTTGATTGAAATAAACTTGGATTTGAAGAGGGGGAACCTCGTACACGCCCAGACAGTCCTGGAGATTAGAAGCCACGAGTGTGTGCCTTGATCCAGATAAATAAAGCCTATATACATATAATGATAACACATCCTTTGCATAACATGGTTAATTCAACCCAAGCTCATTGTGTCTCCGGGCAGTTATGCTCTGTACACACACTATACTTTGCGACCAGGAATTATTAACAAGTTGCATATTCATCCTGCGACGCGTCGCTCCAAATGCGGTTTCCATTATTTAGATATTACAATTCATTCGACCGGGAGCCTTCGCTGTACAACAATGTGTTATAATCGTCGATACGTCGGGCTATCCTCATTAGGCTTTACAATGGCCTCTGCATTACAATATAGGTTAGAAAGCAAGGGATATATGGTGAGCTATCCGGTGAGCGGTTGTGTAGATATTAATCGCCGCAATTCGCTGTATGTACAAATCGCGTTACGAAATTCACGATGCGATGGCTCTGCGCTGTTTTGTTATCGGATTATTGTGATGGAGAGGATTGAGATGTGATTCGACGATGCCCCGGCGAATGTTTGAGTTCGATCACTATTGAACTGTAATTTTTTAAAGCTTTAAATAATTGACCTGAATCACGAAGAATTGAAGATCGAGGGATCATTTAACAACTCAAGCGCTCGGAATAAAAGTTAATACTAGCAAAAATATCACAAATTTAAACGAGGCGCGGTATTAAGAGCTTGTGAAAGGATCCATTTTCACGCGCTGCCGCAAGTCTTATCGATCGCAAATTTAATTGAATATTCAGCGGAATAACAGTCTTCAAAAGGACGTCTATTAACCGAAACGTTACAATTCGGCCTCACTACAAACCATTTAGCGTCGAGTTTTGCCTTTTCAATTATTCATAAGAGTGGAAGCCGGGCCGCCGGTGCTGTGATGTATAAATAACATTGAAACGTAAAGTTTCCAACGCGACTATAATGCGAAAAATACCGTCGAGCACGAATAGCACAGTCGTATACTTTAATTACTGAGTTGCATCAATATTTTCGCAATTGAGTTTGTCCTGATTGCTTAGAAAATAAAGAAAGACGCCATTGTCGCACATAACCTCAAAAGAAAGAACGGCAAATAAAGTGTCACTTACATATGTGGTAGAGAACGAGGTTGTTTTCGTTGGCGAGTTTGTACTTCTGAAACGCCTGGTTGGTCGGTGCGAAGACCGTCACGTGCCTGTGCATCAGTGTGGCGTTGGCTATTGGGTTGCCCTCCAGCAACGTGTAGAACTGCAAACAGAAGATATGAGACAAACTATTACATCTGTAAAATAAAAAGTCTTTTTACAGCCGTTTGCCGGCGAGAGTACTCGTACCAGACTCTCAAAACATCGGAATTAAAAACCATCTAGTCTAATATCGCGATTAATTCACGGAGAGAAGAGAGCCCCGCGCGCGAAGAGACAAAACGCCGGCGAGCTTCAAAAGCGCATAGAAGCCGCCCCGTGTCGGACACTACTCGTCTTCAGCCGCTGGTGTGTACACCGGAAGGGTCGAGTCGGCCAAGCGACAAAGAGCCTCGTAGCTCGTTAATTATCGAGGTGTAATTAGCTCCTTCACTGTCTGCACCTTAGAAGAAGAAGAAGAAGAGTCGCGCGCAAAAAAAAAGGAGGTCGATATTCGGCGCCATCCACTTTGAATTATCCCTCTTAAATGGCGCGCCGGAGAGAAACTGCAGCAGCAGCGACGCCCAAGTGAAAGGAAGGGATCAAAGGCAGCTCTGAGTGGAGGCTCTTGTCTTTTAATCCGGCGATTTTCTTACAGGCTCAGTCGATTGGTGAGAGAAACGAGTTCGATTCGGAGATTTCTTCTTTTTTTTTTTGAGGGGTTGGAGAGCTTTTTGGAGGATATTGAAGAGTCAAAGTTTTGAATTAGCTGGGATTGGATTTTTTTTTCTTATACTTCTTGTTCCGAAGAGAAGAAGGGATTTGTTAGATATGGTGATGAGATTCTTGTCGGGATGGAATAAGAAGTTTCCGTTTTGTTCAAAAGAGCTTTTCTTTGAAATATTTCATTAATACAAGTTTAAAGCCATAGAGCTTAATTCTTTAAAATAAGGCATTATTGCGTGAATATTAAAAAACATTTTGCCGAAAAAGATCGCTTTTAAATAAATAAAAGTGCGATCGAATGACACGAGGCTTCCAGAATTTCAGCTGGAAATATCTAATGCAAAAAACTCTCGCATATACGGTAAAACGAAGCTAACGTCGAATCCCGTAGAGACGACTCCCGAAAAGAGGAAATATCCAAGTTCGACCCTTTACACGTCCGGCATAATGAAGGTCCACACATATGGAATTTGATTAATTCACGCCAAAACGAAAATCAACCGTCCAGCCGTAGCTATACGTACACTCTTTTCCTCGAATCGCAATTTAACGGTCAGTGTCCGCGGGTTTGACCAATTGATTCGCGCTGGTATATAATCAAATCAATCGACTTGCTCGCGTATATATGTATGACACATGTGTGTAAGCCCGCAGGCGAAATCGTCCAGACAGTCGTCGACTTACCGTTCCATTCTATTTCAGGGAGAATTTTATAAAGCTGCCTCGAAAGTCGAGTCGTCGATTCGATCGATGATGTCTATTAGTACGGGTTTTTCGCGCGAGCAGATATTTCCGGATGGACGTTCGTGTTTGTCGATTGGTTGTGTATATATATATGTATGTGTATATATATATGTATATGTATATACTGTGCTACAGTGTAATGAAGAGTTACGGGCTTGCGGAGTTGATAAAATTCGTTGAAGTGCAGTCTAAAAAATCGTAATTGCTACTGTATAGAAATAGATTGAAATTAAAATTTTTCGAGGATCAAACGTGAAAATCAAACGAAATAGATGGGGTGTATTTTATTTTTCAACGCTGAAAACATAATCTGGAAAAGGTTTATCGCTTTGAATGTCGGTGGTGCCAACTTTAATACTTCGAAGCTCAGCATTCTATCCATGCAAAAAAATATTGGAAAACCTCATAAAGAAATAGAAGTAAAAAGTCATCTCCCCTCAATCAAGCCACTTCTATCCCGTGAACGAAGCCCACCCGAGTTTCAAAAAAATCAAGTTGTAAAGCACTATCAAAGTAACGAAAAAAAAAAAAAATCATCGCAATACCAGAACAATTTGCACAGCAACACGACACCAGAAAACAGTATACAGCTTCTTCCTTCTCACGTACGGACCGAAACGCTATTGCATTTTTACGGTCTTCCACGTGGAAAAAAGCAAGGCGTCACGCGCGCCGTAAACTCGCGGATTTTCACATGTGTGTGTGTGCGCGCTGTTTCCTTTTTCTTTCCTACTTCTTCGCCGTAGTCTCGACTGCTGCGCGACTGAGTTATCGCGTGCGTGGCGCTGAATTTTGATTTACGCGCCACCCGGGCTTTTGGCTTCTTTGAGAGAGCGACCTGGCTGATTTCGAGCTACTGGACGAAAGAGAGCCGAGAGTTTGCGCGGCTTGGTTTTACCGGGGAATGAGATTTTCTGGGTCAAGCTTGAGCTGTTTGAAGTTTCTTTCGAAGCTGCAGTAAAATTGTTGCTGAAATGCATTGTGTGTGAGTGTGTGTGTGTGTGTGAGAGAGATAGTGTGCGCTTTAAAGATATATAAAAATTGTCAAACTTTGCTAAAATTTCATTTTTCAACCTAAAGGTCTATGTGAAAATAAATTCGTGAATTTAACTTCTGCAATCTCGTTTCAACTGTCGCGAAGTGAAAGTGAAGTCAGACTAGCTGCAGTCCTAATAATAGCATCCGCGCAAACTTCCAAAAGCGCTTTTCCACTTCGAACCTCCGTCATACACCACTGCAATCACTCAAAAAAAAAGGAAAAAAAAAGGAATAAATGTCTCGGTGTTAATAACGAGCGGCTCTATTTATAAACTTTCACACGTACAATATCATTCACAGTGTAAAATTTCATTTTTATTAGATTCATTACCAACGCGCCGCGGGGGTAAATAGCTCGCTCGCGCATTGAGCGCAAACTTAATACCTTCTTATAAGATTACTCTCGTAACATCGCCGCGCGCAGCGCTGCTGCGTAATGAGGCTGGTAACTTTGCATTTCAGCTCATTTACCACGTTAAAGGCTTCTACATGTATATATATATATATATATATATATATATATATATATATGCAGAGGTGTACGCCGGAGAGTCGTTGGGAAGACTCGTTTGATTCTTCTTGGATTTCTTTTTTTCGAGAGTGCGGAAGGCGAAGTACAAAAGAAATAGAATTTAGTCAATTAGGCGAGATTAATTCCGTTACTTGCTGCTGCGCCGAAGTCAATTACAGCTTAAATTGGAATCTCGGCAAGGCAGCCTGGCTTTTGGATGCCGTGCGTTATTTCTTAGAAAGATGGGAACGATGACGATCAAGGCAGTCGAGATATTAGATCTTTATTAAACGTTTTCTCCTGGAAACTTCATGAAGGAATAAAAACTAAGAATTTGGAATGTTCATAGAATTTATTTTAATCGTTCGTTTTTACAAAGCACGTCTTTTTTCCACGCCATTGGAGCACCATACATTCAAGTCACCCGGTGACATTATGCCACTGCGGTAAATTCTGATATTTGAAAATCAACTCAAGAGCAATAAATTTCAATCCTTCAGTCTCTATCCTATGAAAAACCATGATAAAAGAAGCATCCTTTTATTATCGCAACAAATTATTTACAAAGCTCAACCAGACCGAGTAGATCATGCATACGAGACATAATTAAAAGCGACCTCGCATATATACGTCCAACATTGTGATATTCATTTTTTTTTCACGGCATAAAAATTCTTCTCTGTGCTCAACGTCTCTTTTCGCCGCTGTTCCTTCCGCGGGACGTCAAAAAAAAAAAAAATTAGAGACACCCAAGAGGTGCATAGCTATACACACCGCCATCAGCAGTCGAGACATGATCAAAGGCTGAATATTGCAAAATAATTGGATGTTTTTTCCTTTACTTCATCGTCGTCGCGAGCTTTTCTTGGAAAAAAAAGTAAGAGAAGGACAGCAACGACGGAATAGATAAAGAAAAATAGAAGAGAAGAGGGTAAAAGCTGACGTCTCTATATCCTCTTTTCCTCTTTTGTCGTCGCGGCACTGCCGCAGGGACTATAATGGAGACATGTCGTGACCCCGGGTAATTAATTCGCCTTTGTTCGCGCGATGGACGTATAAAACGGCGGAGAGAGAACGAGAGAAAAAAAAATAATAATCGGCCGCGAAATGAGTGTAGAAACTTTGCGCGAATTAGCCTGTAGCGGTTGTGTGCGCTACTGCTGGATGATTGATGCCCGGAACTTCTCCCGCTAGTAATGAATGGAAAAGTAAACAGCTGGCGGAATTCACGCTGCTGCCTGGAGTTTTTCCGCTAAAGAGAAAACTTTTCTCGCGCTTTTCGAATGTAAAGGGTAATTTGTTTCGTAGAGATTTTTATTTTCCTCTTAAAATCAGTGGGGGAAATTACTATAGCCTTATATACCATTTTTACGAGAGAATTGAGCTGAAAGCTCGGAGTTAATCGTTGGATGAAGGTAATTGCTTGAGTATTTTTTTTCACTCAAATGTGAATCATTATTTTCATAGTATATAACGAAAAAAACCTCACGAATGTTTCCCCAACGATATACATGCGTCGAAAAAGCTCTCGCAGCGATAAAGCAAAAAAAAAAGAGCTAGCTTATAACAAACAACAACAAGTCCCTTCAAAAGCCAACAAATATCCATTAACCTCCGGAGGCAACTCACATAACCGCGTATACATATTTACGCGGCTTTCGCGCGCGCGCCCTCGCGAGAAACAAATATCTCCCTCACAATTCACAAAGGCGTTTCCAGTGCACGGAGCGCATTAAAAAGCGTATAAAACCGCTCGCGAAAAATCCCCTCAGTATATATACAAAAGCTCCGGAACTTTGCGTCGCCTTATTTATGACAATGAGCTTTCGCCGGGGTAAAAGCTCTACCGGAATCGTTGAAACAAAGTATGTACACACGCACGCAAGCACACATACACGCGCATGCGCGCGACGGGCAGTTTAGCGGGCAAAGATTTCGCCGGCTTTACGATTGCGCGATTCGACGGGGAATTTACGGCCGCCTCTGGACTGTATAGAGGAGAGTCTCGTAAAACGACGTGGAGAAAACGTACACAGGTATCGATTCGCAATATGTGTGTGTGGTAGTGGACCGTAGAGCTTTTGACGCGTCGAGTGTGTAATGCTCGTCGTAGTCGTGATTTTTTGGTACTTTTGCACGGATAGAATTGATGGATACCGGTAGTGGCGACTTCTACGGATCAACGAACACGTTTTTTCCCGAAAAATTCTTGTTTCGGACGAACGGACTGGAGGTTGAGCGATTTTTTTTGATGGGGAGAGCTTTAGGATTTTTGCCTGATGGCGGATTTCGTTTTATATTTTCGGAGATCTTGATGTATGGAAAAATAATAATTCAACACAATTTTCTCATTAAGTGGTCGACTACGATTGTGAATTTTAGAAAATAAATTTTCCGCTTCAACCAAACAACGTTCCTTTCACACATCAAACATCCACGTACCATCTCCATCGAAAATCAAGCCAAAAACAACTTTCAAAGCATTTCGCGCATCGGGTACACCATCGTATAGCCAAAGAGAAAGCTCCCTTTTGCGCTGTAACGTTGCCTCGTCGTGTAAGGGGAGTTTCCCGCGCGCGGTTATGGATTTTCAAATTATCGAGTACAAACAACTCGGGCAAACTTGCTCCAGGGACAAACCGAAGCTCCCGCCGCCAGAAGGTAATTCCGAACTCGGCAAACTTTCATCACTGATGTATTAATTCTTTGACACTGAAGTTGCGATTTCAAAGCTCCGCCACACGCGCATATTTCTCTGATGCGAGCACGAAGTAAAGAGGAGCAGAGAGCCGAATTGATATTTTTAGGGTGAAAATCGACGATTTTCCAAGCAATGGCCCTTGAAGAAAAGCGAGTGCAGTAAATTGGCCAATCCAATTCTCGAAAACAATGAACTGCAACAGTAGCACACGGAGTAAGGCTAATTCAATAGTAGCCGAGCTCAAACTTTACGACTCTCCGTGTGCGCGCGAGTAGTAGACGGTCATCTAGAGCAAGCCCGAGTATTACGAAAATTACTCGGCCCTTACGATCCGGTCGATTTTATTGCCTCACCACCGGCACGTTCTCGCAGCTCTGGACTCTATATATCTTTTATGAGTATTATGCTTAAATTTGTTTGCGGAGCTCAAGCTTCGCCACAAAAATTATGGTCAACTGCGCGCGAGAATCATCCAATGAATTATGCGTGTTATATATATTATTCCGACGGGGAATTTGAGGCAACGAAAGAGAGACGAGTTAACGATTCACAGATTGTTTACGAGTTTTCGTAAAAGTTCGAGGTGAATATGAAATTTTAAAAGTCTCGGCTTGATCGTGTACTTTTCATTTAATGCAAAAGTTGAGGCACGGCGTAGAGAGCAAACTTTTTCCTGCTCGCGCGAGGAGAAAAATGGAACTGTTGGTAAACAACGGGCGCAAGCTCGCCATGTACAATATTTACATTCAATCGCAAGACTGTGTGCATAAACGCCTTCGAGGTTGTGAGAGGCTGGTGGAGAACGTTTTAATGGTGTAGTAGACGGTGGCGGCGCAAGTTTTGAGGGAAGAATTTTTCCTCAGTTCTGCGCTGATGTGATTTGGGAAGAGCCTTTAATTGAATTGAATGGAAGAGTAAAGTTGGCAAGGGATCATTTGATTTTTTATGATAATTGGAAATTCCATTTTCGGTTTCTTGGAAAATGTAGAATTTGGGGTAAAATAATGAAAAAGGCTACACGTATATAATTGAAGTTTAAAGATCTTCAGGAATGCAAAATTGGTAATAAAAATATATAAACTTTCGTCGGGGAGAATAACATCTCGAATACAAGAGACTGGTTATCAATTTTTTATCAACGCATGCATTCTTTTCGACCTTTTGGCCCAGAAACTTGGTGTATACGAAAGCCATAAAGTCACAACTTATTACTTATGACTATCGTTGTCGTGAACAATTAATCAGCCGGAATTTCGTGATATCATTCGATGCGGTGCAAACTGTATTTAACTGATAAAAAGCAGCGACTAAAATCAGCCACATCCCAAAGTCCTCTCAAGTCAGCCTCTTATATACACTCCTCACGCTGACAATCGCCATGTGATCCACGTATTCAATATTAAAGAGCTATCCTCGCGTCGCTTCCCTCAGGGGAGCACTATATACCTTCAGGAGCAGCATTTTCATCCCCATGGCAAGACAGCCGCAAACGGTGCGACGAAAAAATGTACCCAACACACTATACGCGCCATTACCCCACAAGCACGTGTTTACGAGTGTATATACGTGTCCATTGAAGAGCCTTTCGCGCCAGTTTCAGTTTATTGCCGTTTCGAGGAATCGCGTCTATGTACAGCCTGCGGCGACTTTGCTTTTAATGTCGTTTTAGGAGGACGCGGAATCTCGAGTGCATAGGTATACGAGTAATTGAGATGCCGAAGATGAATTAGCTCTGGGGGTGGTTGGTGCGCTGAGGGTAATGTTTGCGGATTGAAGTGCTGCGCGGTGAGTTTGTTTAGCTGTTTGCGCTTTGGTTCTGTGGATATTGCTTTGGAACATTGTTGCTGATGAGTGATTTTAATTAATGATGATTTTATCTACTTTCGCCTCTTTTGCCCATTCAATCGTATAGTATTTAATACTCGAGATGCAATATAGGGACATTCTGACGATGACGCTTCTCGTCTACGTCATTGCATCTGTCACAGATATCTCTCCAGCTAATTACGTCAATTGCTCTTCCAATTCCTCCGTACATAAATAAAAAAACAAGCACTTTGTACAATCAAATTCTAAAAACACTCTCACAACCTATACAGACGCTTCGAACAAGAAAACACTATACACCTTAGAGTCTATCATCTCTAGCTTTTCCGCGTCGAATTCAGCCCCGGAGTAAATTTCATTCTATAACCTCCATTTGCCTCGTGTGTCTCGCGAAAAACCATCTCTCTGGTTCTGTCTCCCTCCTGCCCCCTCTCAGCGTCTGTTCAATTGAAGCGCGAGCTCTAGCTCTGCAACAGAAACCGCATCGCTCTCTCTCTCTCTCTCTGTACAGCAGCGAATACACACAGTATAGTGGCAGCACGTGCACTTAACAATGGCAACGGGCGGCGTTTGATTTCAGAGAACGGATGGATGTATACTCCCAGACGCACTCGTGTACAGCGTCAATCAATTTAGAATGCCGCTCGAGCCTGATAATGCATCTTGTCGGGGGGGCCGTTGAAGGCCCGGGGTGTCACGTCGCTGTTGCTGCTGCTTGCGAATACCGTCACCCTATATAGCCCGTTGTTGTGACGAGTAAGATGCGTTATGGTTCCAGAAAGCGAGTCGTTGGGCATCGATCCGTTCGGGCGTTGTGAGAGAAATTCAAATAGTTGGTTGAGGTCTCGTGTTCATGCAGTTTTTCAAGCTGAGAATTTATAATAGTTGAAGAATCTGGCTTTGAACCGAAATGGTCAAAATATGTCAATTTAATAAATTTGCCGATGGTAAGCAAACTCTTTGCTCGGTGAGTTTACAAAGCGCCCCCTAGCGTCGATTTTCGGATACTCCAATCGCACTAGAACGTTTGATGAACGAACGGCACATTGGATTTAAAAAATCCGGAAAGAGTGATTCGAACGTCACGGGAACGAATTCGCAAACATCATGATGTATCGTAATTTTCCGTAAGGAAATACACTCGATGCTGTTCGAAAGAGCAAATGTACACAGATACAGACGCATACTGCTGAAATTTCGCTCGACCACCCGACGATGCTCCGTTACAGATCGAATCACCGAGGCAACATTCGGTCAAATTACTTTTGCATTCGGAATCAGGCGAAAACTACGTTCCGTCGAATCGTCGAAACAGGGTTAATCGTGTTTTTACGCAATTCTACGCTCGAATTTCCGAGTATTCTCTCCCTCTGCTTCTCGACCCCGTTTTTTTCGTCGTGACGCGTCACCGAACGTACTTGAATTAAAACAATCGACAATCGCAGAAACGTCAACACGCGAAAAGCGAATTACGGCTATTAGCCGGATTCATTAGTTTTCGTGCATATTTTTCGCATGAAAAAGTGAAAAAAAACGTTACTACGTTACACAACTGATTGCAAGCCCCGATGTATTTTTTATGCGTCGAGTCGTGACTCGTTCGATTTGTAAATTTTAACGAGCGAAGAGAGCGTTACGCTTTAAATATTTTAAAGTAAGCCAATGAAAAACAAAGACGTGTACCACTGTTTATTCATCGGATGGGCTTGAGTATCGTTATTACAACGGTGGAAAAAAAACGCTTCATAATTAATCGCCAGCTGACTTTTCGCTCATCCCCCCAAAGCCGCGAACGAAAAAAGGAAGAAGCACAAACGCGAAATGAAAAAAGAAAGCCGAGGGAAAGAAGCGGCGATTTAAATTGCAAAAACGGACGTCGCGTCGTCGAATTAAAAATGGAGGATGCGCGTGACGAATAGCCTTCCTGCGTCACCGGTAGTCATGGCAAATGAGATGCACATGCCTGAGGAGGAGTGAGAGAGAAAGAGAGAGAGAGAGAGGGATACACGTCGGATATTGACGGAAACGGAACTTTCGAGGGACAGCAGCAGCAGAAACTCTATTTTCGGGGGGATCTCGTGGTTGATGACGACGTGGATATTTCCTGTGCGCAAGAGGCCAAGGAAATACGATGGGAATTTGATCATCTTTCTCTCAGAAACGCGAAGCGTTGTATGTATATACGCGCAAAGATATAAATTATGCTGAAATATTGCGTGTCGGATTTTAAATCCCCGTTTATTAATGTACAACTTCATGGGAATCCAATTATAGTATAGGAAATAAACCGATACCACAGCAAACTTTAAAATGGAATCTCTGAACCGATAAATACACCTGGTGTGTATGGGCTAATCTAATAAGCACACTTGGTTGATTCTCCGGCAATATTCAATTTCCCCGCAAGAATGCGTACGTGCAAAAAATCGTCTTATTTCGTATAGCTTCCATTGTGTCTATTCGGTAGAGTAAGCTATCGTAATGCAAACATTCGAGAACTTTGGAATATATCGTGCGATTCGACTTTTTCTTGGTTTGAACTAAAGTGGCTCGCTCGAATTTCCAAACCTGCATTTAATTTTAGAAATTCGGTATTCATTGATTTTAGATTTTTTTTTCAAATAATTTTCTTTATACTATAATAACGAATTCACAGACGCTTTTACGCTTGGTTATTTGTTGTACGCATCAGACTAGAATGATTAAGCAGTCTATGAAGTTTTTACACAAACGGTATACGTAATTAAAAATAAAGCAAATATCCAATGTTTTTTTCTGGCTTGTCAATTATCTGATTCTAATTAGTCGACTGCTTCCATAATCCACTCGTACACACGCTCCTGAATATCACTTTCTCAAAAAAAAAACCCACAGCGTATGAAAAGCTTGCATCGAACGAAAAACTCTTCCCAAGAAGCATCATATCCGGCGCGAGTGCGACGTCCCCAAAAAAGTGTAAGACATGGAGCAGTTCCCGCCCACGAGAGCTACATCCCAACTTTCGCAACTCCCCGAGAGCAGCAGCTGCTGCTGTCTTTCGGCTGGTCTACGAAGGCTTTCTTTTCGAGACCCTCATGAATAATTCACGAGCGTAGCTAAAGCCCGGTACTGTACGAAGCAGTCCGGAATTGATTTAATTGCGGACTCCTTCGAGGCGCAAGTGGGCACTTAGACTCGCTTCCGAGAACTACGGATGTTTTCTCCTACGTATATGTACGCGCTTTCACGGATTAATGACGCCGATGAGAGAGAGAGAGAGAGAGAGAGAGAGAGAGAAAACGAGAAAAAAAGCAGCTGCGAAAAATCAAAGAATATTTCATCGGGGGCAAAAAGCGATTTAATAAACGCGCCGCGTAACCGATAAGCTAGCCGCACTCATTAATATTCATCGCATTTTTTCCGGCCTTTACACACGAGCGTGTGGCTCGATGCGATAATGCGGAAAATATACACGTCGAAGCCACTCGCCTGTACGCGAATCGCTGGCCTGTGAGAAATGTGTATTCTCTCTCTCTCTCTCTCTCTCTCTCTCTCTCTCTCTCTCTCTCTCTCTCTCTCTCTCTCTCTCTGTTTTCTTGTTGAAGGGGGTGAGGTTATGGATGGTAGCGATTTTTTTTGTATAGAGCTTGGCGATTAGCGCGCGGAGATGGTTTTTGCATGCATCCGATGACTTCGTCCGCTTTTTTTTTGATTGTTGTGGAGTTTATGAGCGCTTTTCGATTTCACATGATCATTGACCGAACTTGAATTTCCCGCGAGAACACTCGACCAATCGAATTAGCGGGTATTGTCAGGGGTGAAAAGTGACTTTTATTTTGCAGCTGCTGCATAGTCGAATTGTTAAAACTTTTTTTCAAATTGTACGTTCATTCTGGTCACAAATTTCGAACTCGCAGATGGCGCTGCTAAATTCAAATTTCCCGCGCAAACTCTCCTCGAATCGAATCATGGTCTAGACCCTAAACTCTTCCAGACATCAAAACCGACCTTAAAAAAGTCCTCTCCCTACGACATTCGCGTCACGGCCTCCGCCGAAATCTACTCTCCTGTGCACCATAACCTCTTTCTCTCTAACAAACAAACCGAAGTTCTCTTCTGGCCTCCTTCTTCTTGCGCGATTTTTCCGGGCTCTTGGATCCTTCCATCCATTTAAGCTCCGTCTCTCTTTCTCGAAAGGCCGGAAAGCCAAGGCGAAGGAGCCGCGCCAGGCGGCGAAGGTTTTCATGTTTAATGGAAGGTGCACTTTGGAGCGTACGCGAAAAAGGAACACGCGGGCGCGCGCGCAAGTGAGAGAGAAAGAGGAGCTTTTCTTCGCTGCAACGGCGGAAAATGAAATTTTCTTTGCGAGGCCGGAATGAGTTATGCATGTGCGTGTGCAGCACGAGAAGGTGTGAGCTTGTACGTAGGTAGGTGTAATTAGAGGATTGAGAAACGCACTTTGTCGAGTAATTGGCTATTGCGCGGTAAAAGGAGCACAGAGAGGGCGCTGTTGTCGGGATTCTTTTTCGAGCTGATAGAAACTGAGCTGTTTGTAGGTAAAGTAGTCTAACAATTTTTTTTAATACACCACAACGATGTTTTTTTCATCCAAACGCTTGTTGTTGTATTGTAGTGTTGAATACCGGCCAAAATTTTAGATGGCGCAGCTATACGCGGACCAGAATTCAAATCATAGCATAAATCCTCATCGATTTTTTAAATAATCGACGAGACGAAAAGTGACGAATTCAAACAGAATCAGTGTCGTGTATGTACCCTTGACACTTCCTGCTAACACTCATACGCGCCATTAGCCACGGCGTCATCTTCTCGGAAAATTCGCGCGTCAGTTCAGGCGGATTGGCTTCTTTCTTTTAACGGGGGCGTGTACGGACAGCAGGGCGAGAGAGAGAGAGAGAGAGAGAGAGAGAGAGAGAGAGAGAGAGAGAAATATGCGCAAGGGGGCACGTTTGGCACGCTGACTGCTTGCGAGGGGGATTATACGCGTAGACACCATCAGAGGAGCGCTTTAATTTTGCTCTTATTTAATGCGGCGTACTCTCCTGTCGTCGAGCTTTTAGCTTTGTGCTTGTGCTTTTGTTTTTCACGGATCTGCTCCGTGTATGTGTGCGTTTTATTTTTGTATTTTTAGTGGAGCATTAAGTTTGATGCTCTTTTAAGTGGAGGATGACGTTAGCGTGAAAGGTCGCTTTTTATCCGACCGCGCTGTTTTCGCTTCATACTGAAATGTATTAAGAATCGCGTTGTGTTGTTTAACTTAATTATTCTTTTAGCGGCAGGGATTTATAAATGTATATGTCCAAGTTTCAATGAACTTTTCACGTAACAATTATAACTATGTCACTTGAATAGAAATTTTGCATTCCTTTTGATAATTCTGCACCTCGACAACCATCGCACACATAACCAGATTTCTTTTTCAGAAAACGCGTTCACACGTGGCTTCGAATATAAAAAATATATATATATATTCCCATTTCTTTTCCTCGCCATATACGCAGCACCATCGATTTTATTTGTTTACCGGCTCCCCTTTTTGCCCAGATGTTCGCACAAGTCACGCTCCGAACTATACTGCTGTCTTCGTCAGCGAAGAGAAGGACTGCTGTCGAGGATTTTCGCGTTTTTTAAGAGACTCGCGAGAAGCAGCAGGTGCGGAAAGCCTCGAGAGCAAAGGAATTTCTCCTAGAGTCGACATGAGAGAAGCCCTAGGTACTGTCGAGTGCGTGTGTATATACGAGCGGATCGATGAATTGCGGCATTCACGTGGTTTCTGCTCGAGAGACTTGATTTTGTCGGGCATTACCTGTAACAGCAAAAAATGAATATTATTGTAGTATTATGCTCCTGATACAGAATTTTTTTTTAATAATATATATATATTGCAGAACATTTTACTAACGGGGATAATTGAAATAGCGCGCCATCTAGCGGCGGTTAAAACACATTTTTTTTAAATCGTGAATATTTTTCAAAAAACAGAAGAATCTCCTCTGCGACGTCAAAAAATGCCCTAAAGGCCAGGAGAACGTGCATGTATACGGGTATTCTAGCATCGCGTAAAGTTCAAAGGGGACAACGACGATGGGACGCTGTGGGGGGGAGGGGGGGGGTCAGAGGAAGGCCGTACATTCTTCGTGCGAAGTTTTGGGATTCCGGAAATGGCAGAGAGTCACGGCGTGTATAAACATTCCGCTCGTCCTTTTTCATCCTCCCCCTCGGCTGAAAGTTATTAATGATCGTGATTATTCGAGATTGATTGCAGCGCGGCGGCTTATTTTCTCGGATCTGAAATTATCTTGTCCTGTTGACTGTTGCAGTCGATATTTCAGTCGATGTTGCAGTCGCATATTCATTATTCCCCTGACGTATCAATTTTAATTTTTTCACATTAATACGTATAATTATCCTACGTATTTATCATTTCTGGCTGATCTCAACGAAGAAGAATTTTCAACAACACAGAGAGTCATCTCTTTCGCCCGCAGAACATCGATCACGAGAGACTTCGATGGGCAAACAGAGCTATCGAGCCGTGCGAATACTCCCCGAGTTAAAACTCCATCTAGCTTTTGGAGGCCACGTCTTAACGCACTTTTAACGATTATGTTTTTTCTGATGGACGTGAAAAATTGCGGGAAAAACGCGCCCATGCATACGTTTAGCCGCTGATTGAAAGCAAGCACAGCCAGAGACAATGATGAATCGTTCGTCGAAATTTATATGGTTTTATGCTAGGGGATGGTAGATGTTGAAAAAGGGGGGTTCTTTGATGAATTGATTGTTACGGGTAAATATTTAGATTTTAATGTTATACAGTCTGGTGAAAGCAACCCACTCGAAGAATCCTAAGTACACAACAGTAGCAGCGGCAATGATTTGAAAGTACGTATCGACGAGAGGAATGAATCACGTTTTCGAGATATAAAATCAATACATCCCTGGGTGAGCGAGCTACTTAATAATGCGACGTAATACCCAAGAGAGTCGTCTGAATTATTAGAGCTGTGCGCCGATATTACGCCCCCGAGCTCGGATAAAAAATGAGCTTGTATTCGATATTGAGCTGAGAATCGAGAGAATGAGATGAGAAAGAGCGTATATGTATTGTGTGAGTATACTCGGCATCAAATATTGTATATATGGAGAAGTAATTTTCTGATTACGTTATGGCCGTGTTCCGGATATGTCAAGAGTAGTAATAGAATTTGAAAGGAGGAACCGATTGGAATCGTTGCAGTGCTCGGTTGTACGAAGAAAAATTTAACTTGAGCTTGAAATCTCAAACAGGATAATAAAAATCATCAAAGGTAGAAGTGTCTATACGTGTTTTACGAGTGAAAGTCAGAAGATTATTACGACGGTTCCACTACGGCACTTAAATACGTACACTGAGAAAAATTGGACAGTAAAAATTACTATCTCGGATAGTAAAGTGGTTACCAACTCGAAAGATATTAAATTTTACTATCTTTTATAGTAGAATTTACTACAAAAAATATTAATTTTTACTATCTCAGATAGTAAAAATTATTATGGCTTTCAACGAAACTTCCTCAACAATTTTTACTATCTTTTATAGTAAAATTCATTATAGGCGATATTAGTTTTTACTATCTCAGATAATAAAAATTATTGAATACAAAATATAGTATAGCAATTTTTTTGTAAAATAATACAGATGAATCAAAAATGAAAATAAAATCAAGAGTTGAAAAACAAGCTGGCGAAATAGACAAAGCAAAACCGGAGATTGCGCGCATAGCGCATGCGCTTGGCGCCATTTTCAGCTATGCCAGCGGCGGTCGCGCCACGCGCCGTATTTCCATTCTCCTCTTACCCTTATGCCGTAAAACATCGACATCACCCGCTAGATGGAGTCTGGTAAATTCGTCTCGCGAGTGGCTAGAATTCTGGTTGGTTAGTATATAAGAACGAAAAAATGTCCCCATCCTAATAATTGTAATGCGAACATTGCGAAATATGTAGCGTTAAGTGCGATATGCGTGTAGTTGCGAAATCATAGGAATAGGGTTTAAGTGCTTAAGAAATTAAAATATGTACAAATAATCTCTACTATAAGCGAACCATAATCAATAAGCAAGCGATCAATCATAAGTTCGAACGTTAGAAATAGATTATAAAACTTTCGATTTTGTTTACAAAGGTTTAAAAATAAATTTTACTATACAAGATAGTAAAATTTAAAATCTTAAGAGTTATTTGCGAGATAATAATTTTTACTATCTTGGGATAGTAAATTCTAATATCCGGAAAGTCTGTAACCACTTTACTATTAAAGATAGTAAAAATTCCTATTTTTTTTTGTAATTTTTACTATTAAATTTTTCTCAGTGTAATAACACGATAAGGCAGAAAACATGTTGGCGAAAACAATGCAGTCAAGGGGCGGAAGTCTTGCCGGCACACTCCTTCTCAATCCCCGAGAGTCGATCTTGAATTATTACCATCGTGGCTCGATATTAGTTTCCACTACAACAAGAACCATTCGGTAGGTTATGTATATACAAGCAAACTTAGCAAAGAGAAAGGGAGAAAGGAAGATTTGTTTTCTTCTGATTTAATGATTTAAAAATTACACTTGTCGATGCAATAATTCATACTTAATCATGGGGGTGTTTGGCTGACTCACGTTTTCCGCACTGCTTTACTGACCGAGAAGTAAACTAGTACACTTTATAAACAATAAATTATATTTAAAGTTTATTTATTTTAAAGGTCCAATTGAGTAAAGCAAATGAGGCCAAACACAGGAAGCGAGCACTTTGCGAATACCATAAGGGGGGCGCATCAGTACAGAAATACGGAAGTTGGTGTCGCATTTTGCGCGCGGCAACTTTGATTGAGAGAGAGGGCCAGGCCAAGTTTGACGCCGAGCGGCAATTTTCCGTAGACGCGGTCCCGCAGTGCTTTCAGCCAATTAAAAGTTGCCCGGCCTCGTTCCCACGCTCTTCTTCGATGTTATTCGTGCAGCCGTAGGAAACGTGTGTACCTTTAATTGATGTGAACGAACACGAATGGGGTGTTTCTTTTCGCGCTGTTGGTTCTGTCACGACGCAGATCGCGCGTTTGCGTTGTAGGTTAAGTTGGAGAGCAGCAGAAGCAACTCGAGTTCTCAAAGGTAAGATTTTTTTTTCGAAGCACTTTAATTGTTTGGTTTGTTCTTTTGATTAGGTCCTCTGGGAGCAGTTCATGGAGCGCTAGTCTTTGGTGTTTGCCGAGCGAATGCTGATAACATTGCCGATGTACGACTGACTTTATTTGGAGGAGAATTATGAAGTTTGACACAACTAGAGTTCACCGTTTCTTATGGAGGAGCGAAGGTAGCTTGTATCTGTTTTACCGACAGAGGACGCAAACTTTAAATTTTTCAACAGTTTTGGAAGTTTCTTTCAATATTACACGAGAACATTCGCTTATATTGCATTAAACACGAAATTTCTCGTTAAAAACCATACGCAATATACAATGCCGTCGGTAAAATAGACGCAACTACAGCCATTCGGTAAAATTCGCAAACGCGTCGCATGCGCGAAGATCGAGCGCAGCCGAAGCCACATGGAAAATCGCTCTCCTCCCGCATAAATCGTCATTAAGGAAGCGTTAGTTCGCGCGCTGCAAGCGAGCTAGCGACTCTCGAAAGTTATCGAGCACGAGCTCTCTTTCCGCCCGACGATCCGGAAAACGCGCCACGCGTCGCCGAGTCGGAGTATAAGGGAACAACGACGTCGGCGAAATGGAATGACGCGACGTCAAGTGGATGATGATGCCGGCGATTTTGTTAGTTCTTTTTTTCCTTACGACGCGAAAGATCACGATGCTACGGAAAGCTTCTGGTTCGGATCAGTTTGAGATTTGAGATTCTGGAGGGTAGGGCAGAGGGTACTACGTGTAATGGAGCTGCAGCGATTTTTCGTGAACGTGGAGAAATTCATTGTTTTTTACCTCTTTTGGGAAGTCTACTGTGAAATCGTATGATCGATTTGTTGATCCAGACAACATATAACAAAATAGGACGTATTAGAAAACGCATTGATATGTAGCCTACAGCCGTTTCCCCCTTCCCGAACCCAATATCCATATTAAATGTAAAGCACCTATTCAAAATTCGTCACTCGATGATTCATCAATTCGACAAAATGAAATTTAGAAGCCAATTTCCATACGCACAAATCGCTAGCGTTGTTGTACGAACACTCGATTCTCTCAACAGACGAAGGAAATGAATAAGGCGTGTGCGCACTGCAGCTGTCGCTTAATCCCCAAAAATCGCCGCGAGCGAAAAGACTGCTCTTTCGTCGCGAACAAGATATCACTTGCTATTCCAATGGGATACATAAAATCAATATAATATAGTGTTTTGTGTGTCAAAAGTGTAAAATGGCTTTTTTTTAAACCGTGTGTGGAAATTACTGTACGAGTCGAAGACTAGCACTGCATAACTACAGAAAGACAAAAGTATTTTTGTTTTTTTTTTTCATACATGTTGAATGAACGAGGTAACTGACACGATTGATTTATACGGCAATCACGTGTTTGTAAGAATACGTATTGTAGAACGATAAACTCTAACTTGATTATTAATCAATGACTTGGTAAAATTGGTAATGTTAATGCAGCACAAAAATATTAAAAGAAATCACTGTTTTCTTAAAAGCGGGCAAAAAATATCTTACAGTTTACGCAGTAATATTGCATAATTCAACAAATTCATCTGTATTTTATTTTTCTATGCTTCAGACGATGCCCGTTGTATGTTTTTAATAAGATGAGGCAATAAAAAGGTATACGGTATACAAGCTAGAGGAGACTTCTTCGTCGTAAATACTCGCGTGCGCAGTTTTTACGGGCAATAAAGCTCTCTTTTGATAGGATGAATTAACGTTAAAAAAATATATTGAAGAATCGTAAATTAGAATTAAGATAAGCATTATGCGTGCAACGCTATAATTAACTCGCTTCTATAATAAACGCTTGCGTATATAAAAAAAAATCTCTTCATATAGTATAATCGTTTGAACGCAGAGTGAGAAAAAAGGGACAGAAAGCGAGCCCGGAGCGTATAACGAAAAATAATAATCCGCAAAAGGGATCAAGGGTCGAGAGTGAGAGTCGTTTTATTTTCGCGGGAAATGACGCGGTTCCAATGACGAGCGGAAGCTTTTAGAGCGCTCGAGAGAGAGAGAGAGAGCGCATAAAAAGGAAAAAAAGTATAACGAGGGGTCTTTGACGTTTGCTCACAAATAAACGGCTGAGCTTTGGACGTTCCATTGTTTCGATATATTGTATACATCGTGCGTCTCTTCGACTTTTCTTTATAATCAACTTCTCTCCATCGATTGGTTATTCTTCGAGATCCGTTTGATAAGATCCTGATATTCCTTACAAATATAATAACATTTTTTCTTTATTCTGATATATCAAGCTAAACGAAAAACTAATAAAAAAATGAATTTTCATTCATAACGTGCAAAGTCCATTCCTTTCCTCATCAACCCAAGAATATTCTTTCACGATCGGTCTCGCATACGAAAGCACCAACAACACAACAACGAGAATAAAAAAAACACCCGCGCGCGGGATTAGGCTACGGTCGAGGAGACACACATATATACGGAGTAGGAGAGAGAGAGAGAGAGAGAGAGAGAGAGAGAGAGAGAGAGAGGACGCTTTGACTACACGGTGCAGTCGCCACTGGCAAGAACAATCCGTCTGTCTGCGTATCTCGGGGGGATTTTTCCGACGGCAGAAACGAACGCGCGCTAGAGGGAGTGAACAAAAATGAAAATGCAGCCGTGTAAATACTTGGTCGCGAGCTCTTTATGCGCTTTTTGGCAGAGGACGCGCGGCTTTGAGCCCCGTATGTTTGCATTATACGGGCTTTAGTTTCTTTTTTTTCCGCGATAGTGGAATGTACGTGAAAATGAATTTCGCGATCGGTTCGTTATTAATATACATTTCTCGTCAATTTACGCTCTAACATTTGTTCCATTCTAAACAACAGTTCGAAAGAGTTTCAAAGGATTCCGATGCTTCTAGCATCAACGATGAACAATATTCAAATCCGTGTCATTGCCAGGAACCCCCGTGCAATCGGTATCAAATGACGAATCCAAATCTGATCTCGCTCCAGCGCGTGCCTAATGATCCCCGAAAAAGACTCTGCACACGATCTCCCTACTCTCACCCCCTCTCTCTTATATACATATACTCCACGTACACTAGCTCACGCTCGAGAGGATTCGAATCGTCGAGACGGGTGGTGGTGTGGCCCTCCACGCGAAATTGATATTCCTCTCGGCTCAGCGAGCGATATCGTCGAGTACTTACTCGCGCGAGGCGCCATAAATCGCGCGTCGACTACGCAACCCTCGATTCAAATGCAACTGCGAGAAAGAGAGAGAGTGTGTGTGTATATGTGTACGCACACGAGTGTGCGGGACTGACTGTGTGAATTAGCGGCGCCTTGGGTGTATCGAGCGAAAGAGTTGTCGGACCGAGGTTTGTTGTGGGAGGAGGGACGATTTGTTTCGATTGATTTGTTGCAGTGAAGTGCGGTGTTGGAGTTTAACTTCGTGAAGTCGGGTAGAAATTTGGCGACTTGAAAATCGTAAATTATAAAAAACGTTGAATTTGGTTGAAACTCTAACGTTTTATTCGTTGATTTTTAATTGAAAATTTCTAATATCGTGTTATTATGGATGAAACTTTATTGCGTTTGCATAAGAAACATACTCTGTAGACAAACATGACCCCATTTCATTTCCACGTTGGGAGAGGTATTAATTTGAAAACTGTTGCTTGAAAAAGGGGTAAAATAAACTTATTTCAAAAGTCATTATATGCAATCATTCACATAATGTAAAAACTTTTTGAGTAATACGCATGAGATTTCGCAGACTTTAGCCAATTTTGTCCATGTAATATTTTTTTTAATTTTAAATTTAAAATAACAAGCATCAGTGACAACAATATTTTTCACAAGCTTGGCTAATGATGATTACCCCCCACCCATGTTCCAAAAATCGATACTGACTGGTCGAGTCCACCTCATCCATTTTATCACCCATTCCTCAAATCATTATATTTAAATATGACACCCAGTCATTACTGAATTCTATCTTATTGTTAGTCTTTCGATAATCGCTCTCCATCTGCAAATCGACATCTACATTTCGACGAAACGTTCGTTACCAGAGTCGTCGACGCAACCGAAGACATGCACAAGTTCTTCCGCCTCCGCCTACGATTCAATCTACTATACGCATTCAATCCAACCCACTTGTTTTACTTCCTCAGACGAAAATTCTCTTCCCCCTGTTCTTACTCAAAATACAAGCATGATAAGACGAAAAACTTCGTCTACTCAAACTTCCCGCAGGTAATAAAAAACTATAGAATATAAGCTTTTTAGATTTATTAGCTCTACTAGATTTCAACTTTTAGCTGTAAGCATGAAGTTGAAAAATAAATATTTTTGCACTTTATCAGAATTATTCTTCATCTTAGTCTATTCTAACTGAGCCGAAATCTTGGAATGTGCGAATTAAGTAACTGTTCTTTTTATTTTAAATATTTAATTTAGCCTATGTAAAGTACCGAACGTACATATTCTTATCCTTCTAATCCAGACCCTTCATTAATCCGTCACTGTGCAACGTCTGTTTCCGCGACTCCTTTGTCCGACATTGCCACAAGAGCTCACCCTCTTCGCGAGGACTTATACAGCATCGGCAGCTGCGGCCTTTGAAAAACGAGAATAAACAGCTTTTTTCGACCGCCTACAAATCCTTTTCGCTATTCAGCATGCACACACGCGGATTTTCGGAAAATTGGATTTGCTCTATGGGATACTGGATGGAAGGGTTGCGTTTGTGGGAATTCGTATTTCGTGAAACGGTCGGTTAGGGGATTGGGCCGAGCGAGATTTGCACGATTGGCCAGACTCTTCTGAATATTTCAAACAGGGTTAGCGATATTTCAAGCAAATTATTTCCTTCTTCAAAAAAAATTCGTTAAAGTAAACGACAGTTCAGCAGCTTCGAACGCCACTCTCTCCTCACATCAATATTATTTTAAAATTAAACCACGCGAACATCAGACACGATACTCCGTCATCTTCCCCATAAAGCGAGGTCTCAAGATTCTGTCCCCGCCTCATCGTTATAGTCTTCTTAAACGAAAAGAGCCCTCCAGCTGAAAACTTCGTAATACCGCAAAATAATTTCCATCTCCTGCTAGCAGTAAAAAACAATACACAAAGCCTCTTGCAGTATACGAAAATCTTCAGGCCAGCGAGCTAGCTTCTAACAAAAGAAAAGAAAGAGTGGGAGAGAAGAAAAAAAGCAGCTTCGGGCAAAGATCGCCCGGAAGGAGTTTAGCGCCTCTACGCGTCGACACGCGCCACTGAGTGTGAAATCCCTTGTCTCGACGGCCAGCGAGAATTTTCAGGCGCGCGTCGAGGCGCGAGATAAAGCTTTGCGCGACGTCCGTCGAGATGAAAGGCGACGAGGCACGTCTTATATCGGGAATTTTTCTCGAGGAGATGCGACGATTTTATTATGAGAGACAGAGAGGGGGGGGGGGAGAGGGGGAGAGAGAAGGAAGAAAGAGATTGATAAGTAAAAAGAATGTTTTTGGAAAGGTTGAGATGACGACGATGAAAGTTGAATGTAAAAATTAATTGGAAAGAGGATGTTGGAGAAATGCTTCAAAGGATAAGTATTCTTACCCGTTGCTTTTGGAGGGTTAGATTGAAATTGAAATTGCGGAAGTGCTGAGGTAATATACTGTATCCGGGAAAGAGACGTTGATGGTTAATTTGATTGATCGTATACGTTTGAGCGGGAAATTCGAAAGCCTCTTCAGTCTGAAATGACCCGACCAATATTTCTGACCGGGAAACTAATAAAAAGAATTTTTTTTCTCGTCTCGCGTGCTCGTAATTTTTCGACTTTACGAGCACGGAAAAAAAAATTTCGTCCACAAAATCGCTTCATCGAGTTTCATGCAGGTCGACGTACGGGTCTCGTCGATAGAAAAAAAATAGCCCCAACGACAACGACAACCACGGAACAGCGACACAAAGTACATCGCGCTGCCGCAAAGTGCGCTTGTACAACTAAAACGCACGGGTCTTTCGAATAATCATTGCGCGTGTGTGCTCGCGGCCATGGAAATTCGATTCCCGCATTAATTCAGCCTCGTAAAATCAAGTCTGATGCCCGGCAATTTCGATTTGCTGAGCGCAATATAGGGTAACCGAAAAACCCTTTTCACCCTTTCATTATACATACGAGTGAAATTTAATTTTGAAAATCCTCGCAATTGTAAATATACGTTTAAAGCGCCGAGAATTCAAATACCAAACGCTGACTCCCTATACATCTGTAGGGGGTCAGCGACCCCTAATACGCTCTCTACATACTTTTTAAGTGCGCGATAGCGCAACGAATCCTTTTACTGCTTCATACCCTGGTCTTTTTTACGCTCGTGTATATAGAGTTATCCACTATAAAAGGCATGTGTTTTTAAAGTAAAATTCTGTACTCATTCGAATGTTGCTGTTCGTTTACACGCGGTTTCGAAGCTTGCACAAAGCCAGGTAACAATATACCTAATGCAGATGTATGTATAAATTGAAAATCAGATGATTCGCGTAATAATGTATCCAGAATCAAATTTGTCGACTTTGATCAGCGAAACTCCCTATCAAAATTAAAAATTCACAGCGAACCTTTAACTATTGCGTGCAGAGCGCGCGCGTTCTTCGATCGAGCCGCGCACAAAAGGGAATATTAATCCGTAATTATACAGCGTTCGCGTGCGCCGAAAAAGTAATTTCGCGCCATACGCTAGCGAGCCGGCAAGTCTATATGTGGATTGAATTTTAATTTAGTTCACCTCTCTCGCGAAAGTGTACCTCGATATAAAGCTATTAAATGCGCGCATCGAGTTCTTCCGCATAGAGCTTTTACTCGTACTAAAGGGTAGAGATTTTTCGTTAAAATTCATACGCTGACGCGGCTCGATAATAGTCATTATTGCTGTTGATTTTCGGGAGGCTGTAATTTTTCCTAGCTAATTATTCGCATTTTAGAATAAAAGGGGGCACTCAATGCGTTGGCGAATTTTTCTCATTGAGTCCATGGTACGTTTTTATCGACTAGAGTTTGAAAAGCGCGCGTTGCGCGCCCTAACCTAGAAGACGTTTAGACTTCCTGTTTTAGACGCATGCGCACTACATGAGCCAATCACATAACTTCTATCTTGGCTTCACAACATCCGGTCATGACTTTTTTATATGGGGATTTTAAAATTGTTCATTAATTGCGCTACTTTTATTTCTAGAAAGTCGAATATTCTGAGAGATGTATCAGTAATATGTTATATCTCATCTCTCACATTGCCGCACGGTGAAAAGGATTCAATTAAGTCATTCAAACTTAGTGCTAAAAGGTTGCTGACTATATGTAATACAACCGCTAAGTTTAGAAAACACCGTCTTTTCCTCTATATATGACTTTTTTCACACAACTAAACATCCAGACAACCACACCCAAAGTCGCATACGGAAATAAAGACGTTCTGGTACACACGTACACATGCACACACACACACACAAACACATCAACGTCGTTCCTCCGTCATCAGCGCAAGATGCGACAAGCCGAATAGTCCGTAGGCGTAATTACGCGCTGCAGAAGCGGATTAACCCCCCGAACGAAATGTTTAATCGCACGACGACGATCGAAGCGACGACTGCGCTGTGGATAATGACAGCGCGAGCATCGATTTTACACTGCTGTCGCGCTATGTGTAGCCGCAGGAGCCTAATTAAATCGGCTGATCACAGGGACAAGAGTTCTGTACAGGGTTGGGTCGTGTGTGCGAGCTTTGGGTAGTGACGGATTCTTGTGATGCCATTCTATTTGATCGTTACGTTGCTTTCGTATGAGGCGAGGACTTTTTTTTAGTAGCGTTACTTTGATGTTGAGATTTTCAGCTTTAATTGGAATTGTTATCTTGTTTGTTATTGACGATGAGATTATTATACTACAACCTCGAAGCTCGAGCCTTTTCTATTTGGCTATGATGATGATTAGGTTTATTTTTACGAGGAACAGAAAAGAAAGGATGCAATTGATATTTGTATATTTAAAGCAATTATATACGAAGTAACTCATGAAACAAATTATTGTACTGCAGTATCAAAATAGACAACATTGGTTACTACTAGAAACTTTACCAATTCCAAATTCTAACCACACAGTTTGTGTCTGTTGTATTATAGTATCAAGAACTAAAGCATCACGTCCTGTATATCAATAATACACAACTTCGAATGGAATCGACGCAATAAACATCATATCCTTCCATAAAGAATCGCCGCGTAAAACCAAAAAATAAATATCCCTCATACTGTTCACGACGAAACCAAGCATACGAAGGTAACCCAGTTGAAAACTCATCCGGACTAAAAACATCCCCAGCAACATCGGTCCACATAAATTTCAACGAGCTCCACATCCGCAGTCACGTGGAATCCGTCTCCGCAGCTCCGTTATCACGAGCGTTAGTTAGCACACACCGCGCGCGAAACTCCTGCATATCGGATTTTTCGGACGAGCGAGCACATGCGACGCTATACAGTAGTAGTTGTTGCTTCGTTCCCGTGTGAATACAATGCGGGATGCGAAGCAAAAGGAAAACCACGAGAGGAGTTTCCGTAATGGTACGTTATACGACTTGTGCTCTCTCTTGGATTTCGAGTTTCTCAAGCCTGCTCATAATTCGATTATATATCGCGAAAGAAGTTCGTCGCTTATTTTTTTCGAGCTTAGTCGTTCGCTCACGTTGAGACGATTCGTTACCGTTCATCCTATCGATAATCGTCGTCGGTGTGGGATTAACGAAGGGATTTCCAGCTTTTTCTCTATACTACTACGAGAACGAGGGGAAAGTGTCGCGGCAATGATTGATCGCGAGACCGAGGTTTGAAAACCGCATCAGTCGACGGATTCGACGTATGAATACGTTTGTATGGTAAGTTCAGAAGACGCCGAGTCATCGTTGATTTCTCGACCCCGACAGTTATATATGTATACTGTTCTCGTCTACGTAAATACGCGCGCGAATAAATTATGCAGATGATAGTCGACTGCAATGCGGCTGTATATATACATCGGTAATAATAAGAATGATCGACGTTATCATTCCCAAGCGCCCCGAAGCGAAGGTTAAAACCACGGCCGCGAATTATTATACAACAATTGTATACGACGTAACGAAAATTCTTTCTCAACGCTGGAGATACAAGATCCGCAATCCCATCAACTCGGCGATATCAATCATTGATCAGCTTGGAAAAACCGTTCACGTACAGGAGCAAATCCAATTCATCCTCGTTACGTCATTACCGAGGAGGCTGAACTCGATCAGCAGTGGCACACAGCTGAGAGATAAGAAGACGAAACGAGACGCCATCTTCCTGAAAAAGCATAAACTACAAGGGGTCGAGTGCACCCGCGAGGATAAATACCGCCAGGAGCAAATTCGAAGTACACATCTCGCGGCGGCGTTACGGTTACGGTTATTATCGATCGTTACGCGTTATACTTTCGTATATAGCTGGAGGGACTTACAAGCGAATATAACGGGGCTAGCTTTTCAGCGATAAAGATTATAAAGGTAGACGTGTTCGCTCGTTTTCAACATCCGCGGACGGAGAAAGGTTATAGGAGCGAGCTCGGCGATGCGATGACTTTTTTTTTTTTTTTTTTTTTTTATGGGGCATCGAATCGTCGTGTGCAGTGAGAAAAGAGTTTGCTCGTGGCGCGATCTTGAATTTATCCGAGTACATGTCTCGTAGTAGCCTTAGGTCAAAGGAGTAGTCAAAAGATTTCGATTGAATCGAATTACTCGTAGTATAAGCAAACTGTTTTCTCAGTTGAACGATTACTGTGAGCTGTGTTATTAAAGTAAGGTTTCATTTAGCAAAAGCTCAATATCTAAGCCCGATTCGCATTATTCTTTTCATACATAAGCAAAGCTCGCTCGTAAAATCGAGAACAATCGTAATAATAACATATATATACGTACAAAATACCAAGGAACGATGCTCTCGAAGGGTGAGTTTATGTAGGTCACCCGCTCAATTTCGAGCGAGAACTCGGCAATATTCGCGACTGGAATATTGAAGCCCCTCAGTTATACGACTTCCGGGACTAGAACGAAAAGATATTTCGACCTAATATGCATTACATCTCGAATACATTCCGGAATAACTTTCTTCCCCGCGTCTTCATCTCCCGCCATATAATACAAAAGCGAATACTTCATCCGTCATATCTCCTCGCGTAGGCTACTCGCTGCTTCGAAATTCAAAAAACGCTTCGACTCTGTGTCAATTTTATTAATCGCTTATTCATTCCAAAGACTCAGTGCATTTCACTTTGTCTCACACCGAGCGATTCGAGCATCGATCAATCCCCGGATTATATAGCGTAGCAGCTCTCGGGGCTCTTTGTCATCGTAAAACGCAACGCCGCCACTCGACAAGAGAGCATGGGGGGGGGGGGGGGTGATCCCCCTAAAGCCGTCCGTATTAAAAAAGAAAAACTCTTGCACTCTAGCCTCTCGTTACATCCTCGGGGATCGCGAAAAATGGAGCCCATCTACCGCTCGGATATCCGTCTCTCGTTTATATTCAGAACCGCGTCGTTCGCCAGGTGAGAGAGAACCCGTCGATCGCATATATAGGGGGCGTACAGGAGACACCGCGGGAGACAAAAAGGGAGGGATGGAATTGATAAGGCGAGCGAGGGATTATTTTTCGAATTTTTTATAACGCTATTCCTCGATTTTTGTATCATGCGAGGCTACACCGCTGTTAAACTTTCATAATAATAAAGAGCCTTGTAAAATATATTGCATAAACACGTTAATTCGTTGCGACAGACTTTGCAATGTAAATATCGGCTCCTGAATTTTTCATTCGGAAATGGAAATTGTGAACGCGCGCATTGCGCTAAAAAATTATTCATCCTGTATCTCGTGCGACTGTGATTAATTCAGAATTCGCCAGACGACGCCCGTGCTTTCATATATAAATAATTAAAAATTCCAACGTGAAATTCACGCATAGATCGTGTCCCTTGACACAAACACATTAGCTATATATCGCAGTATCACCAAAATGAACGCAGGATTTTTAATTAGCGAAATTTACGAACGCGCCATATGCGTTATTGAAAAATTCCAGAAATTTTAATAAACACTATTACTATACACACACCGACTCAAAAGTCGGTGCAGCGTATTTCCCCACTGACAATAAGGGGGGGGGGGGGTGAAAAAATTCTCGAGAAAAGGCAGCATCGCTCTGGTAAACGAAAAAAAAAACAGGTCAAAGAATCGATAGCAGCGGTAATCGACAGTAATTGACGGGCATTGCTGGCAAGAAGGATAAAAAATTCTCTCTCGCGCGAGCGCGCGCCAATTGTTGGAGTGTCGTAGCGAAAGTTCGAAGCTCTAAATTCGTCGGGAATATTTCCGCCGCGTGAAATCAGCCGCAGTTATCAAAAAGTTCGTCGCTGCGCGAACAAAGCTTCCCCTAGCTCCCGCATTTCTGTCCATCGATTTTCCCGCTACCCCTTATCGTGGAATAGAATTCACTGAGTTTTTAATTCTACGCGTGGCTATAATGCGCGATTCAATCGAAATCCCCGAGAGTCAGCGTTTGATGGCGAGAATGAGCTTTATTTTAAAAAAGCTCCAAATGGCGGGAAATTCAATTGATATGAATTCAAGCGCGATATGCTTTTCTCCGCGGCAAAGGAGATACGATATTTCTTTCTGCTCTAACAAGTGGTCGTAGTGAAGAAGTATATAAGTTGCAGAACTGCGTGCGTTATATGCATAGCTTCTAATATGGCATGCTAATGGGCCTTTAATCTCCGGGCGCGGCTCCTGATGATCGCAAGAACGCTTAATCGTGGCCGATCCGCTAGGGGGGACGAGAACAAATTATTGTACGCTGAGGCTGTGTGTAATGCATAGTTTAGCCGCTCAGCTGAATTATGATCTGCGATTAATTGTCGTTTTGCTCGTGTAAGGCGTATGATTAACAGGCTACACACGGCGAAGCTTTTTTGGGCCGTGTAGTCTGCTTTTGAATATACATTGAGCGATGGGCTGGCATCTCTAACTAACTCTAGATTTTGTCATAATTATATATACCTGAATCTTGCTCGTTCCAAAAATACAATCAATCAACACTTTCCTCCTTAGTATTATCCCAAATATTAATGTATAATATTTTTACGATTGTGTTCGCTCTCCAAAATAACTCAAAAATAAAGTAGACGATAATAAAATTAAAACAAAAAAAGATTCATGTTAAATGCTCTATAACAACCTCATTAGCGAAAATTCGCACACCTTCTTTAAACGCGACACTTTAAACAACCCTAAAAAACACACCGCTTACCATGTGCGTTCATCCTCGTATTCCCTACCCCAGCCATCCATCACTTCGACCTACATCAGCCACAGCGGCGGAGCTCCCATAGCGCAGCACGAGGCGTCAAAAGCTCCCATTATACGCGACCATGGTGACCGGGATTCGCGTGGTGCGCACATTGGTGACCGCTAATTTTCGTGCTGCCGGTTCGTTCGGATTTTAACCGTGGGAAGTCTCCGCTGATGTGCTGAGGATGAATGGCCGTAATGGCGTTAACGAGAGAGCAAATGCGGTTGCGGTTAGAGGGCGCACCTGTAGTGGTCGGTTATGTGTTTGGCTGTGTGTAACGCGTTTTTTTCAAAGTGGCCGGGACGTAATGATGACCGTTGGAGTGACGCTACGAATCAATTCGACGTCGCAGTCGACTTTTGGTTTTTAGCGCGTAAAAATGACGCTAGATGGGGCTGGATAAAGAACACTTGGCATCTGTCATAGTAACACTATTTCAACGCCTAAAAGATGTAGACACAGCAGAGTAATCACACGGCTATACGTTTTTCTCGGAATGATCTGCACGATGAATACAAAGTTATCACCGCCGCAAGAGCTTTATCCGAAAAGAAAAAGAAGTTGTATTAAATACGTAAAATCGCCATGACAGATGCATTCGAGCCGTACAACCGGGTTCATAGCAACGCAGGGGGGCGCTACTGTCGGACACCCGCGGAGCGCAGCTAGCTCGTAATTCTGGGCAAGCGGACGGCGCGCGATTACGCAGAGCTGCGAAAAATAATTTATTTCCCTCGTATGCGTCCGCCTCTCTCCAAGTATCTCTCCTCGTTTTTACACGATTCCGGTGCTGCGTATATTTTTCATTTCCTCTTAAAAAAATACAGCCCGCAGACTCGTCGCTACATTTTCAAAATGCTCTAAATCGCAAGTCGATTCCCTCTAGATAACGAAAGAAATCACGGCTGTAAAAAATAACGATCTCTCTCTCTCTCACTCGGGTTCGAAGAAATTTACAACTAGCCGGCTATCGCTAGCGTAGATCGCATATACGTGTACGTATACGCTCAGATTCGGTATCGCACTTATCCTCGGCCATCGTAAACCTGGCGCGCATTCGTATACGTACATACCTTCTCTAAAGCCGGCGCCTTTTTTTGCTGCTGCTGCTGTTGTTGGAGGACTCGAAAAACGTTTTGCTGTGCGAACGCTCTACGGAGGTGATAGAAATTTCGGACCGAGAGAGCGCGGTTTTACGGCGAACGAGGATTACGTTTTATCGGTGTATGGGATCGCCTGCGTACACATATATACAGAGGGAGAGTAAGAGCCGGTGGATGATATGGGTTTTGGGGATGATTTTAGATTTCTATCGGTTGTGAGTTTTGTGGCTCGAGGTTTATCGGGGCTAATTGTATTATAGGATGTGAGGAGACTTGTAGATTATACAGTTGCCAGGGATTCTGGCATCTGATGGAGTTTCGATAGCGATTAGTAGACGTTTCGCAAGAGATTAGGGGACTTTCATATACGACGTATTTCGTACAATCGTTGATATACGTGTTTTCTATACGAACTTTCTATAATGTTAAGTACGTATTACATCTCCACCTGATAACGATCAATCTATATATCGATCTAGAAAGATAAGTCAACCAACGACTTGCTTACGCTATCCATTGCCGAGCGATATATCACCCAAATATCTTATTATGGAAAGTTTCAATAACCAACACCATCACACGAACAAAAGCGTCAGCAGACCTTATCGTGCAATATCGGAATAACCGATGAACCAGCAGCGATGTTAGAGTCACTTACAGGCAAACCTCGCATACCTATATACACGTACGCTTCTCCGCTCACGAGATTTTCGATAATCCGCGAGAGCTCGCGGCGGTGCAGTATGTGCCGCAGCCTGACCACCTGTGGAACATCGCTTTTTGCACCGGGAAGAACGAATCTTTCAATTTTCAAGCTAATACGCGATCCGACGATCCTGCGACCTTATGAATTGAGAATTAGGCTTGTTCTATCGTTACAACGTTTTCTATTCACGCGATAAGCGATGACCTATCGGAGATCGATAGGTATTATAACGAAGAGAAGAGAAAGAACGAAGGAGAGTCGTTAGAGAGAATTTCGCTTCAGCGAACGATCGGATTGCTTGGATTTTACGATTTCGCAAAGCGCAACGTCGTTGTGTTGTTTTTACTGCGTCGCAGTTTCTATACGACGACGAGCCAATGAATCCGCTCTCCGTTTCTGCAACACTATTACACAGCAGTACAGCTAAGCGACTTAATTGGAAATCAAACGAAACGACGAGTATTACCGACGAAGCAAAACAAAGCTGCGCAGAAAAAGGAATTATAGATTAAACGCTGGTATTCTTCTCGCGGAAAAATTATTCTTCGGATAAAAGCTCCTCCACGACGACCGATCAAAAAGCAACTAAAACGCAAATAAATCCTCTGGCGACAAGCTGAGGGCGATAAATAACCGGCCCCCGGATTCGCCATTATTCCCTCCTCGGACACCCCTCTCGCTTTTCTCTCTGCCAAAGTCGTTCGGGCCAATTTCCCGAGGACACGCGCACCTGTCGCCCCTCCGTCGTATTATTCTTCCACTTCGGCGTTTAAAATGCACTTGAGAGAAGGTGATAAATATCGCGAGGAGAGTGAGAGAGAGAGAGAGAAGCTGCTAGGAGAGAAAATTTTTATATTGGATTATGGTGATGAAGGGGTGGTCTTTTTGGGGGTGGGAATTCGGAAGAATACGTGCCGACGTCGTTCTTGCGGGCTCAATGAAATATGGAGAGAATTCAAAGTTGCTATTATCTTTGATAATTTATGGTATCTATGCTTTTGGGCGCTACTAGTTTTGAAATTTTATATGTCATTCGTCGATGAATAAATTCTTCGTTCAAAGAGTCACTAAGAGTCAAAATAGAAGACAAGTAATAAATTAGAAAAGTGTCGATATTATAAAGCTTGAGATAAAGAACCAACACGATCAGCGAGAACGACATTATACGCGCACACATGGTGAAACGTGTCGTAAAGGGAAAGCGAGCGAGAGAAAAAGACGCAGTTGAAAAATTATCGCCGTCGTTTCGACTGTATCTGCTTACGCGTCATAAATCTGAAAATGGCCCGTGTCGTTACCATGTTGCAAGAAGGAAGCTTAAGCATCGGTTCATTTCGTTATCTGGCCTGTGAAGCATTTTTCCTACCTACAGCCAGCTTTTCTTTTTTTAAACGTTTAATAAACACAGCTCTTATCAGTACTATCTTTTATTTGAAATGACAACATCCATGATTGATATCTAATTGTGAATTTATCGTTGCCTTTGATACAAACCTGAAAATATAATTTATACATCGTTCGCACAAAGGAAGAAAAAGTTAAAACACAAATCATAACAAATATATTATACTCTGATACAATAAACATCATCGGATACGCATCAGCCTCTGCAACTCAGTACATTCCCTAAAGCAAAGTGCGTGTAATCTCCAGAATAACGTTCGGCGTACACTCGATTATTCAAAAGCCCATAGCAGAGTCCCCTCTGATCCTTATCTCAACGGGGGCGATTCTCTCGCATTGATTCGATCGCGGATCATCTCGAGGCGACTACCCCCTGTGGCCTTGAGTGTATTTTTCCATATCGAGAAGGAGAAAGCTCAATTTGTCCCTCGTTCCAGTGGCGAATGTTCGTATAGCTGCGGGTGGTTACACGAAGGAGGGACGATACTTGGAAGTGAGTTGTTGTTTTTTGGGGTGAGCTCGATTATATCTACGCAGGCGGTGCTTGCGATGTGTAACGACGGTTTAATTCGATTTGGTGTAGCTTTTTGGACGCAATGAATGTTTTTTTACGTTTTTTAAACTTTGATTGCGTTGGACGACCGTTAGTTTATCAAATTGATTCGTTATTTCAGAATTTTATTTGCTTTACAGATGTAGAGGCTCGAATCGAAAAAGATTAATTTTTGAAACTGATAGTATCAGTCTTCGAAACAGCACCTCGTAAATCGATCGACGTATAACGAGCATCTCTAAAAAGAAGCTTGAACACTTATTTCTAAAACACCACGTCGATCTCCACAATCATCATTAGAAAATCCATCCTAAAAAAGAACCTCACCCAGCCAACCCCTTTCAACCAAAAAATCCCCATGACGCACATCTCGGTCAAACCCTATCAGTCGAGCGCGCTCATTAAACTCGAATATATGATACGTCAGGCGTAGTCCTCGTCGTCGTCGGCGCGTCATCCAGCCGTGAAGTGTCATTCGGTCCCTCGTAAAATCAGCGTCGTCGCAGCGGGGGCCGCTGCTGCTGCTGCTACCGTCCCGCGAGCCGTAAACCGGACGTCCCGAGCACACTGCTTCGATGTGTATGAGAGAGATGCATTGTACATTACACCCGACGGTTATCCGAGCGCGAGAGCGACGATGATTTTCGGCTCGACCCAGCGTGTGACGGCTGATTTACTGCCGCGGGGCACACGGAGCTGCGCCACTGTCGAACACGCTCGGCCAGCGCGTGGTATTTTGATTTTGTGCGGACGTTCGGGGGTATATGCTGAGAGAATTTTTGGCATTTTTTTCGACAATCCGATTGTTCGAAATGTATATTCTGTATAGTCGCATTTAGACCGAAAGATAATGTGCGAAGAGAAATTATACTGTTGGCAGAATACAATTGGATTTGTTACGACGATGTTTCCCTTGTCATTCTAACAATACAAAACTCTGGCTGTTACATTGTTGAATAAAAAAACCTTACTATTTTACGATTATGCTAAATATAATACAGAATTATTAATCTTCTTATCGCCTGTGAACACACGCGGCAGATCGGTACTTAATCCTATTATTCGCTAAACAGCCACTGGCGATTTCGAAGTCTAAAATTAAAATGACGTCAAGTTCGGCATCCCTTGTCCCTATATCGATTTGAAAGACAGGAGAACACAAACAGAGCTTATCATGAAAGGCGCATCATTGAGTCTCCCTTTCTTTCTCTTCCTCTCTCGGAGAAGCTCTCATCGAGGGAGATTTCAATTTCGCGAACGACGCTGAATCTTTCGATGAAAAATTCATGAGAGCTAGAGATATTCCGCCGCCGATCTTTCTCTCTCTCTCTCTCTCTTACTCTCGTAATGCTTGTCGAACAAAACGGATAGCCACCCCCTTGTCGAGGGGTGAAGGAGAGAAGATCGATCGAGCGACGAGTAATTAAAAGTCGAAATGGTTTTTTGGAGTGTTATGATTCGAGCGACGCTGAAGTGGCGGTATATACGTCTGACCGAACGCTGAGTTTTCTACTTCTATACTGCTGCGTAAGGAAGGTTTTTGTAATAGCGCAGTCGTGAGAGAACGAAAAAATTTATGTTCATTACTAAAAGGAGTGCAGTAGGGATTATACAACTTTTACACCATACCGTCTATCTCTTTTTTTTTCAAAATCACCATTACACTTTGAAAAGTAGTCGAGTTCGAAACTTCCTTTCTATGTAAATTGAGCGGTATATAGTTTGAAAAATTTTCCGTGCATTATGCAGCGATAAAAAAAGAGAGTAAGGCAACGTTAACGAAAGTGTGCCTCGTTAAAAATTTTCCTCGCGCCATTTATAGAACCAAGCAGCAGCAACAGCCACTCGTCCGTCAAGGTCTCCCTCTTAGTATCCTGTCTACCGCAAAAATAGAAACTCGGCTTTAATTCTCGACGAAGCTCATTTCGTTCATCGCGATTTTTCAGATTTCGACCCGGCAGATCAGGCAAAGGCTTCATTAAACACTAGTAGAGCATCTCCACCGTTGAATAATTTAGAGCTTGCGAGAGAGAGAGAAAGATAGAAACTCGCGCAGGTAGAGAATTGGATTAGAATTTCGTCGAGAGGAACTGGAAATACCGCCACGAGACTTGATGGACGCGGTACTGGTGGTAGCAGCAGCAGCAGCAGCTTCGGTTCGTGACCCGACTCCCTTAACCTTATTTACAATCGATCCGCGAGGGAGAGGGAGAGCTCTAGCCGACTTTTAAGAGTAACGGTGGTCGGTCCTCCTTCCCTTGCCGTCGCTTCGGTGAGCGGGACGCACGAGTTAATTTGAAGAGATTGAAAACGTTACTTGCCTGCGTGAAATAAGAGTTTTTCTTGTTCTTTTAACCTTGTTTCGCTACTTTCTATACTTTTTATTCCGGCGTTAATTTTTCTTTATCCGATTTTGTAATCGTATCTTGTCGATCTGTTAATTCGTCGGCCTTTCGCAGGCTTGTTTGTAATTTTATATTTGTTTAAAAGCTGAAAAAGTGTTTCCAACCATTTTCAGAGAAACTGTCGCTTTATACGATAAAAAAAACAATATCCGTCTCAAAATATTTTACGATCAGCCCACGCACACAGCAAACAAGGAAACGCGCGTATATCTAATCCAATACCATATATACGAATCCATATATCTACACCATCGGAAGCCAAACATGCTCCATCGATACTGAAAAATTCTAAATCAGCCCTGCGTCCACCCCCGCGAATCTATAACCCTCGAAAAACAATATCTCCGACTCTCGAATCGATTTCATGAATTAATCAAAAGCCAACGCGACAGTAGTCCCCCGAAAAAAACGCACGTGTCACACACGCGGCGCCGTAAAGACGCAAGGAGAGCGAGAAAAAAACGCAATATCATCTCAGAATTGCTGCTGCTGTTGCGCCGTAAATAAAGAACGACTGATTCACGCGCTGAGCTTGTTGCTGCTTCCGCTCGATTTGCTTCGGGTTTATTTTATCAGGCCGGCTTTTATTGCTCGGAAGGGACGCGTCTTGCGCGTTGGGTTTTCAATATCGCGCGTGCGTGTGTGTGTGTGTATGTGCAAAAATAGGGAAGCGCAGATCCGATTTGTAGCTCGGCGATTCCCGCGAATAGCCGCGGGACGCTGTTATAGATTTATAAGATATTCTCAGTTTGAATGCTTCAGGTTTTGTTGACCAGTGCTGCTGCTTTTATAGAAAGTTTTAAAGTTTTTATAAATTATTAGAATATATATGGTATAGTTATATTCAGGATTCGCTATTTTTGTATACACATAGATTTACTGTCACTCTTTAATTCCAAATAGATATCGGTATTAGATTAAATTATTCGAGACTGTCTAGTCAAATCGGCTTTATCGACGGTTACTCTTTACTTTCGCAAGCAACATCTATTATTGTCTTTTACAGTTTTGCCAACTAAATCTATATTATACCAACGTGACCGTAACTACTAAAAAATACCATCAATCTTCCAATTCGCGATTATTCAACAGTATCACAAGAGCCACCTGAAAGAACATCCAACACCATCGCAGCTCACTCGTTCCGCTAATTCCCATCTGCAAACGTCCAAAGTAAAAGCTGTCTAGCACTTGTACCAGAAGACGTCGAAAAACAGAAACAGAGGCGTCCACCACGCGCGAGACAATTCCAGAAGACAACGCGTCATCCGTGATTGTTCTCTGCAAGACAGACAGACGGAAAGAGAGAGCGAGAGAGATCCACTCCCAAGATGAGCGGCCCCCCGTGATTTCCCGTGGGTATGCGCGACGCCGTGAGGGAAGAGACGGACAGCGCGCTAATCTTCGTAGGCGTCGCGAATCTTTTTCGCGAGCTGTGTAGGCCGACGTGTTGCTGCAATGCTTTTGGGAGCTTCCAGTTCTTTCCTTCGCGCATTGCTGTCGCGAAATGCAAGGCTTTTTAAGGGAACGGATGGTATACACGCGGAGGATTAATGGAGAAACGAGTGTCGCTTTTCGTTGCACGTGCCTTTCAGATTATACGTGAGTCTGAAGAGATTCTGCCGGCGTGGGGTATGTCGGCGTGTAACTGTAGAATATTCCAACGTTCTCATAAATTCGCTGATTTTATGTTGATCGAATACAATTTTTGCATCGCTCAAAAGCAAGTTAATGAACGTATGCGAATAGGCAGTTATGCGCCACCTAGCGGTACTTTTCATGCATTAATGTTCAGCGTACTCTTCAAAGCTTCAAAAGATTAAATCGCTTTGCTGTTTAGAGAGAAACGTAATGCCATCAGCGCACAGTGCACGCAGATTTGCATCTACTTTCATGTTAGTCCAAGTTACACTTTCATTTATTTGTCGTGTCCAGCGCAACAAGAAAAGCAAACAATATACGCGCAGTATAACAAAGCAGCATCCCAGCGACGAAACCGCTCATCTCGGTCGACATGATAAGCAGAAATAAAAGAGAAAAAAAATAAAACCATACACCCAACAACTCATTCCGTCCTATTTTCCAACGCGCACAATACATCGCGCGGAAACGAGCACACGACGACGACACATCTTCATCCTTTCCGCGCGTAAACAAACCTGCAAAAACGCATCCTTCATCGCGAACCCGTCGCGAGGCTCGCAAAAAGAAACGCTATACTCCCCGCAATCTGCACTTATTGCGTCGCGACGAAGCTCAAAGGGGGGCTATAAGCGAGAGCAAAAAGTGTCCTGGAGACGGGCCAAGGCATTGTTTTCTATAGCCGCGAATGTAGCTCCCTCTACACCGACATATTGAAATCGAGCGCGGGGATTCCCCGACGATTGTGCATAGCGCCATTAGCTTGGGATGATCGCCGCGACGCCGTTGTTTTTTCTTGCGAGGAGGGGGATATTGGGATTTATTCGTCCTTTGTGTATTCCGGGAGTTAGTGGGTTTGCAGATTTTTAATCGCTTGGGTCGTAAGTGTACTTCGAAAAATTAACGAATAATCAATTATCAATGTCGAATTTCTATCGAATAATAAGGATGAATATTAAACGCTAACTTGTACTTGTATGATTTGCGAAACTGTATACTTTTTAAATTATTATACATTTAAAGGGTTTTAATTAAAAATAATTATCGGTATCAAATGCCTCGGTAAATATCAGTCGTGTAATTTGCTATCGATCCTTATATGCTAACTTTCGAAATATGCAACGAGCTCCACGACGAAATTGTCGAAATCGAGCAATATACAAGCGTATATTTTTACTCGATTTGTTTACGATAATAATTCACGTATTATGCGTTGTTATTTTATAGTATAACGAAAACAAAGATTACACATTTGCAAATCAATTCGAATTATGGAACACATTGTATCTTTTTCCGGATCGAGTAAATTGTATATCCGTAACGTCGGGCTTGAAATTTCCAAAAAAATTCATTTATAATCGCATATGATGCCATAAAACTAAAGCATATCAAATAACGCGTATAAAAACCATTATAATAGCGTCACTGCATCACGAGTCTCATCGCTCAGCTAATCAGACTTGAAGGAAAAATGCGCAAACAACAATAACGACGCGCTCTTACTCTCGTCTCTCGTTAAATATGAAAATGCGTCGAGCTTTTACCGTCGTTGCGGCCGGCAAAGTTTGCCGGAATTTCGAATGGAAAACTGGGCGGTGCATTGTGTGTGCTATACGAGTCCGGGCAAAAATATGCAGACTCGACGTGATACGAGTAGGGGTCCAACTTTATTTCCGCGGAAAGTGCGCGTATAACTGAATAGATACGCATCGCGTGTTATTTTTGTTTTTCATTATAAACAGTCGCGCTGTGAGTGGTCCGCAGGTATAAAGAAATATTTTTGATCACGTGCGCGTTGGACTGAAGTTCGTTCAGACATATACGGTCATGTAAAGATTTTTTCAAAGCCTACCAGAGTGCATTTAATATTAAATCTATTTTTTCACATTTCCGAAATTCAAGACGTTCAAATCCAGCTAGATGATAATCTTCGATTTTTGTGGTCAACTTCCCTGCTTACCTCCTGCGTTCGTAATTTTTTATTATATACTTACATTTTCGTTAAACCTTAACCACACTATCCACAAACCCAATCCCATCCAAGATATAGTTTAGCATATCCTAAAGGAAACGCGATTTCAAAAATCCTCTCAAAGTCGAGGCACTTCTCAACTTAACATCAAGCCTACACAGCTATGTAATATATACATAGAGACTCTCCGACACAAAAGAACACTCGGGCAATTCCCAAAACGCAACAGTACCCGCCAACACCTTTTCCATCCGACGCTCTCGCGGATCTTCTCAGCGGCGGCTCTGGAATTTTCGTATTCATATACGCTCACACGCGCGACTCGCAGTACAACGAAATAGAGGCGTAACGCAGGAAAGAGAGAAGGAGAGCCGTTTGAATGGAAACGCGAGAGAATTCGCCGTATCGTAATGGAATCTCGGAAGCGAGTCTGCGAGGAAAGACGGAGGGATGGAAAGAAAGGAAGCTTGGTAAGTTGTGGAAGGTGGGAAAGTGACCTTTTCGAGCCAAGAAGTACTCGCGGGAGGGTTGGCCGCTACTGCGCTGGTTTTTCAACGCCGAGGAGGCAAAGTCGCGACTATCGTTTTGAGAAAATTTACGATGCGGTTGTTCAGAGAGTATTTGAGCTTTTTTTACATTGAAACGCGCGTGTCGCAGGAGCTGTTCATGCTTCCGATTGTTTGAGTATGGAAATGATTGCGAGAGTTTGTTGACTCTACGCTTTTAAAGCTTGATCCAAAATGCATTTTCGAGCTTCAGAATCTCTGCCTCTTGAAATTAAGACAGTCGAATATAAGAGCCTCCAGACATTCGACGAAATTCGCAAGTTCGTCTGCGCGACATCGTCTCTCTTTGCTAATCGCTTCAGCGTCTCTCGTCGTCGTTGTAGCTCAGTAGAACACACAACGCGATTATACGACGCGACGAGACACGTTGACGCGATTTCGCCATAGTCGCCGCGAGCTATTCGCCCCGCGAGAGACGGAGATTTCATCGTCAACTTCTCAAAGGCGGCCTTGGGCCTGAGCTAAGAGACGACGTGCACTATATGTATAGGCAGACTGACGTCTCGCGTAAATCGGATCTCTATTTTCTTTTTCCAAGCTTGTCGCGCTGCTTCACTTACTTGTTTCATGAGTATAACTAGGTCAGTTTGTAGAAATTGCACCAAAGAAATTACCTGAAAAATAAAGAAAAAGTACGCTTCGTTAGATGTCTGCGTGTACGTCTCTCGAATATAAATTGTTCAAAAATATATTGGATACAGTAAATCACTCATCCAGACCCGCCAAAAATACTCAGACCGACTCTATTAAATTTTTCAAACCTCGACAAACACACGGGCTCGGTACAAATTGTCTGCTCTCGAGAGCGGGAGATTTTTTTCGCTCCGGTGAGTGAGGAGCCTCTCATTCTCATTGCCACACGCGTGCTCACAAAGAGTATATAGCAGGGAAGCAGTTGGCGAACGCGAAAGTGGGCTGGAGTCATTGAAACGCCGGTGGCGGTGTGCTGGGCTTCCCTCGAGTGCGCCTCCTTTGACGCTTAATTGTCCGAAGGTGCTCGAGAGGCCGTGAGTTTTCACCCTGCGAGAACGCGCACGGGATCGTCAAGGCGCAGGACAATTTTATTTTTTTTTTTAATTTTGAGTTTGCGGTTAAGAGCTTTTATTTAAATTTATCTGAGCTGGTAAGCTGTTGCCAAGTGGTTGGAGAAAATGTCTCTGATTTTATGGAAGTTGCGCTAGATGTTTTTTGAAAGATTTCTGTGTTTTAGCAACGTTAATTGCTCTGGAAGGTTGGCAGTAATTTTCTTCTGGAAATTCACGTTGGTACTACTGCTTCAATAGTACAGTAATTTTATTTATTTTTTGACGATTTCTTTTTGCAGGTCTGACGGCTATTAACTTTAATTAAGTCGTATAATTTGCTAGAATTATTGACATAGACGATAAGCCATCTAGTGAGGGTTTACGTAAACATACAACATTGTTGAACAATTCGGATCATTTTGTTTCCAACCACATTTTCCAGTGCTTTTCTACAAAGAAGAAAAAAAAACGAAAAAAATTACCTTTATCACAGCATCAAATCATACACACGAGCAAACTTGACTGGATGCAAAATAGCGGCAATTTCGAAAAACGAACACACCTCACCCATCGCGCTTACCAATACATACCAATATATATATACATACATATAGACTACATGTACCGTCGAAGAAGAATCACCGCAGCTGCGCCGCGAAGCAAATTAACGAGACTCAGTGCAACTCTCTCTCTCTCTCTCTCTCTCTCTCGCTCTCTGTCGTTACCACCACGTCGCTGTTTGCCGAGCGTCAATTCCCAACATTTCGCATATAACGACCTCCACGAGAGGAATACACATCCTGTGGGATGTGGCTTTGTCTTTGTCGCGAGACGCGACTCCCCCGAGCAATTTTTTAACAACGAATCCCAGACTGTTCCGCGTCAACAACACTCGTGTGTATATATATATCATCCGATGCGAAAGACCCCGTTAAAAAAAATCAATGCAGCTTTCAGCGCAGTATATATATTTGCTTAGAGTTGCAATTTTTACGCGCGAAGCTTAATCGCTTTCGCGCGTATGGCAACGCGGCGAGTAAACGATTTTATGAACACTTGGAATATTGTCGAGGCCTCGGGAGAGATTCGCTGCGTTTATACTGCACGTGTTCGGGGAAGAAGAATATCAAAAATGTATGGGATACGGAGAACTTTTTAAAATTCCTGATGGAGCTTATCGATCGATGTACGGGAGAGGTATTTATGCTGTTTTATATACGGAATATTGTTACACGCAGCGAGAAAATAAAAAAGCGCTACCTGGCAAGCCTTTGACGAAAAATCCATCAAAGGGAGAGAATTTGAAAGTATAAAGGTCCTTCTCTTGGAAATTCAGAAAACAGCGTCTTTCAACTCGACAAACTGCGATCGCTCATCAATCGGTCCTGTAAATATTTGATTGCGCGTTCTCCTCTCTCGCGAGAAAGTCTGCGATTCCTTCTCGCGTCACTATTTGCCCAAGAGAGTCTCGAGTTTTGCCTCGCGAGCGGCAATTTTCCTGCGCACATATTTGCGCAGTTGCGAATTTTTTCCTCCCATTCGCCCGAACTTTTGCCTCTTCGAGGAATGATTGCGCAATCGAGTCCGTTCCTCATGATGTTTGTGCGTATATCTCTCTGCTCTACGATGTTTGGCTGATTTTACTAATGGGAGTAGGCGACGTGATTTGGTGAGTAAATAAACTGTAATAGACATTTTCAAAAAATACTTAACTTCGTCTCCAAAAGAATTTCTACCTCGTTACACCACGACTAAAGTATATCATAAACCGTATCAGCTCCGTATCCATCAACACAGCAACATCGGACAATAGCAATAATCTCCGCCACCATATCCGAGTCTTACGACCTTGGCAGCATCCTTTACACGTCCACCTTTCTCTTATCGGACGTTGTTCGAACGGCCAAGGCGGATAACGCGGCCGTTGTACTCTCTATATCCTGATGCCGCAGAGCCAACGGTAACTAGGTTGCCGCATAGCGTGACGTCAGCTTCGGGTAACCCACTTGGAGTTTGATGAGGTATATAACGTTTCTACGAATTCGTTGGGGAGAAGTGCGCTGAATCGGAAGAAAGAAACGTCGTCGAGTCAATTAAAAGCTCTGGATACATTCAAATTAATTTGGTGACGTTTTTCTTCAATTTCCAGATTGTGCTTTATTCGTTAAAGCTCGAGAGCGAAGCTGCACATGTATACAGTTCTCGAAAGCAAAAGGAAACGGGCTAATTGAGCTGTACACGAGGATTCGAGGGGTGGAACATAGAGAAAAATTTATGGAGCATTTGGGCTGTATTTTACTGGGCGCTCCGCAGTTTATGTTCTTTTCGAGATCTTTTTTTTTGGTGGGTATTATAGTAGGGAACTACGGAATTCAAAGGGAGAAAATTGACTTGACCTGAAATTCTCGTACAATTAACTCGGCAACCTCGATCAGAAATCTACTATCATGAGGCAGGTCAGGTTATTTTAGCTGCGTGTATTGAATAGATGATAAGAGTCTTCGTGTAACAAGGACGGGAGATTTATTACATGGATTCATTGATTGAATCTGTACTATCGTGTACCGTACATAAAAATGATGACAATTTTTAGTATATAAGTCGGCAATATATTATTTCATTTTTTTATAAAGTCATAAGTATAAATTTCATCAATTATATACGCATAGACAGTCTTACGTTTAAACGTAAAACTTTTCTCTTCCTAAAGTAATACTACCCATACTTTATCTTCCAGTCCAAGCAAAAAGTAAGAAAAAAGAATTCTCGCAATATTAGCCATTCCGTGGAAAAGACAAAGCACGAAGCGACCCTCGGTGGATCATTGATTTCTTCTGCTGGTCATTGCGTAACCCAACGCCGGCGCCTTCTCTCCCTCTTTTTACGTAACCCAGTATAGTCGTCGTCTCTTCCACACCTACGTCAGAGCAAGAGAGAGATATCTATATACATCTGTGAAGAAGAGAAGGGGAAAAAGGATTTCGCAGCCCAAGCTGTAACGACAAAAGGGCTTGACCTCTAGGCACGCTCTCGTGGCCTCGCACGCGATCGAGGACGTGTTCTACTTTTGGTGCAGCTGCAGTCGGGGCCGCCGGAAGCTCGTGTGTCTATATGTAGGCGTTGGAAAGGGAGGGATGCTGATTTTGCGGTTTTCTTTTTTTATTTTTATTTTTGGGTATCTGATGAAGTTGTAGAAAATTTCGTTAGATAATGATAACCTTGACCTAGAAATGCAGTGTTGCAACAAACGTGCTACCATGCTGGATCAAAGAATTTGAAAATTATATTTTGTATTCTTCATATAATTCATATATCCACAGGAAAAACATCTGAAAAAGAATTGTCGCAAAGCTTTGACACAAAATTGCATCTTTTGATCTTAAAGCAAAGTCCAAGAAATAGCAAGTGTTCGGGTATACTCTATTTCAATTTCCTAACAAAGGACCTAGTCTCTAATAACGCATATCATCGTCGTCATCTCTCGAGACAATAATGCAAAGTAATAACAATGCGTAAACGATCAAGGAGCTTTCTGTGGCCGGCTCACCGCAATAATTACATACGCCAAGAATGGAGCGATGCTTGGAAGTCATATATGCGCTGCACATCGCAAAAGGAGAGTCAAGCATCATCGCATCAAACGAAGTACAGCCGAGGTAGTCGAGCCGCAGTAGCGGTCGAATTAACGCTGCCATTGCTCCGTTGAACCATTATGAACCGCAGCGGTGGTTTTGTTCTCGTTTCGGATCAATGATTGACCAGGACTCGTTGATGGATCCCATATTCGAAGGGGCTATTCGAATTTTTGAAGATCTGATTTGAATGGTTGATGAAATTAAGAATCATGTGATAATTATAGTTTGCGGTTCGTGCAGTTGATAAATCGCATGATGACGTCACTTGGACAATTTCATGAATACTCGGTTGACAAAATAACTTTATTATAATAAAAAACGCTCATCAGTCGTAGTTACAAAAATCTGTTTATTAACATATATGAACTAATGCTGCGATATAATATTGGTATACACACAAGATGATGAGGACAGATGTAATCAAAACCAGCTAACTAATCAACCAACATGGAAGAAACCAATATTGGGGTTGAGCACATCGTAATGATTACCGTTCTTTCTGATTTCATAGCCGGCTGGTGGTGACCAGACTAGCTGACAGAAGCGTAGTTTCTAAAATAAAAGCCCAACGAAATTGTCGTTATAGTAAACAATAATAGCGAAAACATTTCCATCAACGATACCAGAACATGCAAAACCGTCGCATCAAGAGTTAAGTGGCCAGTACGGATGACTCGAGTTGTTAGGCGAGTATAGCCACTTCAGGCTGCAATTACGCGCTCTCGATTCACTCTCCCGCGTTTGGGTTAGGTCAAGAGGAATCGTTCCAGATCGCAAACACACACGTGCGAAAAATATTTTGCACGAAGCGCGGTCAATCCATGGACGAAGTGATTACTCGCTTTAGAGGAATCGCTCAGTGCGTTAGATAATGATCAAGTGAGTTTAATGTTCTGCAATGCTTTTGTCGAGTCGAAAGCAAGTGCTTGGCGTGATACGATGAAGTTACAACACGTCTTTCGAATTTCCCGTCAGAATCCTCTGGCGGATTTTAAAAAGCTAAAGAATATAGATAAAAAGCTGCTTCTAATTACAATTCATGCTTACGCGTATAGCCGGGTGAAATTTTTTTTAGAAAAGCCACTCGGTGCACACGAAATGAGAAGCGATTCTAGGGCTGCAGGTTACATGCGTTAACGATATAATTCAGGGTTTTACGTACTCCGCATGCCTTGGCGCTCTGCATATCTTTGCAGTAATTCACGGAGCCCTCCCGACAGATGGCCGGCCGCTCCGCGTGAATCTAAAACCCAGACATTTGCATGGTGGAGAGATTAGGAAGTGCTCTTACCTGGTTAAGGCACTCCTCTCAGCTTAATTAGAATTTTTTTCTATCCGGTCAATGCTTTCTTTGATGAGAAAAAAATTTTATTTTTCGGACATTCTTTTACCATACAATACATGGCAAAAGACATCGTACGAAAATTTAAATCGTTCTGTACAGAAGTCAAAGACGATGAAAGTATCGACCGAAAGCAAAGGTAATATCCGATCAAACACTTTACCTCAACCATGTAAGCGGTCGAAATGACGATAAGCAGCAAGCAGTACATAGCTTTCATTTCGTCTGGAAGTTCGCTCGCAGCAGTACACGAGGTGTAGTTTAAAGGGGGTAGTTTCTCTTCTCCTTGACTCGATCACATCGGCAGTGAAGCGTTATGGGTTTCTAGGCTTTAGCAGCACCTCAAGTGACGCCCTTCCTCGTTAATTCCAACTTCGAGCGATGATGATCTACAAAGTCACAAGTTCCCAACGCGTCAGCTAAGCTAATTTCCAGGAGATTCGTCTCTCTTTAATTTCCCTTCCCTCTATATATATATATCAGATGCATGTCGGCGCATCTCGTCAAACTCAGCATAGCAATTTAGCTTTTATCGCAACTCACCCAACTCTTCGTAAATGTATGCTTGACGCAGTGCGGTGTCTGTCTCTCTGGATGGTGTACTAGAATCTTGGACGATGTTACCTTCTCGATGTCGGTTGACTTACTGTTGCGAATAGCCGTCGAATCGATCCTGCTAACAACTCTCGTCGTTGCGCGTCGCTATCAATTGATCGTAGAGCGCGTGCCCCCGTCCATTAGGCCTAATGCGGGATATCCTCTGACACTGTCGCTCTCTTTCACTCTGATGTGATGATCAGAGCTCTCCCTCCGCTGCTTCTTCTGCGTCTGTACGTGCATGCTGTCGCGTAGAGAAGGGACACTGGCCTCTCTGATACTACGAGAGTCAGAGAGTTTATATATCAGTGCGATGCAGATTCGGCTGGAGGATGATGCTGTTTACTGAGATTTCTGGATTCGAGGCAGATTTGGATGAACCAGGTATCTGTTCTTGATTGATTTAAAAAACTTCGTTTGCATGAGACGAGACCTGATGGTCAGAATTAGAACGATCTATAACCAAATTTTCCATAAAACTCGATCGATTCAGTGGAAAGATTTCTGATGCATCGTACGTAATCTCAAAAATCACATTTCAAAACTACTTTGGAAGATCGTTTCGACCTTCAAACCGGAACGATCATAAAAACGAGTCATCGTCATCCTGATCTTTAACACATCCTGAAAGAACCAGTTTGACGAATGAGTTCGAATCAAAGCTATCGCGAAAATACCTCACGTTAGAATAAGTACGTGACCAGTGTCTGATACAAAACATCCTTATTGAAGGATCGAATGTAAACCGGGACGAATGTATAATGCGAATTGTGCCCCGTGTTCTGGCTATTGCGCTATTCTGACGCTAGTGGTAGAGTCGTTAGGTATTTCTGAGCTCTAAGCTTTATGGAGATGCAATGGGCTCTTGACGAATGACGTGTCTCGCATGAGTGGAAAAAGTCTTTATTAAGCTTTGACTGCTTTTAGTGATAGTGGAATCTTAAGTGACTTTGGTGAGGAGGTGGAGAGATTTATTAGAATTTAAATTTCGGTTATTATTGATTCAAGTGCTGTCGTTACTAATTAATTTATTCTATAAAATTATAAAAAAGATGTCTTATGCAAAAATTGTATTATTCATTTAAGTTCATAATCAATAAGGACATTTATAATTAAAATAATATTTATTATTCATATGAAACTTAACAATGTATCCTCCATTTTAATTATGCTATCTCCTCATCAGTATAACAAGAGACAATGGCTTTTCCAACAATGATCTTTGCTAACTTCTTGGATCCAAGTAGAAATATCGACGTAAATAGAAGAAGAAGTTTAAAATATGCATTGTTGAAACATGGTGAGTTAAAATCTTCCAGTTTTTAAAGCTTTTTCCATATAAGACGTAATTTTATCTCGCATTTCAGAATTACGTGGAAGAATCAGCAATCAGGATCATCCTCTCTTCTTAATTAACGAGCATACATAGCGCAACGATTTCTCCTCGTAAATACTCGCTCTTCGTGTATTATCCACGACGTAACGCAGTTTCTCGGGGATAGGTTGTAAAATTAACGATCACCAACAACGCCAACACCAGCTTCTCGTTCAATCTTTGATCGCGAGCGTATACACGCTCAGGTCCTCGTCGTTGTTGTTACATCGATAAGCCGTAAAATTGATAACAGCACATGCGTCTTTTTATTCTTCTTACGTTGGGTTAATGGACGGCTGCGATAAAGGCGCCATCTGGGTTGACGTTTTACGAGAAAAGCTATTCGCCATATGGATCGGTAAAATCTCGCCAAGATTAATGTGGCAAAAATGAGAGTTTGTTGCATGAATTATTCAGCTTCGAGAAACTACTTCCACGAACCTTGACATTATAACCGGTCGACGCTAGGAGTCGTGTCGTATTTTATACCCGACGTCACAGTCGAATGGACCTCGAATCGCTTGGAATTTGTCAAATTCACGGATGAAGTTTTCGGACTCGGGGCACATTTCCGCGATAAATCTCGAGAGGAGCGCTACGGTGTGTGGTGATTAATGGCAAAAAAATTCTGTTGTTTTTTTTCAGTTTTCTCGATGGAACGAAAGAGACTTTTTTCTTATACGAGAATCTGCACATTCGTCCGATAACTTCTGGACTTTATTTACAGAACGACGACTGGTGGTTAATAATTTCTCCATATATTCTCTGACGCCGTCTGCTGCTTAAAAACAAACATTTCCAGACGAAAGCACCAATGACGTTTCTCTTCGTTCGAGCCGTCGCTTAACTAAACTAAAAGCATCTTTTAAAAGCATTCTATTTATAAAACCGCACAGATTAATTTATGCTCTCGTTTCTGTATAATACTCGAAGAGTGCACTGCAACGAAGCGGTAGATCTTGGTTAATTCGCAAGCCTTTCTCGCGAAGAAAAAAAAATATTATACCACACAGCTGGAAGGTATATATACAGAGGTCTCTGACTCACGCTCTCTATAGCGCAGGATGATACAATTAAGTCGCCAGAACAATACGTTAAAAGGTCTGACGAATCATCCCGACTCTTCTTCGTCTCGGAACGTCATCTTATTGTTTCTGTCGTAACGACTAATCGCTCGATTGCCGTCCGTTGCTGCCGACAATTTTCCGCTGCGATGGTCATTGTATATTACTGACCGCTGGTATTTTAATTCGTCGAGATTTATCGCGAATGGATTATTAAACTTTCATTTTCTTTTTGTTCTGATTCGAGTAATTTGAAGCTTGAATCGGGCTATTTTCATCCTGACGTACAAAACACTCGATGACCAGAAAGTTTCGTAAATTAATGTGTCAGAGGGAAAGACCGAAAGATAACGTGAATGTGCCCTTAAATTAAAAACCATCAATCTCACGGCTAAACGAATCCATTCCGTCGCCATGAATCAAGCAACAATACGCAAAGATTCTCCCGTAACAATTGCGCAACTATGTCAAAAGACGAGATTGTACAGGCCAGCGCTCTCGAGACTCGTTTATCATTGTGATTGATTTTTCAAGGGCTGCGCAAATTTCTTTGGACCTTCTGGAAGACCGAAGCGAGTAATGAAGATTGTCCCTCGCTCTATTCTCATCCCATCGTATTTTACTTCCGCGAAACGGGTTCGCTTCTTTATTATTCATAGAAATTGAGCGCTATATGTCTTTTTGCTCTCTTTTTTTTTTAAAAAGTGGTGCTTTTCGACGTAGAACCGGATGGATAAGCAGTTTACGAAGGAATACAAATGCTTTTGTTAAATTATTTGCCCCGGGCTTTTACGGCCAACGTAATAAAGTCTTTGAATTCAAATGTGCGAAATGCCCGCGCGGGCATTTAGCAATTCAAACGTTAAGCACACAAGGGTCGACGGCAGAGTATGTATGTAGTCTGCGCCACAAAATTGGATTACGCGTACGTTTCGCTATACTCCTACCAATTCTTCTTGTGATTCTTTTTTCTCGCCAAGAGTCGCCGGGGCTTAATTCTTGAATTATACGACGATCTAGTTTGTTTGCTCTACTTTTTGTAGGTTGGCGGGTAATATGGACTTTAGAGGTTGGCCGATAGACCTACACAACTGTACTCTTCAGTATTTATTAAAATGTATATGATTAATTTATTTTTATATGTGTATTAAAATAATGACCTCTTTATGAAATGTCAAGGGGTCAAAAGATTATTTTAAAAATGCTGAAGCCTCCTCTTATCAATTTAGCCTCTAAATAATAGAAGTAACTGCATCGTTAAAAAAATATAATATATATATTTTACATTACAGCCCAAACTACAAAATCTCACGAATCAGTGAAATTTCTCGAGTCATCAAATGATTGCTAGATGCTACAAGAATAAAAATCTAAAGAAATTATACGGCAACGTCTGTATAAGCTTCAGCGCCAACAGGTATTATCAGAGCATCTCTCTCCTCTTATTTTCAATCAAAACCACATCCATCAATTCACAAAACTAACCAAGCACTTAACCGTAGGTTCATCCTGAATCGTGGGTAATCAAGCCACACATCTCGACGAAAGAGAAAAACGAAGAGGCTGCAGCTAGTCAACGATAATGAGCAGCTCCCGATAAGAGGAGCAGCTTCGCAAAAGAATGTAGGTAGCTCTTGCGGATTAAAAGGCAAATGAGAACCGCTCGGGGCGTCACCGGAAACTACTCTGTCATCGAGTGCACGCATGGAGGCGAATGTGTGCGTACGCGAGAGAGATCGGGATTTAAGCTTTTAATCTTGGAATGGAGCCCCGGGCTTGGTTCCAAATTTTTTTACGGTATCGACACGGATTCTTTGCTGCGTATATCGTTTGAAGTGGCTTTTTCGCCGTTGCTTTGTTGACTGTTTATCAATTTAGCGGAACACATTTCGCTTGACTTTTCTGAATGACGAGAATGACGTTAGATGGTGCACGGTTACAAGTGAAAATTGTTTTTCAAAGCTGTAATCTAAAAACGCGTATATAGTTTTATACCCACCAAAATTCAATCGTACGCACATAACCGTAACCATATCCAGAGTCACATCAGCTATTCTGCATGTCTCCACCCACAACTAGATCGATAATATCCAAGTACCCAACCACGAAATCTGCCGAACCTCACAAGCTTTATTGAAATACGCTCTACCCTCTCTCGGTCAATGCAGCCTATATAAAGGCCCTCGGAATCAAATCTTCGCGTGAAGACGACGATGCGGGGGCGACCGACGGCTATCGATCGCACCCGCGTATATATATATATACCCCAGATAGTGCGCGAGCGATGGAATAAGTGGCACCGGAGGTATATGCAGGGATGCTGCTGCAGCGGCAGCCAATTTGTCGGGCGAGATGGCTTCCGCCTCGAATGCAAATTCCTCATGCTAATTAGACGAGGGTGTATGTGTGTGGCTGAGGAACGAGCGAGTTAACTAGATAGCGAGAAAAGGGTCGCGCACTGCTGATGCGTCCCTTGCCGCTGAAATAGTGGATCCAGGAGAGTGGCGGAGGGATTTTGGATGAAAGAGGGAATTCAAAATTCTCGTCGGTGAGAGACGAGTTTTGGAGGTTTCCTTGTGTGGGCGAGTGATGCGGTACTTGGAGGGGGATTTTTTTTTCGGCGATTGATATGCTTTTAGGTGGATTGAAAGATACGTTTGTGTGTATATATACATACGTGAGAATTTCCGGGTATTTAATGGAGGTTGAGAAAGATCCTTACCTGTAATATAAAAAAATCGAGTTTATTAATATAATTGTACTATTCAAAAATATATATTAATAGATTCCAAATACTACATATACAGAGAATGTACACGTGTCCAAGTAGAACGTTCATTAATTTGAAAATAAATAATTTTCATATTATATATCGTAATCGAATTTGGATATTATTATATGCACTTCTCATTACAGCGAGAGAACAAGATGATAATAGTTAATTATTCGAATTATAATGAATATTGAATATTGAACACTGCAAATTTAACGACGTTTATTGGATTTAATCGACATTCTCCAAAATATAATGAATATTACTACAAAGATAATTTAATGATGTGTCTAAAGTCTATTCTTGCAATATATTTACACGTCGATTGACAGAGTGAAAATGAAAATTAAAATAGCTCCTTAACAGTAAAATGCTCACAAATACAAACTCATCACGATAATGCAACCGTTAAAGAAATTGACCCCATTAATGTATCTTGCAAATGAGCAACACAGTCTGTATCCATCCTCTAGCTGAAAGAAATTCACGCTCATATAGAATTCAGTAATTGGGTGCGAGCGGCCGTAATTACGAACAAAGCGCGATGAAGATTATACGAAAACAGGAAGGGGTGGTAAAAACGTGGGGGTATATAGGGGGCACGCGAGACTCCGGAATAACGCATGCACCGAGACCAAGATTGATTAATCCAATGGTGTGTAGAATTGTTTGTTTCCAGGGAAAACAAAACGATTAAGAGGTTATTTGTAGGGGTCCGCTGTTTTTTACCTCTCTAGGTGGTTACGACCGCGAAACTCGGTAATATTCAAAAGATAATGTCGTTAAATGTTATATCGTATAAAAATATGTTTGCAGTTTTCATCGGCAAATTACACGCGTCATGATTTTCGCGAGCGCCGTGGGACTGACTGCTCGCTCCGCAACATCCCTAATCTCCCTAAAGGCCCCCTAACCCCTTTTTCGAGCGGGAGGCGACAAAGAAAGTAAATAATAAGCGCCGTATCGGCTGAACCCGTTGGCGAAAAGATAAATGCGAATAGGGGGGAGGGTGCATATAGCAGCCCCCTACGGTCGTATTAGTGTCGTGTTTGGGCAACACCCCGCGAAAGAGAGGTGTCCTCCACACGAGAAAATTACACACATCGGCTCTCTTTCCATACCTTCTGTGTGTGTTTACTGGCGCAGTGTCATGCAAATCAGCTGACGAAACCCCCCTTTTTCTTCTTACGCACGCGTGCGCGGTTTTGCGGCTGTCCCTTGCCACTGCGATTATTACATGCGCGCAAGTACAGGTGTGTTTGCCGGGGACCATTGTTATCTCTCTCTCTCTCTCTCTCTCTCTCTCTCTCTCTCTCTCTCTCTCTCATCGTTATTCGCGTACGCGCGCACAGTTAATCCGGTCGAGAGTTGAAATTAAGGGAACCAAGAAAGGGAGCATGTTTCTTCGGACGAGTTTTATGGGGTGTTGAGCCCTCGAATATGTGCGTAACAACGGTGGCAGTTTTCTTTTTGTAAGGATCTCCCCCCGTTTGCGGTCGGATTCGGGTTTGACTCTTTCGTGTCATCGATGCTACCGATGCTTGCCTTCGTGAAATTGCTCGCAAAATTACAAACTGTAATACACCGTAAAGTGTGGTGTGTGACGCTCGATTTCTCAACCAACAGAGGCGTTTGATCGATGCTATACATAGTGCAGCAGCAAACAAACACGTTCGTAGCTGTATATATTTGGGTGTACATAGAGGACGCCCCGAAAATTCCGTTCGACGCGACTCTGTTTACGTTACGTTTAGATTAATAGGAGGCGCTCGGTGTGCGAATCAATAACCATAATTACAGGAACTTATCGTCCCCAGGGGATCTGGATTTATCGCGAGTCGCTGTCGCACGCAGGGACGTTCCACGCCACGGCGACAGTCACATCGAACTCGATTCAATTTCAGATAAGAGTCTCTCTTGCGTGTGAAAAAAGGAGAATAAAATTCTTTTTTTTTATATATACATAAAACGCGGGAAAATTGTCGTATATTATAATTACGACCGGCTTTGCTTTGAGGTTATATCAAGCGAATCGATTATCCTAATTCAAACGTATGGAAATATATGCGTTTTTTTCCAAGAGATTAAATTCTTGACGCATCGAGGGGGGGGATATTAAAGTCACTCGTATAATTCTCGATACCGTATAATCTAAATTGTTTTCTCTTGGAAGGAATGACTCACACAGCTCAAGTGGAAACAATCGACGACTGCAGTAGAAGAATTCGTGAATCAGCGCAGCGAGAGAGAAATCGTCAATGTGTATATGCATGTTCCACGAGTAAATCAAGGGATTACAATTGGGACTGCCCGAGAAGCACACGCCGCTCTTATATACGTTCTTATATATGCTTCGCAATCTCGAAGAGAGGTTTATCCTCGTGATATATTTTTGTGAGAAAAAAAACAATCTCCAGCTTTGCATAAGCGTAACGTGAAAAAGAGCGTCCACACGTCGTTTGTGTAGATTGAAAAAAAGTCCGACGTCTTTCGCAGGGGCATAAGGGCGCCCGGTAATGGCATTCATAATGGGGAGGAGCTACACGCGCTCTGCCCTTATAGGAGACAAAAACGCGGAGGGAGATAGCGCGTCGCTTTGAGCGTTCCCCTTTAAACTCCCGACTGTTATATATATATGAAAGTACTATCGTGTGTAATAGAGATTTTTTTTATAGGTTGTAGGTCGGTAGTTTGTTTACATGTATATATAAGAAATATTAACAAGCTACAATTTCACAATAATAAATTCTAATAAACAGCTGCATTAGCATCGGATCAACATCACTTATGTGCCTATACGTATATACAAAGCCACTTAAAGACAGCGTTATAATAATAATTGAATCATCCCCAAATGAGATTGTCAGAAGCACACAATATACGGGCGCCGGTCGTATTTTTCTTTTCATTCTTTCTCTCGTACACATACCCATAAGGATATAAATCAATTCGTACAGAGGCGAAGGCTCCGGATTACAATAGTAATAATGCGCGTATACTACCTCGGCTATACCGAAGATTATTTCGTCGATCTGCCGACACGGATGGAGAAACAAAATTCTGTAGCTGGAAAATTTATCGGCTATTTCAGGTTTATTCAATTTTTTATATTGTAACACACACGCATATAAATAATTTTAAAAGAATTGTTTTTATTTTGGTTTTTACAGATTCGGATTTGTACGAGCTGCGGTGTGAAAAAAGGAAAAAGTTACACGCACAATCGTGAGCGGAAAAATCCACGAAACTCTCGGAAACGACGACGCTTATCCGAACAATCGAAGCAGAAGCTGAGCTAGAGAGCATCGAGCGCGGTCAGCGCGCAAACTCAATTTCGGCGAGTCGCGCGAAGCGCAAATTTATCGCCGGAAGTTCGTCGAACGATTCGGTCAGAAGCGAAGAAGAAGTACAGAGAGAGAGAGAAGGAGGAACAAGTTGGGCGTCTCCGGACTGAGTTTATTAAAGTCGGCGCGAGTCAGCGGTGAAGAGAGATGAATAGGCAGTTGGCACGTATATATATACGCGGATATCGTTATATACGCTTTTGTACGCGTTTGCATTCCGACACGTTGCGTTTATGCTTCTGAACGCGCGTTTCTTTCCTCGTAAAATAAAATTAGGACGTTTTTTCGATATCGAACAAAGCATTGAATTGCGAAAAACTTCTTAATCGAAATCCCGAACTCTCGCGTGGAGAACTATCAGCATCGCAACTTTCCGCTCGCTAATCCCTAGCTCTCTATATACGCGGGGAAAAAGAGGAGAAAAAAAACTTCTGTACAGCGCGCACGACTCGTTTTCAAGTCTCCGCGTAGAGCCATTGTTTTTCCCTCTTTCGCTACAGGAAGAAGTTGGTCCGTTGAGAAGTCGTCGTCGGCGTCGTCGTCGTCGCTGAAAATTTTCGAGCGAGACATCAAGGGCCGCCGGAGATTTTACGAGGCGACGAAGAGGACGACTATACGACACCTAAAGACGCGGCAACTGGACGAGGAACTTTGCGCCGAGTGATTCTAGCGATGCGTATATATATAGGTATATGTATAGAACTTGGGATATAGGAGAGTTTTATGATTTTTCGGGCTAAAACTTTTCCTACCCCTCCGCGCGGAACGAGCGCTCTAGTAACGAAGGAAGCTTTTTTGTTGAATCGCTTTTGTCAGATGGAGAGGAGCAGAGGATGAGTTTTGTGAACAAAAAAATTGGTCGGTACAACGTCGAGTGCATTTGGCGTAGAAAAAAAAATTTGTGATAACAATCTGTGGCATGTTTCATTCACAAGACGGGGAGATATTGTAAATTCATATGCTTTGGGTATCTGTACGTTTACAAAGAATAATAACGTTGAGAATCAAGTCAAAAATGTAACCAAACATTTATGATTCAGATGAGCCACGAGTAAGCGCGTTTACAAGACTGAATATGAGCACTGGTGAATGAGCAACTGGTGTACATTTCAAGTGAATTTGAGAGAGAGATTAAAAATCGCATTTTTCAAACCAACGCAAACCAAATAATCATATATCTTCAACAATGATACCTCGAATAAAAAAAATTCATGGATCCCATCCGGGAGAGTCTTTCTTTCATGCGTAAACGTTATCGCAAAATGGCCACTGCAAGAACGAGGTCAAAATTACATTCCAAAACGTGCGATAGTACAATTTTCATTAGAACTCGGCTAAAGCTCTCGCGCATTGCCTAACACACGCGCTAACTCTAACGAAGAACCAACTGCTTTTGCCCCGTTCGCGTTGAAAAAATTCTGGCGGATTATGGCGAGCGTATATGCGCTCGACTGCGCTGCTATTGAGAGATAAAAATTTAATGAAAACGCTTTTTTGCCGCACGGCTACAGTCGTATTCTGTTCTTATGCGCTCTGGTCTTCAAAAGGTTTGCGCGCGCGCGCGCGGCTGGTTTTGTTATTTCGCTCTTAATAGGAAATTGCTTGGTTATTGATGCGCGATTAATCAGTGATGAAGATATAATGGTATGTAAATTATTACATAATCGCATTATTATACGCAAACACGAGTGTACATTAATTACATTTGAGATAATGAATAATATATATGACATTCTTTTATATAGTCCGCAGGAACAAACTCAATAATTGTCAATGAATTATGCCTGATTAGCTAACGAGTTAGCTAATAAGGGAACTCTGCAATAAATTTAGAAAACAACATCGATGACTTTTGCATGAAAATAACGAAATTTTAAAAATCGAACCCCACAATCTAAAGCACAGCTCTTGCAAACTCTCTCTCTCTTCCCCCAACACGACCTTTGAGGCTTTATATATACCAGCCGCGTCGCAGCGTGTAACCCTGCCCGCAATCGATATTAAGTGCATAATGAGCCGCTCGTGAAATCGACTACCGCTATGGCGCAGCTACTGCAGTTGTTTGTCATCAGACCAAGAGCAGCGTGCGCTGAACTCCGTTTATCGCACTGCGGCGCCAGATAGATCGTAACGCGATTGTCCGCTGATTTTCCGAGCGATTCGACTCTCCCGTAGGCTAGTCTCGTTGGTCACATACGTGTGTTTGCTCAGTAGTGGGAGAGAGAGAGAGGGAGGGATTTTTGAATCTCGCGGGCTTTCCTATAGTCCAGTCCGATTAGTCGCGATTGATCCGTATTAAACTTGAAGTATGGAATCGTGAGTTGGGCGTCGAGAAAAATATCAATGAGGCTTTATGTATAGATTATATAGTAACGCAATAGTAGATCGTGTTCCTTATTTTCTTTTGTACGGGTATATCTATAGATAGAGCGTATGGACGCATTGCGGCAGCTTCGCGTTATCGATAACAAGACAAGTTGCGCTTTCGCTAAGGAAGAAAGTTTGCGCGAAAGAAAAGCCGCAAGAGCTATTATACGAGTTCACTTACAGAGTTTAGTCTGCTACTGATGTACGTTATTACCCACGCGCACGTCTACTTTTCTTATAGACACGACGATTAAATGAAATATTTGTTGTTAATATTGAATCGTATACTCGTCTCTCACTCTAGTATCGTATAAATATCAGTATAATTATAATCTGCTTAAAAACCGCGCGCTAAAACTCGTTACCCGCGAGCACAACACGTGGTCTATAGTCAAAAATTGTCTTTCCAATATATCACCCGCGCATTAATTAAAGCCTACCGGAAAAATCTAATACATCTCACCGTCTAACAAAACCCACAAAACCAACGAAAAGTGTCGAACGAGAGGTCGTCAAAGGCCGGCTCGAAAAATGACAGGCACGCGTCCACACACACCTCTTCGAACAAAAGCGCGCCGAGCGGTTGAGCAGCACAGGACAAAGGCTTCTATAAAAAAAAAGACGAGACTCGGGATTCCGGAGGCGAGAAAACGAGAGACGCGTATCATCAGCGTCCGATGAATGCGCCTTTTCGGGGCTGTGTGACGTGCGTATCGATATTGCACGATGTATGAACGATACGTTGTCCTCGGGGGGCTTTTTTTCTGCTCGGTATGTTTCTCTCTTTTTTTGTTGTTGTTGTTTTTTTTTTTTTGCGGACTCGAGATTTTTTCGAGGTTTTATTGCGCGTGTTCGCGAAACATAGCCGCTAGAAATAAACTGTGGAAAATCGTGAATGATAAAAGTGAAAAAGCGTCGATGTTAAATTTTGTAAAAGTTGTGCAAAAAATGTACAGCTGCGCCGGAACGTCCCGACAGACGGGATCCCTTAATTTTCCCTGCCAACTTGTATACAGGTCCGAGAGCAGTTTTCGCGATGAAGAATAGCCCCTGTCGGCGGCTATAATTATCGTGTCTCAAAGTAGAAACTCGCGAGAGGGTGAAATCGAATTTTCCGAGTAAGTACAGTAAGTTGGAATAAACCAGCCTCGAGGAAGGGACATAAGAAAATTGCAGCGACAGTATCTGTTATCGAATGCCGCGTAACGCTGCTTGAGAATTCCGGAATATGGTTATCGGACGCGACCGCGTAAGTGTATAAATTCCAGACGGTTCTTTGATGTTGCCGACTGCATATTGGAATATCGTATGAATATTAGAAGCGAATGAATTCGGGATTGCTCATTTCCGCGTCGCTTCGAATTTTCATCTATATATAACACTGTATAGTGAAGGCACTTTACTGTGATCACCTGTGCCTATTGCCCGAGTACGTGTATAACGAGCATTTATCTCATTGAGCTATATAAGAGGGGCAGAGGGGGGGGGGGGGAGAAGAGTCGGCGGAGAAGTAGGGAGAACGTTGGTAGTAGCCCAAGTGATTTAGAGCGCGTTATACTTTGCATATGCGGAGGAAGTCGCAATTGCGTGGTCCGCTCTGTTGGCGCGAGTGGAATACCAAGGCGGAAAGTTTGCTCGTATGTATACTGTGAATTATTTTTGGGTGTTATCGTTTCTTCTTCAAGATTGGAGATCTCGATCGAACGTTACTTATAACGCGCTGCTTTATTTGCGTTTTAGTAAAGGGTTTTCCTCGTACGCCTTGCAATAAAATAGAAAAAGTTTGAATATTCCAGATCTAATACATTCGAAGCGTCTCCTTGAAACAAACTAAAATCCCTTCCGCGCAAACACACGCGCCATAAATAAGAGCTCCTAACCCCGAAAACGAGCGGGCACACAAAAAGACGACCCACTCATTGTTAGCCCATCGCTGCGTTACTCCTATCGCATCGAGTGCGAAATTGGCCTCTCTCTCTCTCTCTCTCTCTCTCTCTCTTGCACCTCCTAATTTTCCGCCTTTTTCTCGCGCACATCTCCCTCTCGCCCGTTGCTTTTCTACCGGGGCATTGTCTCCTTTTACCGCATGGCGCACAAAGAGAATCGGAACAGCACGTCGACGTCGCTAATTTCGGCAATCAGCGCCGCCATTGTGCCCAGTCGCTGCTGCTGCTGCTGCTGCTTTGCCTTTCCGTGAGATTCTAGCGAACGGACGGCGTATATATAACGAGAGAGGAAGAGGCTGCGGAAATTGAGTTTGCGGCGTATATTTTTCAAATGGAAATTGCGATTTTTAACTTTGAAATGTGTGAGCTTTAACGCGGGCTTTGGGGTTTGTCTGCAATTGATTGCACCGCTAGGTGGCCTTGGATTTAGAATTTAGGATGGTTCTGATGCTTAAGCTTGAAATTTGTGTTTCTTTAGCGCGACCGCTAGTCTCTCGTATATTGTCTTTTATTAATTCATTAAGTTTCATGATGTTCAGTTTCATAACTTTCAAAAACTAATCAACATTTTGAGCCATCCACTGGCACGCCGTCGTATAATTTTACTTTCAAAGCTGCTAATATACCATATTAACAAGTAAGAAAGACAAGATCATATCACCGAAAAAACACCAATGACCGTCTTTTCATTTACCATTTCTTACAAAACTTGCCACGATTCTCTTCGCTCGCCGAACTTTTCATCAAACTCACGACATTGCGCGTCGGGAAACGCAATTTTCAATTTTCGAGCTGTCACGGTAGTTCGCCGCGGGCCGTCGTCCAAGTATATAAATACAAAACTCGCAACCCATATGTATATCTGGTGATCTGATTGTGAATGCGCACACGAAAGATACCAGCGCTCAAACGGTCAATAATAACGAGACCAACGATTCTCCGCTCTAAAATGATGCCCCGATACCGCTGAAAATTAAGCGGCGAATCGGCAGCAGACGCGCAAAAAACAAGTTCGCGCAAAACCACAGCCAATAATGCCGCGTACCTATACCGGCTCACCATTAAAACTTTCAACAACGAGTTGAGCCGGTGCATCGATGCTCTCGTTATCATACGCCGCGAACTCGACGGCAACAATTGAACGCGTTTTTCTTCCGATACTATCAGCCGCGAAAAAAGGGTTGGATATACATATATGTATAATGTGCTGCTCGAGGAGAGAGAGAGAGAGAGACAGAAAAGAAGCAACTCCGTGGTACAGAGCCGAAACTTTACATCGCAATCACGTAGAAGCGCGCAGAGGGGAAAAGAGAGCGGATTAGACGCAGCGTTTGAGAATGCGCGGGTTGGCGCGCAAAAATTGGATTAGCCGCGCGCGCGCGCGCGTTGCGCTAAAGTTGCGAGAAAAGTGTTTTAAATTCGTAGAGGTGGAGGCTGTACACTGTATATACAGCGAAAGAGAGAAAGGAGGGAGGAAGTCGTTATATAACGGGGGAGGAGCCATTTAGACGCTGCTCAGTTCTGCGGATAGTTTGCTTTGAGAGGAGGCCAGTCTCGAGATGATCTCGGTTTCTTTTATTGTTGTTGTGCTTTCGAGGAGACTTTTGTCGTTCGTCGGGATTCTTCTTCGGGGGGTGAGTCACTCAGTGATGGGGTGGTTGAGTGTAACGTTTTTATGCATAGCTTTTTGGAAGGGTATTCGTATATTGAAGTAATATTTCTGGTTACACACAATTTTTGTTTCCGGAGAATGAATTTTGCTATCAGTAGTTATTGACACGTAAAATTTTATCGACGCATGAATTAAACTCCTATTTGCTGACAAACAGTATCGCATTTTATAATTTATTTATACTTCGCTGACATTTAAATTAACTGCATATAAATTAATTCATACGCCGCGTGAAATATCAAGTTTACATCGTTGTTTTAAAACGCAATCAATCATGAAATAAATGCTTCGTGATTAAATTTAAATAAATAACGGTCAAATATAACAAACAAATATGAAGCTCGAATAAAAATACAAGCTATCTCTGACGTTCTAGAAACGCGCGGAAATATTCGTAATATTTGCGTCATTCTCTTTTTTATCTTTACTAGACTCGCCTTGCGCTTGGCTTTCGTCAACTAGCTATTAATACAATTATTATGTTCGATCCTAAAGGCTGTCCTGATCGTAAATAGAGCATTCTTATAGATAGAATTTGTCCCAACAACCTTTGGAACCACTTCTTCTTGTTTATGGTGGTATAAAGTTCATCGGACAGAATATCAACGATTTTGAACTGAAGATCTGCAGATTAACAAATGGTCCCAGGTAAATGAGCTCTTTCACATCTGGCCTACATCTATAATTGCCAGCTGTGATCGTGACCTTGTGAAGAAGTTCTGGTTACGCACTTTATCAGATCCACCTCGATATCTAATGCTTACATATAAATCTATTTTTGCTAATAGTCAGAGGTGAAAGTTAGGAAATATGCAATAAACTCCGTCTGATTTTCACGCTTAATCCAGTCTGATAAGCCAGTATGCTGAGAACTTCGTTAAATAATTTTTGAACCTTTACTCCGAAAACTTAAAACTGAACTAATTTTCAGCGCACTAGATAACAAAAACGTTCTTGAGCAACAAATCAAAATAAAAAAACATACTTGCCGCATGTTCCAAATCTCATCTTAAGCCACAAACCAATGCACCAACCCTCAGCGAAATCATGCGTCACTATGCGCAACAACTCCAAACAAGTATAAGTATAAAGCAAACCGAGCGGCTGAGCCTCGTATACGACTGAACCCCGTAGGCCATTCGTTGCCCGGCGCTATGGGGTGGCAGCAGCCGGTTCTCGCGCGCAGTTTACAGCCGTTTGCATATATACATATACACACACGTGCCCGTATAAAGTGCGAGGCGGTCGGATAAATCTTGGGTCGTGCGTGCGCGACTCTGTTGAAATGCTGCGGCGAGTGACTGGTTTATAGAACTGCTACTGCGCTTGTTGCTATACTGCTCTTTAGGTAGCTGAGGCCTTCTGGCTCTTTGGGCTATACTGTTGCTGCCGAGTGCGTTCGATTTATGCCGGTGTATTGAGGAATTTTCTTATTTTCGGGAGAAAGGATTTCACAGTGTTTTGAGGAGGGTCTTTGCTGAGATTTATTGTACTTTTTGTAGAGAAATTCAAGCCGATGTTAAAACGTTAATGTAACAATATTTACATCAGGTAATGTGGAATGTATAATATATTTAATGAGGTCAGTCACAATGGACTCGAAATTTCTTGCGTTTCATTGTACATCGATTTGTGTTCTTCATCAGCTCAAAATATATTTATTTTTAAAGTAAAGAAAAGTTTATATTCTCTTAATTTTCTGACGCTCGCATTTTTCCGAGTAATGGAGTAACATTCATATACTGTACTAGTCTAATACCATCTCGACACCGCAAACGCAAGGCTTAGGGCTGAAACCCACTCAACCCTCGGCATCATTTGAATTTAGAGAGAAACGCAAGGAGGATTAAGAAATTCCGTTATTTACCGGACAGGCTTTTGCCCTTTGAACTTTCACAATATAAACAGTCGCAAATGAATTAATTGAATTCTATGCATTTTCTAAACGTTCCTGACATCAAGTATTTTAAATCTATCGTATATCAGCCTTTTCATTTCGATCTAGACGATTAATTATTTGATACTAATGATGGTAATATTTTAAAAGCCAGTTCAGTTTGATCGGATTGGTCTCGTTGTAGAAATATATTGCTGATCGTTAAAAGACGAACTAAAATAAATCGTATAGTTTTGATATTTGATGAAGAAGCTTTAGTTTAGAACAAAACTCGACCAACATTCATCAATTTGTAAAATCAGCTCTGATGTTCCCCGCCGAAGAAACTGCCGAGTAAACGGTAATTTATATAGTTATACGTATACATTGTATGCACACGCAGTAGCCGTACGACTCATTTGCACACGGCACCACGACTGGGACGAGAATCATAAATATCCGGGAACGTTTCTTTTAACCAAAGGCGAGACACGCACGAAATTCGTTATAGAAACATGTGCATAGAACCGGGAAAAAAATTAAATCGTCGCGTGTTGCGTCGCACGGTGTTAAATAACGAGGGATGAATTTCCGATGACATCATTGCAATTTTGCCTCGTGCAAATTCAGTTGTCTTTCAAAATTAATCGACGAGTCCTGTGAAATCCTATAATATTTCTAATCCCGCATCCCAAAGATAAACGCAGCTTATCGCTCGCTGAAAGTGAAGTTTTCCTCGAAAATTCATCGAATGCGAGACTTCTTCCAGCAGTAAAATCCGGGCCATCCTCCTCGCCGTCGTCACCCGATACTTCCATCAGAAGAGCGAAACGAAAGCCGAGCGACGACCCTCGCGTGCACACGCACTAACCGAAGAAGAGAGACTCGACATCGCTGTGCCATTACGGGCTAATAACAATACCAAGCTGATATCGGATTTCCCATTATCTTACGGTTGCCTGCGCTATACACAGCTGCCAGACGCGGAGACAATTGGAAAGAAGTATTAGTATATATATATACACGACGACGCAAGATACGTATATATATATAGCTATGTATACAGAGACACACACACGCGTGTGTTGGACTTGGCACGCGATGCGACGCGCGAGAGCACTTGCTCGAATTGCGATTTCTCGGGGAGGACGGGGACGTGAGTCATTGGTCGAGGGGATTTCCGGGGGAGAGAGATAAAATGAATCGCGTAATTCTGAGCTATGTGTATGTGTGTGTGGATAAATATAGATTCGACGCTTGGATTTAGGATAAACTATACGTCTGAGTTCCATACAGTTTTTTAATTCTTATAAAGCCATCTCATTCAATGATGCATCTCATGTTAAACAGAGTTTGAAGACATGGAGGCGAAAAAATTTTTGAAAAACAAAACCTAGTTAAAAAACTGCTGACCTTTTCGAATAGTCCAGTTTGCACAGTACACCTGGAGCCTACCGTCAAACCCGGTTTTCTTCGATTCCTACTGTCAACTATGTTGCCGCGAAAGCACGTACACCACGTCGAGCGGAAACGTTCCGAAGAGCGCGCAAAATACCGGAAGAACGAAGGGCCGGCTTTTCCCGGTTCTGCGGCTGCTATGTTGTACGAAAAAAGAAGAGTGACAGAGAGAGAGAGAGAAAGCGTAGAATGAACTCGTCGACGTTGTCGCCGTCGGAATACAAAGTACCCAGCCCTGCTTTATTCAACGTCCGAGTGAACAGATCTATGTGTGTATATCCTCTCTTAAAAAAGTCATGAGTGAATGTTGTGAAGCCAGTTAATGTCGTGTTTGATCGCCTGGTTTAAGAATTGAGGAACGCGAATCAGAATCTAAGCTGGATTCAAAACGCTGAATCTAAATTCTAAATTTGATTTTATAATAAATATAAATAAAATAATTAAAGAGTATTTAAGAGTTAAATTAATTTTAATATTAATTATAAAGACTATTTAATAAGTAAATAATTGTCAAAAACGTTTGTATGGGGACTTCTGGACAAATTCCAGTGTTCCATGATGACCATGATTCTCTTAAAAAAAGTGATATTCTTTGTGTTATGAAGCATTTAATGCTCTGTTTGATAGCCTGGTTTAAGAATTTAGGAACGCAAATAAGAAATACGATTTTCAGATTGAGCCCTCTCTTAAAAAACTGACCTCTGAATCTCGAAACTTATACATTGTAATCTCCGTTGTTTTGAATATAGCCTTATGTTTTTGAGGTTTAAGATACGACGAATAAAACTAAGCGCGCGAAGCGCGATGGATTTTGCTAGTGTATATATATATAGTATGGCGACGAGTGCGTTTGCAGCCGCGAAACGAACTTTTCGCCAGTGACATTTCGAATTTGAGGTTATGTGCAAATGTGGCTTGTCGTTTTTGGGATGGAAGAAGATTTAAGTTTTACCAACTTTTTTTACATAATGATACTCTGAATGGATCGTATAGCAGCCCATGAGAACGCCGCCAGGTGGCGCCCAATTAGTTCTAATTAAGGATCTATTCGAATTTAGCTTTAGAATTCGCGAAGTAGTGTGTAAAAGCGCAGCCAGACGGCGCTTAATTGTAAAGACCCATTCGAAATTTGAGCCTCGTACGATTCACGCGAGCTTATTAAAAAAGTCGATCTCGTGCGCGAAAAACCTACATTCTATACCATACGACACGGCAGCCTCAACGGATCCAATTAATTCGATAAACCCTCGCATTCTTTCTGCATGAGCGACGCGCGCGCATTTTAAAATCCACCACCAGAGAAAAAATTCACATCTGTGTGTGTGTGTGTATGCGCGTGTGTGCGGGGCGAAGAAAAAAAAACGCAAGAGATAGCTCCCGACTCGCTCCATTCTCCCGCGGGAACAATTAATAGTTACTTTCAGCGCGACAAGCTGCCTGTGCCGTAGGCGACGCGTTTTTTTTTTTGCTTCTTTCCAGGGGCGGCCCCGGGAGGCGGCGCGCGAAAGTTTTTCCGCGTCTCGCTTTGTCTTCCGGCGTGGGTAATCGGAAAGCGGAACGCGATGACCCGTTCTCCTCCTCCTGATGTGCTGCTGTGATCTTTCTCGAGAGGAATTGGGTCGCGTCATGGGCCGTTTGCTTTTTGCAGAAGGGGATTGCGTGAGCAGGGATTAAGGGGGTTTCTTCTTTTCAAACAGAGAATATGGTAGAGGGATCTATTGTAGTACGTGAAAGGGACGCTAGATGGCGTGGTTTTAAGCCACAAAAGAATCGAAAACGGTATGAACTTCTATATTACATAAAAAAAATGCATGGCTTTTTTTTTGTAAGACTTCTATTTTCGTCTTCTGCAGTGTTAGTAGGACATTATGCCGCGCGTTTCTGAATTCCTAACCTCAAAAAGTGATTTATAAAGTTAACTGCATTCATGAAATACTTTAATAGAATATGCATTTTCAAATACAGCGTGCTTTCTTTATAACATTCGCTCTCTTAAAAAAGTGAAGCGAATTTTTAATTGGTATCTGACTGGTCGTACTTAAAATGGCTCTCGAAAATTCTAAATTTAAAATTTAGAAACTGAAAAAGAAAGTAGAACGATATTCAATTCGTATACCCTCATATCGTCCTCTCGTCATCGCATTCAAGCATCTCCTCCTCAAAGCACAGGGAACCTTCAAAAAAAGTAAAAATAAACAGTCCACGGTCACCCCGCCTGACCCAAATAGCGAAAGTGCGAGCTTAAGAGATCCATCCGGAAAGGGCTACCCTCAGGCGCTACGACCACACTGCTGTGCGATCATCTTTCAGATATATTCAGGCCGGAGCCGCGCGAGGAATGCCAAATGAGGTTTATTCGAGCGTTCGATAGCCGCGAGCGAATCAAGTTTGCACAGTCGGAGCTTCTGTGTATATACGCAGGCGACCTGTGATTTCGCGCGACCTCCTTTTTTACACCAGGACTACAGTGCAGAATATATGTACATTTTTTTTTTCTTTAATGGAACGATATGAAAGGGGTATACTTTCTTATTCGAGGCTAATTTTGAAGGACGTGTTTTCTAGCGAATATGCAAACTACAGTGTAATCGCTAGCCGGAAACTGAAAATAGAGCTCCACAAGGGGAGCGGCTTCGGACAAAAACAGCTTAATACCCTCTGTAAAAGTTTATAGCGAACGACGGCGTCGACTCATTACCGCGCTCCAACTAATCAAAACGGGCAGCCACGCGATGTCGTCCCTTAGAACGATTTATCTCCCTTCTTATATATGTATGTATAGGTATATATACCTGTAAACCTCCTGCAGTAGTAGCAAACAAAGCCTTTCAGAACTTTCTAATTGCGTCGAGACGCGTCGACGCGCGAAATACTATTATGTGCGCTTAAACGTACGTCCAATAAAAACTGCCTGTAAAACCGTTTTTTCAAATTATACGATGAACTGACTCACGAGGCTGTGATGGTAGTCTTACGATGTGTAATATACGGCCTGCAACCGTCGAGTGTTAAATGTTTGATAGTTTTAAGCCGCTTATATATTGAATTATATACGACGATACTCGCGGATATCTCTGACTGGTTCAACATTTAGGTGGGAAAAGAAAAATAATAAAAAAAATTCATTTACCAGTGAATTTGTCATTAAATGCCACGCAATTAACGTCAGAAAGCGCAGTTTTGCCATGAAGTAATAACACCATTAATCTGAAAAGTGCTTGCGACAACGGTCTCGGACACACTTGCTCTTGCTCTCTTTCTCTTTCTCTCTCTCTTTCTCTCTCAAAGCTTCCAAGCGTGCGCAGACACTTTAAAATTTAACGGCCTCATTCGCGCGTAAAATAATTAACATCGTCCGCTATGAGCCACAGCAGCATGTACACCGTGAATGTTTCATTCCCCATCAGGACACAAGATCTTTGCTTCGGCGAGTATCGATCGACGTCCTGATTGCGAGTTAAAAAAAATACGCGTTATATAACAAATATCGGGAGCTGGCTCAATGAAATTCCGAGCGCACGCATTGAATGTCAAATCCTTTTGTGCCGTATTTTATTCGCATAATTCTTGCGTGTACATATATATATATATATATATATATATATATATATATATATATTCATCGATATAACGCAGGAGGTTCGCATCACGTTAAAATATATGTACCATTGAGATTTTTACACTCTGGATAATTAACACTCCGATGATTTACGCGATTGATTTTTTGTTCATCAGATACATCGGCAAATGTAGATTTAAAAAAATCAAATCCTCTTTTTATGAATCAATCAAAATTTATCATTGATTACGTTTCACATTTGAATATTTACGTACCATAAAGAAACGAGACCATATCCCTATATCACTCTCTCGTCTAAATGTCCGAACAAATGGCCTCGGTACACCATCCAATTTTCAAATTCGATGTAGACCAATCCATTCCTCGAAAATACGCGACTTACGAGCCGAATCAGCGTGAAATTCCCGTCTCGAAAATTCGACACACTTAAACTTTCAGTACCCTCGTCTCTCTTTCTCTCCCCCCCCCCCTCTCTCTTCGGTAAGGGGCGCAACGACCTTTCCGGTCGCGATAAATAACCCCCTCCTCCTCTAGCCAAGCGAAAGCTGCCATCCATCTCAGGTCGGCGAGGAATTAAAATCGGCTGCGCTATTCCATTGTATATATATAAACGTCTCGGACAGGCCAATTCCACGATACGGGCTGCTCTATTATCCTTGTAAACTAAAAAGATGACGATGGCGTATAGTTAATTTCGTTTTGAATTTCCCGCGGAACAAGTGAAACGTTTCATCTTATCGCTGCGTAGTATATATACGCAGCCTACATAGCGGTGTACACATCACACGCTTACGAAATGGCCGAGTCAACAGTCGCGATCACTTGGATGAAAGGGCTCCACACGCCTGTATGTATAGGCATATAGGGAATTTGTTGAGAGCTGCGCGCTGCATACCAGGGCGATGCGCAGCAGCGCGAATAACAACGAGGCATCCGCTAACTGGCCACAGAAGCATTGGCTTCGCTCTCCGTATAGACGGGGTTTGCCACCGATGCGTGTCGCGGTGACACGAGCATCGCCCCTTTGCCAAATACGCATATACACATTGCGCATATAGGACGAGGGATGAGATGTATCGCGCAGATGTTTGGGGTACGGATTTTGATGCTGTGTATAAAATAATATATACTTGATTCGAGATAATACATGCGGCTCTAAGTGATTTTCGTTGATTGCGCGCATTATTCCTTTTCTCGAAGTTTGTATATGGCGCGTGAACAGCTGTTAACGTTTACTTGAATTATTGGCGGGAAATTCAAATGTCGAAAATTACACTGAGTGCTTCAATAGCTATATGCTTGCTTTCAATGATATTCATTTCTATATGCGAAATTCTATGGAACAATTTTTCTACGTAAAAAGATAGATCCGCGACCCCTCGATCAAGCATTTAATGACTCATCCCTATAGATACAGTCCGCTTCCGATCTCTAGCGATGCGTGCATCAGCTATCTCGCCTCGATCAGATATATGCCGTATTCACGCGTGTGGTTGACCGCCTGCGCGCGTCTGCATTTCGTCTATACATGTACGAGAGACGGATAGAATCCCCTGCCTACAGCTCACTCTCCGGCTTTTCATCCCTCCCCCAAAGGGGCTTCCTTTCCTCTTTGTGTGTATTTCCTCTTTTTGTACCTGCCTTTCAACGGAAGCCTCCGCCTGTCTTTTTGTTTTCTCGAGCGAGGGCTGCAGCTTTTCGGACGGATTACCAAGCGACGAGTTGTGTAGGTATATATAAATATATATATTTATATATAGAGAGAGAAAAGTTCGCGTGGGATGCTGCAGTGTGTCTTTTGGTCTGTCGATCGGTCTGCGAATGCTTTTGTGTATCTCTGTTGAGAGGAAGAGACTAGGTAGATGTGTGGGAATTTGTCGTGATGATGAGGTCTTCCGACTTTTAGTCGCTCTTGTTAAACCCCTTTCATCGATTTCCGGGTATTTCAATTTTATGCCTACAAACAGTAATGACTATGCGCAAAAGTATGCATTATATACACTATCCAAAATCTCTACGCTCCCCCGGAACGCTAATTTGCAAACACCCATAATCATCATCGGACAATAAATAACCCAGGGCGGCGTTAGCAGATAAAAGCATCATATCTCTCAACACTTTGATAAACCGTTAAAACCACTCAGCCCCAAAATCACCATTAATAACCTCTCCTCCCGTATCGTTTCTACGCGGCCGTCATACCACCAACTTTCGATATTCCCGCCACACACACACACACACACACACACACACACACACACACACACACACACACACACACACACACACACACACACACACACACACACATATATATATATATATATATATATATATATATATATATATATATATATATATATATATATATACAGGGCTAAACTCACCCCCCTCCCCCCCAAAAGCGCGCGCGATTACTTAGCTTCACTCGCGAGTAATAATTTCGCGACTCACGCTGACTTTCGCTTCTCTGTTTATAAAAACACACACACACACAGTGTATATATATAGCGAAAGAGAGAGAGAGAGAGAGATCGAAAAGTCCTGATCGGGCGCCACAGATGATTTACGGAAGGAACTGAACCGCTATATATATACTGGCCAGCCCATCGAAAGGGGGGAAACGCGATAGCCGCGCCGAGACGTAATACACACACACACACACACACACACACATAAGGGTTGAATTAATCTCATAGCGCGTAATAAATTGCGAAGCGGGAAGCGCTATTTTTCAGCGCCCTAATCGCTCTCGCGATAGCGTGGAAAAGCGAAGAGAAAAACGTGAAAAGAGAGAGAGAGAGTGGCTTAATAAAATTTTCTGGATTTAGAAAAGTTCTTTAAACTCTCGGTGCTGAGGCTCCTCTTTTGGATGCAGAGCCCGCATCCCCGAATACTCGCTAGGAATTTCGAATCGGACCGAGGAAAGCGAGAGAGAGAAAGAGAGATAGAGAGAGAGAGAGAGAGATGTGTGTTTGTGTTGGAGACGAGTAGATGCTGGGTGTGGGTATACCTGTGTGGTGCTGAAGACCTTTTATGTAGACGCCTTTCGGTGGAAATCAATTCGTGGAAGATTTACTGGGATTCATCTTTACAATTTATTTTATTCATGCGGGCGAAGCGACACCGTTTAACGTACATTGTTTACAATCTAAAGTATTCTAGGTACATATAGTCATACATTTTGAGGTTAGAAATTTCAATGTAATATTTAAGGCAATTGCTTAAACTAGTATAAAACAAATATTTCGTACAAAAATTTTGTTCATAGCATATAACTTTGAACGAATAAAATTATTTGTAACTTGATTTCAAAAGTGGAGCCCTTTCAGAAATGTCCCATCAGATATATAAGTTTAAATTACTTCTCTTTTCTGATATCACTTCTACCCAAAATTCACTTTAAACGATATTCTACTAAAGCACGTGAACCCTTATAATTCCGAGTTGACGAAAGCCTCGTCACCACGGCTATTTATCGCGCACACGACCAGTCCCACACGCACTAACTGGTGTAGGTATACCAGAAGGAAGTGCAATGCGTCTTCGCCAACGCCTATCTGATCGTGGCTTGGTTTGTCGCGTGCGAGCACCTTTTCGATAGCCGCAAATGCAATAATAGTACTTGCTAATGCAATGGGGGGTATACATGGAGCGTGCATTGTTGGATGCGATTTAATTAGTTGCAACGAGCTTTCGTTTTAACGTTGGCAGGCCTGATAATTCGTTGGGCGAGCTATTTTCGCGAGCGACTCATTTACACGACAGCAGTTTAATTAATGTTTGTTTTCAGCTCGAATTTGGTAGTTTCGATTAAATAGACCGCGTTATTTGAGGTTATGTAATATGTTCAGCCTTTTAACGCATAGAAGCATCCGCTTAGAGATGGAAAATTAATTGGAATTGTTATTATGCGCTTCTGTACATTGCGTCGGAGCATTTCAATATATATCTGGTGAATATTGAATGAAAAACATATAATCAAATCAACGCATCATCCACTAGAGGGCGGGTCACTTGGCTGAATTACACTACAACGCCGTAATTGAATATGGTGTACTCAAATACGATATACTTATAGCAATTTCCTTCGATAAATATTAATGCAATAAATGTGGGGTATCTCAAAGTCAAACTTTGCGACGAAAGCAAGGCTGACTCATCGTCGGTGGTCGATTGAAGGGACAGCGATATTTCAGCATCATAACGATAACCTCTCGATGTCCACTATCGAAGAACGCAATCACTTAGTCCGGCTCCTCGTGCAAACAGTATATCCAACGGTATATATACATATCTCGCGCGGAAAAAAACATCATTAAGAGCGTCCTTCGTCGACTTCCTGTGTACGGCTTCCACGCGCTCGTTACCCTGAAACCTAGTTCAAGATTCTTTCCTTATCATCGGATATATAATTTTTTTTCCCCGAAGAAGAAGAAAAGCCGCAAAAGTTGTGTAATTCTCGCAGCTCGCGAGATATCGATATCATTATATAGCGCTGAGGTATTGTTGTGCGCCGGGGAGAGAAGGTTTTCTATAATCCGGCTGACGAGCTACCGGCCACGGGCTCAGAAAGTAATTGATCTCCTCGATGCTGTGCTGCTCCCTGCGTTTTCCTACTCTCCCTGATGTCTTTGTTCGCCGTTCTATTGACGCAAGGCACGACGCAATGCTTTGAACGGCGAGATGCGAAGTGTGATTACACTCGTGAAAAGATTACTTTTTGTATTCGTTCGTGGTCACGTGATGAACAATATACAAAAATGTATAAAGAACGAAAGATTTTCCGACGAGATCTCATCTGCTATATATTATACCAGTATAATACCCAAACCACTCGTTCCATTCAATCCCTCGCACCTCGTAATCGCGTTCCGCGAAGTAACCCATGAGAAATTCTTAGTCGCGCCATCTACGCTCCCCCAAACTTGGCCGCAGCTTAATTGACTGAAGTTAATTCCACCAGCGGAGAATTAAGAAGAGCAGCAGCTCTCCACTGACGATAACTTCAAGCACACATTTCTCTCTCTCTCTCTCTCTCTTAGTTGAGGTACTAATGAAATCATTTGGCCCGTGCATGTTCGAGAGGTCTACTACTACTGGCATAGTCTTACCTGCGGACGAGCCAAGTATTAATTGCGCGCTGATTCATGGCTGGGTAATTTTGCACGCGTGCCGTCGGTCCGATTAGGGATTCACTTGAGTATATAGTCAGCCGGATGCGCTTTGGATAAACGAGCTGTTGTGCCAGTCGTTTGGCCGTAAGATTATTAACCGATCAGGGTTTGGTGCATAGTTTAATTGAAATGAATGACGGTTGGAAGAAGTTTATTTCTTACTTGGAAAATTTGATTGTTATACTGGCTTGACCTGAAACCAGATTTAGGTGTACTGTAGATGAGACAAACACTATGTAAAACAATCGTTGATGTAGCTGTTTCAAAAAGAATATAATTCATCAATTTATAACGTGGAAATTAAAATGATAATTTTTTCTTTATTTCGGTCACGATTACTTCATTTTTGAAAGGTTATGCAAACTGGATGATGTTGCGTCAATTCGAAGTAGGAAATTAGTGGAGTAGATCAGCTGGTATATATTTTCAGAGTGCTTGATTTGGTATTTATAAACCAGGAGTAAAATTCGAAGGGATTAAGCTGATTGACGTTAATTCGATAATTCCCGAGTGAGCTTTAAATAATTTATCATATGACCTCTACACTTCGAGATTAGTTAATGTTCACTTGATCTATTTATAAAACGTAACACTAAATTGTTCAAAGTTCAATAAATGAATAACAAGATCCGTCACACTTCGAATATCAATAAAGTATAAAAGGATCTATCAATGCATTGGGACACTCAACACCGCGAAGATGTCTCGTTTTTCCTCGAACAAAATCCATATACTTTTTGTGATCTTCGAAGACGCTACTTTTCTTTTATACGATTTAGAATATATCCTCTGTCGGTGTGGAATTTCTATCTCTCTCTTAGCTGTCTCGCAAGATCTTTGCACGACAATCTTCCCCTCGAATACAGCAATAATACTAGACCTTCCAGTCAACACATTTTTCCATTTCACGTCTAGTGAGATCGACCGGTCTTCCGGCGCGGTTTATTCGTCACGAACAACAACGCGTGGGAAGCCCAGAATCGCAAGTTCTCGGGGCTTCCCGGATCATTCCATTAGCTCATTGATTTTGTTGCGCGAGAGCTTTTTACTATACACTTCTGACTATCTCGCTGCTGATGATTAAAACCAAGATACTGCCAACTGTATAACGCGATATATAATCCGTTGGTCACTTTTTACCGCTGCGGGAATATGCGAAAGGAAGCGCCGACGTTATATCACTCGAAAAGACGTAAAACTCGCGCGTAGGGTGAGCCCATTGTATACCGGATGACCCCCTTTCGACGAATAGAATCCATCCGCACTCCGCGTTCTCATTTTTCGCATTTGAACAATTTTTTCGCTACTGCATATAACACTCGCTGGCTGCGGCGAAATGAGAGTTCACAATGAGTACATTACCTTTTGTTTGTTCAAATATGTTGAAAGCTTATGATCGCAATATCGTTGATGTAATCAACGCGAACACGATAGAATGGATTCGTTGAATTGCTACTTGATGGTGACTGAAATATTCAGCGTAGTATAATTAGTACTATTCAGCGAAAACTTTAGCCAAGAAGCTTTAATTTAGATCTGCACAGTACAAATGTGGTATGCTGTATTGCAGCAGTTGAAGTAATATTCGACGATGCATGATCGAAATTCATCGAAATGTAACTAATATTATTCGGTGTAAAAATCCTGGGGTACAAATCTGATATGTTGCCAATCAAGTTAAAAATAGTTATTGATTCGTTAAATTAGGTCTAGGTGCGTGCCTGCGATACATCGAAGTCTATATAATTAATATAATTAAAACTATTCGGAGGAAAACTTTTCCAGGAATCTTTATAATTAAAAATCCATAGTACAAATCTGATACGCTATAGCAAGATAACGACTGCATTACGAAAAGTTTTACAACCGGCATCCTACCCTTTGATATAATTGAGTTGCTATAGTACAGTTTGATAGCCCCTAATGGAACTTCTCGCGCGACTTGAAATTTTCCAAATTACCATTTTGAAACGCGAGATGAGCCATCAGAAATAAAATCTCTTCTTCGGCAACGGTCATATTTCGTTCGTGACTCTAACTGGCTTGTATCTCGTGTAACGCAGGCTTAATTTCATGTATATAGCATACTCAGCAAGACGAGGAAGAATATTCGCGTTGTTAAAGTAAACCTGGAACTTGGTTATTTTGCGAAGTTGCGTAGCGGTGAATCTCGGAAACTTAACGCCGAAATTAAAGTTCATTTGCTAATTAATTCGAAGGGCGACTACGGTGGTTACCTTCGCAGCTAAGACTATTATACAACGGAGTAATTTGCCTCTGAAAGCCCCCTAGCAGCGCCGGCATGAGAAATTTCGCCTAGGCTTTATGGAATTAATATCTCTCGGTTCGGGGATACTTTTGCTTGAAATAGAAGCAATAATACCGAGAATACGATTACATTATGCAAGTTGGAGCGTCTGTGCCGTTTTTAGCAATTGCAGGTTGTATTCGCTCTCACCAATTGGAACAAACAGACGCACTTTCTCCCTCTTCACCAAAAGAACAGTGACTCTCTTCTTGCAAAAACCCACAAGTCAAACGCACCGTTCTACCCTGTCGATTATTCCCCTGGGATCTCCCCCTGCAATTTTATACGCGAAGTATATCTAGCCGCAGCAACAGCAGGGGCCGCAATTACCGACTGCGGGGACGACGACATCTGTTACTTTAATTGCGGAGAAGTGTATGTGTACGTGTGCATTATGCAGAGCAAATAAGGGGTGGCGAGGCGTGACCTGACAGTTGACGGCTCTGTTACGCGGCTTCCTTTGTGGAGGTGTTTTGCTGGGGCGTGACCAGAAAAACTGGAGGTTGCTTTTTAAGGGAGCAGAATCGCGAGAGGAGTGTCGTTTTTCCTTTTGTAACGGAGGTTGATATAGGTATAACGTAAAATTTGCATCGATGAATAGAGGATGTAAGTGCTGGGTACAGGTTGTGAAATGATTGGTTTGAGGTTATGCCGTACATGCTTTCGAGAGGTGATTGTTTTTTTTCTTGTAAATGTATTTTGAGGTTATGATGAAATTTAATTTGCGAGCGAAATTGTTGAATGTTTCACTGTACGCATAAAGCAAGGAAAACAATTTGTAGAAACATCACACGTTGTTGTTACTTTACCGACACCGTTTACGCTTCGAAAAATTCGAATTTTTCAACGCTTCACTGCGCGCGCGCGCGCGCAATAAAAATTCCGTAAACTCTCACTCTGATGTTTATCTCAGTTTAACAGCGACATTTTAAAAATAGGTTTTCCAGCGTAACTTTTATACGGGGCGCACTTCTTTTAACGAAGAATGGAAAAATAAATTGGCCAACTTGGCGTCATTCCACGCTGTATAAAGCTATATATGTGTACGGACATAATGGATTTTAAAAGCATTTTATAGAGGCTCCACCCCCCGTCCGAAGGAAGTTCGCAGATTGAGTTTAGCACTTGATTCCAGTGTCCGGAGTTATTAAAATTTTACGCGGGTTGATAAGTTGAAATTGAAGGGCAAACTTCGACAGCCACCCCCGCGAAGGATGCGCGCTTTGGTAATTAAAAAATTTCAGACTCCTCTCCTGCCGGTTACTGAAAACTGCTTACGTGTCTATACCGAGATTGCAAAAGTTGAACCGTCCACCATTATCCATGCACGACTCACCTGTAACAGAGAAGGAGAGAACAATAATCAGTATAATAGTACACAAGCTCATTTGAATAACAAAACCGCAGGGGGTAATTTTAACGAATCATACGCAGACGTTCGAAAATTGGGTTAGCAGAGACTCTCACATGCGATGCGAAAAAAAGAAACTAAGCTAAACATCCTCACCGCAGAAAAAAGAGCGCCGGCCATTTATACAACGTATATATATATATATATACAGCGGAAAAGAGGAGGGGAAAAAGAGTCGCACGAGAGAGGAAGAGAGTTTACTTCGTACCGCGTCATTGTTCCCCGTATCTTTTCAACTCTCCGAGTAAGCCGAGCTACGGCTTCTTCTTCTTCCCGGATTTCTTTCCTCCCGATGCGGAAACAGGGTGTATCGCGTGTTTTCCGCAATTTGTAGATCGCAATCAAAGTTTACCCGGCGAAAAGTTAACGAACGCCGCTAATCGCGCGACGGATAAATAGAGCAAAAGTATAAAACGCAGTCGGATGATTGCGCTGATTGTTCTTGTCCGGAGTTTTGAATTTCGCGCTCGACGTGATCTACTTTCGAGGAAGCCTGGAAATGATAATACGGGGTTGTAATACGCATCAGAAAGTAGGAGGAATGTTAGAACTTTTTTGAAGGCTGACGATAATTGCGTAGTGTACGTGGTGTACCTACTGCGGATAATGCTGTTCTACTTAGTGGCGGATCATTTTTTACACTTACACAAGATTAGACTGTAGAATGCGCAGAAATTTTTCGTTAATCAGAAAATCTGCGAAGAAATCTTACAACGAACGTAAAGTCGGAAAAAAAGGAGTAAAAAGATTTAATTAAATATTTTCCTCCCACATATGTCTTTTCATACAAGTTCCTCTAGCATTTTAATTTTTCTCCTCACATTTTCAACAAGACAGGAACTGCATATAAACTATAATATACCCGAGCTCGCGTATTAGCATGATGGAAATGTAATTCCCAGGTACAGAAAAAAAATTTGAAATTTCCACGCGCGCTCATCCTTTCTTCCTTAACTTTCGCCGAGTTAAGGCACAAAGGGGATTCGCAGCGGACGGCCGGGAGAATTTTTTATTATATATATCCGAGCGCTCGGCTACTTTTAAAAATGAAAACGAAATTGATACCTTTACTTTCCGTTATGAAGTTCTGAATTTTTAACGTCGACTCGCTGCACCCGCCCATATTGCGCTGACGTGCAAGTCCGCCGCCGACATATGCGCGACGTCGTCGACGAGCTAAGAAATTCATCGGCTCTTTATATGAGAATTTTTTGAGAGGTCGAGTAGTATTCGCTCGCGCTCTTGACTTCTTCATTGTTACGGCGCGATTTCTCGGCTACTAAGACGCAATCCACTAGCAATTTACGTAAAAATTTGATTATATCAAATTTGGACCTTTCCACGATCACTGTCAACGTATTGACATTTTTTTCGCGATATTCCTTTCTCTCAAAATTTTCTCCGCCGCAAAGCCTGTATCGAGCCACTTCAAAAGTACAAGATATAAAAAACGAAAATACCGCCGACAACAAGCGTCTCTCGCCTGCTGCCACCCACACGGCACAGAGACTCGTAAACATATATAAGCCGGCGCTCCGCGAAATTCCCTCGCTGAAAAATACCAGCCGCGGGTTTTTCTTACGCAAATACGTACTCCGCTCGATAGAAAACAGCTGTTTCCCCGTCCGCAGATAAGCCGCGCGCCGCAGAAAGAGCAGCCTTCGCCGAGAGATAGAGGTGGTAAGAGAGAGAGAGAGAGAGAGAGAGCGAATCCATCGACAAGAGTAGATCCCTCACGCTGAAAAGTACCTCCTCTCTCGCCGGGCGAATTAAAGCCACCGCTGCCACGAAGAAGAGGAAGAAGAAGAAGCAGCGGAAGAAAAAGGAGTATACAGCGAGGCATGAAAAGGTATTCCCTACAAATCCTCGAAGCACTTATCCGCGCAGATAAGGACTCGATTTCAAGTCTTAATACCCCATCCCTCTGTGCGTTGCGAGTTTTTCCGCGGGGGATTTGCGTGTACTGTATATAAGTTTGACGCTTGAATCAACGGATTTTCGGCTGCGCGAGGGGCTTCTTCGTTTTCTTTATTTTTTAGGTGTGTCTTTTTCTAGTTGGAGCGTAATGAAGATTGACACGGCGCGATTCAGTACGTGAATCGTCGGGTATGTGTGAGAATTCTGAAAAAATCAAAGTCTCCCGTTTCCTGAAAAATCGTCTGCATATAAATGGCTTCGAGGTCCCCCGGCGCGCATTGAACCGATGTGAGGCGCACGAGGCGTCGGTTGAATTTTATTCAGTCGGGCATTTTGTCAGAGCAAGCTTCAATACATCGCATCTTGAAAGAAACTCGCTCATATTATTATAAACTTTATTTGAATTTCAAAAATATTTTTCTCATTATATTATCACGTGGAAGCTATCAGCGCCGCAATTCAATACCCCAAAAAAGGCACACCCCTCGCCTCATAATCGACAATCACACTGGCAGAAAGCAATTTTCGTGTAGGAACCAGCCGCACCAACCGCTTCAACGATCGCCAATAAATAACATCCAGATCGGCGGGTGTAACGCTACACTCGTGTAATGCACACCATTGTAACAATGCAGTAGCAGCATCCCCTCGTCGGGTGGTGTATCGCCTGCCGGAATATATGCTCATAAATCGGATACGCGTTTAATCACTGCTCTCCGAGGATTTATGAATGCACACGCGGCTCGATGGATTCGGGCGTATTCGAATAAAAGTATCGAGTGGCGTAAGTCGCGCGATGTGCAGTCGTTGCCTCTTGCTGCTCGAGGGGTTGCCACGCGCTGGTGTGTGGGCCATACGTTTCGGTTGAACACGTGCTAACAACTTGGAATGTTATAATTTAATTTATTGGAAGAAGATAACGGGCTATTTGAATAGTGTTGGCCACAAAGAACGTTGATAATCATGATATTTCTTTTAGGATTAACAAAAGTTAAAAGACCGTTAATTCGGAATAAAATAAACTAATAAGAGAATATAATTAAAAAGGTCGCCTTTTTTTATGCCGTATGAAGGCAGAGACAAAGTATGAGAAATCTAAAACTCAAGGATCGGTGTATACTTAAAAGCAACAATTCACCGATAATTATCATACGAGCTTCAGTGATTCTAGCTCAGACAATAAACGAGCAGCAGCATATGTCCACTAAATTCACACCACACTCAAGTGACCACTCGAATTAACCCCACAATCGAGAGCAATTCTCGCCACTTCCAACTTTCACTCCCCTCAGACTCCGTGCAGACAAATTTTTCACGCTGCCCGGCAGCGGTACATCATCCCTTGGACATACAATAGAGCGCATCCCCACACGCCCACCACCGAAAACGCTAACGCACCTACGACAGATGGCGGCTCGGGCGCTTACATATATATAAATATATATATATACTGAGGTAGCGAAATCCACCAATAGGCACGGGGACTCGCGAATAAATAAGCCCCGAGTATTGGGTTACTATACTGTGCTACTCCAGACTGATTGACGTACGAAATTGTATACTCGAGCGGTTTTATTTATTTTGAACAGCTGGGGATCTCTCCTTCTGATGCCATTGATCGAGGATGCGCCGCGTCGGTTTGGCTATTCCTGTTATTTGGTTTTCTGGCGCTGTATAAATGGACGGTCTGGAGAGCACTGTTTTGAGTTTTCTTTTTGTACATGCATAATTCCGACTCGCGTTATTGGATTCTGTTTTAATTGAGCGCTTTAATCTTTCCTGGGATCAATTGATCGTTAATATTAAAGCCTTGTTATGTCATTCAAATCGAAATCGAATCTGTAAATGCTTTGACAAGGATGTCAATTGGTTTAGCGAATATTGTACTTTACGATAGAATGTAAAATTCAAGTAAATTTTATTTCCCAAGATAGATCATATCGGCTATTTATCCAATTAAATTCAAGATTGATAACTCGAAAAGCACTTCAAACGGATAATCACCTATCGAATAAGTCTACTCAAACTTACCATAATATCCATCAGCTGAAAAAGACTTGCGAACCATACAGAAATTCATACCACAAAATCTTTCTCTTTAAATCCTCCCCCCTCCCTCCCCCCTCCAAAATAAGTAACATAGCAGGAGCCTCGAGAGTATCTCTCGACTCTCGCGCGATTACGCAAAGTATAGCCACCCTCATATATACACACCCACATGTGCACACACATACACACAGCCATACGTATACGCATGAGTGCACCGGAGCCGTGTCGGTCTCGGCGAAATTGAAAATCCTCCGAGTCGTCTTTCCATCGGCGAAAAGGTCACTTTACTCCCTTTCGGAGCGCGAGAATTCCGCTCCGCGTCTCCTCATTTCCTTCCGCGAGTGTATCTCTTCATCGACCATTTCCGCGAGCGCCGAGACTCTCTCTATATATATATAGAGCTACCTACTACTGGTGGTTTAGTGGTGTGTACTCCACTGACTTCGAGTTTCACTCGGAGAGAGAGAGAGTCTGGCTTCGGCGGATAAGAGCCGATGGAGGTTATACACGTGTCTGGGGCGAAGATTTTCTTCTTTTGATTCTTCGTTTTCTTTTCGGGCAAGGGTCCAGGGGCGAAAAGAGGTTGCCATTTTGGTCGGCGGTTATATTCTTGGGAAGAAGGAAGTTGAGTTGGTTGGTCTGAATTTTTTTAGAAACTCTTATAACGGTTTGTGAGGATTATAAATAGTCGAAATTAAAGCTTTTTATAACCATCGTGAAATACGAACGATATTCATAGGTTGAGATTGAAAGAACCAGGTCAGTCACAAGTCATTTAATGGTTTTTAACGAATTTGATTGAACGTTGGAGTGATAGCAAAAAGTTGGCGCAGTCTTTCTTTTGTCATATATAAAGCTCCAGCGTCAGACTCGCTACAACGCAAAAATGTATGAAATATCAGGGTCAAAGTCGATTGATCTATAACACTCTTTCGCAAATCGAGCCAACATTTAACTCCCGATATGAATTAACTATATACTGTTTTCCGGAACCCATCGCATACATATACATTCTCTTTTCTCGGAATATTCAAATACACCCGATCCGATGACCATAACCGAAAATATTCTCTATGATTTTTGGAAACGAAAAAATTGAAATCGAATGCTCTTCGGTTCGGACCAAGTCGATATAAACCAATTTTAGAAGCAATATCGGCTTACGGATTTTCGCATTTCCCCGAACAGATACACATACACCGCACTAGCAGGATGACCATCAAGAATTCACAAAACTATCACTCTCGACGATATTTATTTCAGCCGTACACCAAGCAATTTCACTCCAGCTCGCATAACCGAGAAATAGTTCACGGCAACTTTTCTCATTAACCGAATAATGCAGCCCAACCGGCCCTCCTCGTCACCGTGTCGAATAATTAACGGCTGTATCGCGTCCCGTTTGTTCACCACACGCTTATAATTATGTTTCGATGTTTCGAATTCGCACCGCTGGTGCGCACTTTTATCGAAACGATTAGTCGAATAATCATCCCGCGCGAAGTATAACTATGGGCTTGACTATTAATTCGTTGAATTGGTATTACATAATCAAGTTTGCACAGACTGTGTATATACACTCGACGAGTTTACAAATAATAATTACAATCGTTCGATTATAATTTGTATACGTCCATTGGTTTGAACGAGAATGCGCATAGCGGTAAATTTACGCCAGCTAAGTTTTCCAAGAAAAAAGGCTATTATAGAAGATATCACATTGTCTGTACAGGGGGGACACACGCGACCACAGCATCCAATCCACTTTCGTAACCGCGCGCTCGCATAGACGACGATTCCACACGCGTAGGTATAAATTCATCAGAAGACGCGCGATAAATCCACGTCGAGGTATATATACGCGCGTTGAGCCTCGAGGGAAGAGGAGCAGCGCTGACGTGACTCGGGCGCGTACATCATGCGCCTCCCCGCGCTAATTGCTAAGATGCGCGCGCTTGCAAGAGAGTACGAGCGTCTCTGGAATTGAGTCCTGTGGAGGAGCTTTCTAACCGCGGTTCTCGTAGCGCATCGGCTGACGGGGATTTGTTATTGACCGTCTTGTGGCTGGATTTTTTTTTAATTACGTGCTGAGGACGACAGGCGTTTGATTGAGAATTTGAATTTGGCGCGAAAAATTTAGCGATCGAAATGATGATTCAAAGTTGATGAATCATCGTGTGAAGTTCATAGCTTGCGAATGGAAACTAATGGATATTGTCAGAAAGTGACGGATATTTACTAGGTATTAGATGCAGAGTTCTCAACACCAGGTATACAATATCTATGAAAAATTGCTGGCAATTATAAGACAAATAATTAATAGATTCGAGTACATATATATAGCCCAGCTCTCTCCCCGCTTGAGAGTGAAAAAAAAGAGCAGCATCAATCACCTCCAGCTGCAGCGCACCACTCGAGAGAGAGAGAGAGAGAGAGAGAGAGAGCCACTCGATACGAACAATAAAACCCCCGAAAAAAGGCGAAACCGAAGAATCAACCAAACTCCCACCCATCCATCATCCTCACCTCTCGGCACAAAAGCATCTCTCTCTCTCTCTCTCTCTCTCTCTCTTTCAGACATCATCAAAAGCATCCCCTCGACGGACATAAATTTCCCAGAGTAATAATGCGACCGTTTACCGGCGGGACGATATATATCTATAAATATCGCGCGTCTCAGTCGAAATGCATTACTTGCCGTTAAGAGAGACGCCTTATTAGAGACGTATAAAATCCATAACCATCCGGAGGAGCAGCGCAAAGAGACTCTTAGCCGAGTTGCTCGTATAACGTCCTAAGAGAGAGAGAGAGAGAGAGAGAGAGAGAGATGCGCGAATCACTTCAACGGGGTTTTACTGCATCACACGGCTTTTATCATCTTTATGAGCTACCAGAGGGCGCTGCTGGCTGTTTTGGCCGAAATAATTATTAGGGCGCCTGTATGTAATTCGTTCGCACGAGAAACGAAAAAACCAGTGATCAATTAAAGCTGGTGGCGCCATCTCTACGATTTGCAGATATGAAATTTTCTACACAATTTCTCTCATCCCAGTTGAATAACTCGAGAAGCGCACCCTTATGAACACAGCATGAGTCTGCGAGAGTTAGAGAGACACTCGGCAAATGTTAGGTTAAGGGAAGTGAAAAATGCTCGCGCTCGGGAACTTAGGTTAGGAGAACTTCCAAGTAGTTAAAAGACAGGAGAGATACTTAGAAACTGCAGAGAGCCGTAATCGAATTTGCCGAGGACTTGGAATAACATAATAAGTATGGGCGCGTCTAAATTTCAAGAGAACAAAGAGCTTGCGTATGCGCATCAGTGAAAACTTGAAAATTCATCCATTTGGATGTGCGGAGCGTGCGGGGAAAATAATGCAACCGTCGTCGGCGCTGGAAAAGATACTTGAAAAGCAGTTCCAGCACATAGTGCCGGTCGGTTGCAGAGGAGACGAGTATTATCCAGTACTCATGAATACGGCAAACTTGGACCTGGAATATGTTCGGTAACCAGCTAGCTCGCAGCGAACTGTCTATTTAAGCAAAGATAGATGCGTCTTGTTTGTTTTCAGCGTAAACATACGAATGCATATGCGGTTGGCGTAACGGAGGAGCTGCCGTGAGTCAAGATCCAGATAAATCAGCAGATTAGCCTCGGGGATAATATACCTGTTTCTTAGATGATTGTAACTTTTATTTATAAACTAGTTCACGATTGTCAATAAATCTTGGACCATGAAATGACTTTTTACATGCGAATCTAAAGAGAAAATAAACGAGGCATAAAAAATTTGTACCCAATTTAAATCTTGACATTTTAATTCCAAATGATAAATCTGATATATATATATATATATATATATATATATCCTAATGTAAAAAGTAAATAAACTGAGCATCGATCATAATGAAATTCTCACCACCTACATTCGAGGTCGGCGTCAAACAAACTCCGACGTCTGCAACTTTTATCCGTGCACACCTCGTCGGAAAATTTCCAAGTCGGGCGAACGATGAAAGGTGTGTGTGTGTGTGCGTGTGTGCACGTGCAAGAGAGAGAGAAATATAAGGACCTCGACCTCGGCTCCTTTGACGGATCGAGGGAGCGCCCGGGATAAAAATATAGCCGGCAAAAAGCAGATACGACGCGAGGGTTGAAAGTCTTCGCGCTCTCTTTCTTTTTGGAGCCGCGTAATGCGATTTTTTAGGACGCCGTAAAGTTGAGTTAGGAAAAATATGACGAGGATTTGCCGGGCGAGGCTTTCAAGATGCCGTTTCGATAGAATTTTCCAGGTTTTTGTCGGCTGGAGGATTTTAAGAGAGATTCGATAGAGGTGGCTGATGGTCGGCTGTCGGTATCAATGTAACTGATTTTCGCGATACGTTGTCTACATCAGATGGATACATAGATTCTGAAGCGATAATGTTCAGGATCTTTATGAAGCCGGGGTGTATTAAAAAAAGGAAACAAGTAAAGGGCAGTGTCGCGATGGAGAAAAAGAGGCCAAGCGATGGCCGGATATTGTGAATCATTTCAAGATGAATTTTCTTGATGAGACATCTGGTTAAGTAACGTCAAACTGTAAAATGTTATAACACAGTTTCGACTATGATTAATAAAATAAATGCTTGGTTTGTATATAATTGTGTTCGCTATTATTTTCCAGTCACAAAAACTAGAATGCGTTGTAATGAGCTTTGTTTTGAATAATGCTACTCATCTTTTTAATAAAGGACATAAGTTAACTAAAAATGTATGAATATTAAAATAGTTATTAAAATTTGTAATACTTTCAAGACATTAATTAACATAGACTGCAAGCAATAAAACTGAACGCGCAAAGTACTCCTGATTTTGTTATAGTATTATAAAAAATAAAGTTTCATTCGCGTATATATATATATGCAGGAACGTAATAACGCGGCCTGTATTAAATTCAATCATAAAACGCTGAAGTTGGCTCGTGAAAATAAAACTCTCGGTGTGGCTCTCCTTTTTTTTCAGTATAATAGAATAGAAGGCACTTTTTACGAAAATAAAGCTTGATTTACCGTGACTAATCCAATTTTCTTCTATTTTTAGGGGAAGATTTTATCGATACTCTCGCTCGCTGCGGAAGGATATGATACCATCAAAGCGCGTGTGTGTATATACTCAACATACCTGAAACAGAAAGAGAGGAAAAGGGAACGAGTTAGTGTTTGCAGATCTTGATTACGGCATATCCATAATCGGATTTAACTGTATCGCTCGCGCGTTCACGTGGCGCCTTATACCATCGTGGAATTAATTTTGATTACGTGATCTTAACCCCGTCAATATTTGGATTGTAGTTAATAAAGTTCTTCCGACTCTGCAATAATAATTTATTCTCGTAATGGTTGCACGAGAAACAAGCAACAATACAATATGTCAATACCGCAACAAGCAGTAGTATAACAATAATATACGACCCCAATAATCATCATCACCATCATCAAGTCATTAATAACGGAAGGACGTATCCTCGATCCCCGGACGCGTATACAACATCCACAGCCGGCACTTGAGCCGAATTAATTAGCAATGAGGAAATTGGATCGATGCCTCGCACTCCTCCTAGCGCTCATCCCCTCGATCCAAAGCTTCTCTCTATATATAAACACACTCAAACTATATCTCTGCCGGACAAGGCGTAGGTATATATATATATATATATATATATATATATATATATATATATAGGATGAATGAAGCTCCGGAAAGGCATCGTTCCTCTCTCTATCTCTAGACTGAAAGTGGTCCACTCGAACAAGTTCGCGTCTTCAAGTTGTGTGTGATAAATCGATTTCGCGGGCGTCCCAACTTGGCGTTCAGTCTACACCTATATATACAGACACACACACACGCGCACACAGTTGGGGAGGGGGGGGGGGTGAAAATTTAGCAGCGACGACGACGGCGCAGCTCTTAGAGGCGTCCGAACTGTTTACGGGACGCGGACTCTGGCGCTGACTCGAGTGTGCGCCCAGAGCTAAGCCAATTTCGCAGCTTCGAGTGGACGATGTCGTCGTCGACTGGACGCTGCTGTATAGCTTCGTGAGATAGAGAGAATGGAGCGAGGCAAGAAAAATTGCCACGGCTTTTTGCGATTCCCTTTGGAGGGCGGCCAGGTGTTGAGCGAATTATTCGAGTTCCGAGCATTTTGGAAAGTGTACATGTAAGGGGAAAGTCGCTGGGAAATTGGTGGAGATGCGCGCAGAAGTCCGTTGAATTATATCGTATCAAGTATAGCCATGCTCGGGATTATATCGTTGCCAAAATCCATGCATCGAAGCGTATAATCCTTGAAATATAACGTCGTACAGTACGAAATATAGCGCCTCAGCTATAGTCAGCCACGATTTCAATTAAATTCAGCATCAACTGAATTATGAGTTTTGCAGTTGAAAAAAATAAACTGATCCGTGTATATCAGCAGTGTTGGAATCTCGCGGAAATTCCCGCTAAAAATCCCATCCAGCGAATCGAACTTCCCGGTAAGCCCTTCGGAAATCCAACAATTTTCCGAGGGATATCTTGACTCCGACCACCTGTGCACGCCAAAGAGAAGAGCGAGTGACGCGGACGCCGCGTAAGGATTGAAATCAGAGAGAGCTCGCGGATTTATAAACGTCGTCTTCGCTGCATCGAATCTTTCTCTCTGATTGCCTTTGCATTCGCCGGGACGAGAAGCGATGCTCCGGGATTTGCTGGGACAGCTGAAGAAAATTAGTCAGAGAGTTTAGTTCTAAGTTTTTTAAATTTTGATATTTTAATTATAAACCAGAGAATATGGCGGTTCATGGAAAAGTAAATTATTCTTCAGATTCGCAGGACAAACTACACGCGTCCGCGAAACAAGCGAGAGCATGAAGCAAGAGCGAAATGAAAAGTCGCGGAAAAAGCAACTTTCGCTGCCCGACACGTGGCTGAATAAAAAATCCCGGAAAAATCATCATCGTCGGAGGCACGCGACGACTAACTGCGCAGCGGAAAGATCAACTGTCAGAGACTTAATGAGGCAGCGCGACTGCTCTCGCGTGCGACTTAATTGCGTTGATAAAACTCGTCGCGCGAGAAAAAGAGGGGTTTCCCGCGCGAAAGCCCTGCTTTTTTGTTGTTTTGAATCTTTCTTTTTCAAGCCTCGTGTGACTACTGCTGAAACGTAGTAAAAATCGCGTGTTGCCGGTCTTATTCAGTTATTTTTATGTCTAGCTGCGTATAGAGAGAAAGTTTAGGATGTACTGATTTGTGTATAAACATTTTGGAAGTTTGGTTAAACTTTGATTTAATTACGCTCGAAACGCGACTCGCGCATTCTAATAAAGCAATACAAAGATTTGTTTTGGTGATAATTTAACAACCTCGTGAATGTACGCTAGCAATAACATTTTTTAAAACTATCTCACTAGGGATCGTATTTTTTTAACGAAAATATTTGAACGACAACGTTTTTTTCGCGTATTTTTCAATCCGTCCCCGTATATTGCGTCTCGCTCGTTTTCCACAGATACGTCCTTTTTTTCAACAAACATTTGCTAAAATCAAGCATCGCATCGCAATCAAATCGAACAGAGAGAAACGTGCTGGCCGAAAATAATATGAAAAAAAATATACTCGAGAAAAGAAAGAGAAATTTCCAGCTATTCATTATATTAAAATTCATTTCACTGCACAGACGTACACGTAAGCAGCAATGAACCTTAAAATACCGAGGGCACGCGAACGTCAGACGTCACTACATGCGCTCAACGAGGAGTTCCCGTTTAAAGCCGAGAGTCAACGACGATATACCCCTGCTACAAATGAAAAATTGCGCGAATGATGATGTGAGAGCAGCGGATTATCTTCAGGATCGCGTTTTGTGCATTCCATTTCGTTTGCTTCGTGCGATCATACGACCTATAACATTAGTCATCAACCGCATAAAAGAGTCAAGACGATTGAATTATATCGTATAAACCGCCTAACGATCGCAAGGTTACTCGAAAATAGCCAAAGTCTAATTTAATCACAATTTAATCTTGATTTTCATTACTGCGCTCTTCCTATTATATACACACTCCAGGGCCCCCTGTGCGAGGCGCAGAAAAAAAAGGAAATAAACGTCAGTCGCGGCGATACTTAACCTTCGATTAACGCCCGGTCGTCGCGTCGAGCCGACACCTACGCGCGCGAAATTAACAGCGATCGTCGTTAAGCTCATGCAGAAAACGAGCGAAGAAAGGCTATAGTAGAGCCAGACAGACGACCCGTAAACGTCCCCATGAAAACTTTCATTATGGTCGATGTGTCTCACGCGAAGATGCGAATGCGATCTTGGTCTTAAAATTAGATCCCCTGAATTATTTTTGTTTATTGCGAGCGGCATGTTTCACGCTTGAATTTCGCGCCTAAATAATCTATATGAAAAACTTATATTGGGGTATATACAAATTTTGAATTTCTATACCAGTTTAACGCGATTTTTAAAAAAGTACTTCGAGTACGATAAATCTAAAATTCATATAAATTAGCAGCTCGAATCATTCAAAATGTCATTTCCGAAAACGTTTTGCGTCCAAACTAAAAACCGCATCAGACTGTCGTGCCGACGAATCTCTTTCCATTCAACTATCTCACTCCCGCGGATGAACATTAATAATTCGCGTTCAAACTCCGGCGTCGCGTCGAGCTATAACGTATCTATATGTATATATATAACTGCAGCCGCCACAATCGGTCTCGGCCGAGCATCACGACAGCAGCCTGGCGCTGACGTGATTAACCACCGCGAAAATAATGCCGAGCCGGCCGAATAAATATCAAACAAAAGCCACGACAGCTAATCGCCGAGTCTCTCTCTCTCTTGCATCTGGTTTCGACAGTCGACCCGAGGTGAGATGGACGAAAAAATTATTGAGTTATCGCCATGCATTAGACCGACTTTGCGAACAGAAACGGACGGGCTTTTTTAATAAGGGCGAGGTTGCCGTATGTTACGTACTTCGGCTGATCGGAAGTAGATGAAAAGTACAATTTCAAGAACTAAAGCCACATTATTTAATTTCTACATATACTAGGGCTTAAACAACAAACAAAGAAATTATTTAAGCTGTGGATAAATATGGCTTGTTTTATTTATTTTTATAGTATATGCATTAAAATGTATAGGTTGAACTGATATTCGTTGAACTTGCAAATACCGCACAGAATTAAAGATTAAACGTATATAAATGAAAGTAGTTTTAATCAGGTGAAAACCACAGCGTCGAGCAGGAAGAAATATTAGGAGAAGCAGAGCAAAAGAGCGAGTTCAAAGGGATGAGAGATTAATAAACGCCGAGCGATGTTTGTTGTCAGAGTTGCAGCAGCAGCCGCGCGCACTCGCGACGGGGCAAAATTAAATCCGCTCGTCTCCCCCGCCGCCGACGAAATAAAAGTGAACGAAAGAGAGAAAATACGATTTTCGGGCTTTTAAGAAGCCGCGATAGCTAGCTCGTTCCATTTCGCTCAAATTGATGAAGCGACAGTTTCAGGCTGAAATCGTTTTGTCATCGTAAACAACGGAATAAAACACATCTGCAAATTACGAATTAAAATAGTAAAGAGTTAAGAGAGCGCGCGATAACGAGTCGCAATGAAAAATCCATCACATCATCGGTGGCATAAAAAAGCCGGCGTTACAATCGGTCGCTGGAGTCGTTAAAGAGGATTTTCCCCCCTTTTACTGCGGTAATATCGAAGGAATTTGCCACGGGACGCGAGGGCGGACTTAATTGAAAAATACTTGCGGGGTTAAGTATAATTCCCGTCGATCGAGAAAGCCGTGTCGTTATTTATCGAATTTCGGTTATTAAAAATTCCACCGATGGTTTTTCACCGCAGAAATACGATTTTCATAAATCATTCAAAACATTCACATGTATTAATATTCGAGTCATAAGTAGTATCGTATAACCTAGAAAAAGAAGAAAAATCGACGAAACTCTCTGAAAAATCGGCAGCCACTATACACTAGACTCGCACACCGAGGCAAAACAATCAATTTCGTCGGCGAAAGCTCTCTGGAAAAAATACGCGCCCAGCTCCACACCCCGGCCATTACGTGCATTTGGTAAGGAGCCAGCCAATTCATTCTTGTCGAGAAGCACCTCACCGCGAGAGAAACTGCGGCACAAGTTATATAAACGCGGAGCTATATGTATACCCACATTATATACAGTGTGTCCCATTGTGTATCGGCTTTCCGCGAGTTTTGAGGGATTCACCTCTGACATTCAGTAAGCTTGAGGATTGTTGCCGGGGTGAAGTTGCCGCGAGAGAGCTTTCCGCTTTCTCTCCGTGTGCCCCGCGTGTAATTAATGGGGAGGGATGCCAATTTGTTTCGCGCGAGGATATAGAGTTGCCGTTCTTACACACACACACACACACACACACACACACACACACACACACACACACACACACACCGTTTCTTTGGTGAAGATGTGGTCGGTGTGCCAAGTTTGGAAGTTTGATGTAGTTCAATATATATGCGTAGTGTAGCTGTGCGGTTACAGAGGAAGAATACGAAACTTAATTGTTTGATGGTGGCTTGAAAACTACGCGCCACCTGGTGGTGATTCTAGAAGCAATAAGTGATACGCTACTCCCTTTATAATGAAGTTCTCTCGATAAAACGGTTCTTGCAGTCGCCTTAGTTATATCAGTAATGAGTTGGATAACGAAGCTGATTTTCATTCACTTATTGAAAAGAAGTTCATATACTTATTTTGTACTACGAAAATTATCAGAATCTGCTTTTCAGGTTTTGCAAAATACGACCCTTTCTCGATATCCTCGGTTCGCACAAATTTAACTGAATCACCGTGAGAGCTGCATTTAACAGCTCTCCAACAAATTTGATCAAAATACGTTTTTTCCGAATCAAAGCCCTGATATAACTCTTTTAAGCCGTAAAACTAAATTTCTGAAAAATTGAACGTTTTCAGGACGGACACAGCGCCCCCTGGTACACAGTTTACAACCATCTCTTCAGAAGATACTTTGAGACGAGCTCAAGGTGTCTCGTAGAGACACCTTGAGCTCGTACCCCTATATATCATTCTCCAACGTACACTACGAGCTGGCGGATCCCCGACGTGGACAACGCGTAACGCCGCTTAGAGCAATATTTATCGGAGCCAGCTTCTATGTGTACATACACAGATACTGAGAGTTTTACGGGCGCGCGACAACGACTATTACATCGCCAGTGAAGCGAATCGCTGCGCATGACGGTTTCACAGCTCTATAGCAAGCGTTAAGTTGATTTAAGAGGCAGAGAAGGTGCTTTCGATATAGAAGTGTTAAGTTACCGCTTCGATCGTTACGCGAAGATGACGTAACAACTCTCGCGCGCCCCCTAGCGTCACGCGTATCTCTATATTAAAATCCTCGGAAAACTTATACAGCAAAGAAAAAAAACGGAAAACAGCCCACATACAACTCTTGCAGGTTCACCACCAGCCGCAAAAGTACGACGAAGATCCCGAGCAGTTGTCGGCTGGCTTAATTCATCACTCCTCCATTACTCGCTCAACGTCTTGCCAGCCTCCTCTTGGTATATATCCTTCCGGTAACCCACCACCCCCTATCTCAAGCATCTTCCTTAATCGCGTCTTGTGCGCACGCACGGCAACTTCGTCGAGGCGTCAATTAACGCGGAAAGTTTCGACGATGCGCGCGAGCCCGGCAAAAAGTGACTCGTCGTCGCCTTTGTGTTGTCGGGGCCAAACTTTTGTCAAGGCAAGAGAGAGGAGGAGAAAGAGAGACTCTGATGGAGTTTCTCTCCTCATCAAGTTTCATGACTCTGGGGCGTGGCTCTGTTGTTGTTGCTGCTGCTGGCGCTGTGTGTGTTTTATTGAGGTTATAGGCGCACATAATTTATGCGGCTTATTAAGTCAAGTTTCCTGCTCGGATTGCTTCCCAAGTCGATCGGCAGGGAAATTTCATCAATCTCCGATGCATAACGGTACGCAGGTGCGAGACTTGAGAAGCCGAGAGATACAGCGAGTAATGAAGGATGAATATTTTTATAATCCGGAAATCCTCTTTTGAAAAAAAGCTCGTAATTTTACATGAACCGGAACAAAGGAAAAACGAGCTTCAATATAATCACGAATTCCCAGAGGAGCTTCTTTTATTAAACTAGAGTTTGAAAAGCGCGCGTTGCGCGCCCTAACCTAGAAGACGTTTAGACTTCCTGTTTTAGACGCATGCGCACTACATGAGCCAATCACATAACTTCTATCTTGGCTTCACAACATCCGGTCATGACTTTTTTATATGGGGACATCTAATCCTTCCAGAACGGAAAAAAATGTCAGACTTAGTTCGAGTTAAACCCCTTTGTGATGACATGCCTCCACTGGGTCAAAGGTTAACGAATTCCTGCTAGTCTCTTCGAGCCTTTTGGAGTTTATTTTATCGTTGCTCTCGCAGCTACGGCAGGTCGCGAGCGATTTTGTGCCTTTATTGCCGCGCGCGCTCACAAAGACGGCAGAGGAAAAAGGGGTGCTTACGCGACCCCTTCTAAATTTTCTCCCCGCTATACACATGGCTTATCTCGACCAGACCAGACACTCCTTCGCGTTGACGACTTTCGTTGACTCTCTGTTGATGACGTTTTCAAGCTATAGTCACATTTATCGATTCGAGATTTAAAAAAAAAGTAGCGAATAACACAATCGCCCGATTCTTTCGAATCACGTACAGAGCTATTCGTCGATTCGCAAGAACATCGAGTATAGAGAGCCGCCGCCGCGGGACAAAATCGAGCCGTCAAATTGACTTTGACACGGGCGTAATTGGATTTTCGGCGACACGCATGAAAACGCGACAAAGTCAGCGGCACCACAGACACACATACGCTGCATACAAACAGGCTGTGCAATCCGCTCTCGAGTCCTCCTATAACCATCTCCACCTCCCAGCAGCAATTACCGTGCATTCGATTGGAGCATCGTTAAAAATGGCAAATGGTCCATTAGAGCAGGTGAATCGATTAGAATTGAATATCGAATTGTTAACTGTTGGCTCGCGATTACGCGAAGCACTATAGTATAGATAGTTGTTCACGTGGTTGGCTAATCAAACGCCGGCTGCGACGATGCGAATGCAATTAAGCGGCTATCACATTCCGCGTCGAGGGCTATACCAAGTGATTGAGCCTTCCAATTGTTTGTCTTGTCTTCGAATGATTTCCTACGCAGTGATTATGTATAGTATGTGTATTTCTTCTTTTTCAGTATAGTTAGCTACGGTGTCATTCGCTTCAAGAATAACTTGGAGCAATACACACATTTATCGACGGTCTCGAAGAAAAAAAATTGAAATCGGTAACCGATCTTACAAACAAGCGTGTATCCAACGTAAAAGAATAGCGAAAAACTGGACCGGCTATAGAAAATAAAAAAAGAAGAAACAACAAGTTTCCCACGAGCAACTCGAGCGTGTAACCGCTGTCCCTTTTAAATACGCATGAATCACCAGATTCGCCTTTCCACGGGATGTCTTCATTAAGCCGCGCGATTTTTCGCGCTTCCAAGGCTCTCGAGCATAGTATTATGAACTGCTGGTGCTGCTGCGGCTGTGGGTAATGAGGCGTCGCCGTGTGACAGGAATATATAGCTGTATGCAGATGACGAAGCTGTCAGCGAAGGTTTTTTTATTCTTCGAGTACTCGCGGAATTTTGCCGTTATATATATACCTCGCGGACGTGAATTCGTTAAGCGGAAGGATTCGAGGGATATAACGATGCTTTGCACTGGTAAAACGTCGAGTGGTGGACATGCAATTTGGTTCGATTTTTTTTGTGGGACAACGAATTGTTGATCGATTGCTTGAGTCCCAATAGCTGCACCGCAACGTAATCAATAATGACGGAATTTTCAGATATTTCAATTTCACGCTCTAATATATGAAATATCCTTTTATACTGAAATTTATATGCGGGTTCACTTTAATGTTTGAAAAGAGAGATGTTTGTAATTCACCTAATTCACGCCATCGCGACTCATGCATTTCCTAACGTAACGGACTTCTGTCACGAAGTCGTTGAAGGCCATCAATCATATACCGGCCGCCCATCGCGCGTAAATCATCGACCTCGCGAAAAATTCGGACATTTCCGGACTTGTCGGCCACCACTCGGTGACATTCGCAAAAGATGTAAAAGTCAAAGATCTGGTTTTAGTTCTATATCTGTAGGTCATTTATTCGTTATATGCAGCGGTAGTAAAAGTACAGAGCGACGATCTTGAGTAAAAAAAAAGTTCGTGTCGCAACGTTTTTATTTATATAAATAGAACATTTTTTACGTAATAACCAATAGAACGGTATCGCAAAGAAATTTCATAACGAGCCTTAACAAAAAATCAACATATCAGTCTAAAACACACATCAGTTCTCCTCTCTCCATTCGCGCATTATAAAAACCGCAACATCAATCTCAGCGGCCAACTCGAAGAAAATAACTTCATT